>OY804609.1:21834601-22278790 GCA_963680895.1 Fragum sueziense | reverse complement strand
GAACAAGATAAATTCCGCAGCCGAGCCAAATAAACTTGACCCATCCAAGACATGAACCATCTATTCTATTTATCCTGTTATAACCTGTTACAACCTTAAAACGATGTAGAATTACAGAAACATGTTCATAATGCATTGAAATCAACCAATTAATTATTTTCAGCAGCGATGTAACTTTTTCAAAATGTTTGATGCGCAAACGTTTAGTGAGCGTCAGAAAGTAATCCGCATAGAAAATATCTTTTTCCTTCAACATTTTATAATTTTACCGAGATAATAACAAACAAGTTATTTTTAAATTTTCAAATATGATTAATAACCATGCAGTGTACTCAAATAGCAAAGAAATAGAAGGTGACTCAAGTCGACCACTTTTTGACCTGGTCGTTTATTTTTGCGTGGATTGGGATTGGGTTCGGTTTGAACAAAAATAGATTCAACGTTTTGATTAAAACTCGAAAAGGTCAAACTGTAAAAAGAACATGAAGCGCCTACCACAAATCATTCAGTCCACTATTCGTCCCAACTTTAATTTCTTCAGTCTTGAATTTAGCTGTAAAATCTAGATCTAACGTGTCCACACATTCTCCGATGTCGTCCATTTTTTGACAGTCTTCAATGAAGCAAACTTGTGTTGTGCGTGGCAATGAAGACATTATTTCAAAATGACGATAGCCTGACGTATAAAAACAGGTTACCATTGTCTTGAAATAAGATAACAAGCCACTGATTTTTATCTTCCTCCTGTAAAACCAAATCCTTCCTTGTTTTTCCTGCACTTTTTACTGTTGTAAACAAACATCGCTTCGATTCCCAGACAACCACGGGTGTGTATTGTATACGTCATCAAAACTTTAATCTACGTCATAGATTTCTAAGATTTAGGTCAATAATCCAAGGGCGGATTCTGTTAGTGGGGCATTTTAGTTCTTTATTTAGACAATGGAATGGAAAAGTTTCATTTGTGCTTTCTATTTCTCGTTTTCTGTAGACCACTTGCCTCGGATTCTGAGTAAACTTAAACTTGGCGTTTTTGTAATTTCGGTGCAAGAATATTGACTAAATACACAGAATTATTTGGTTGGGATGATTTTTGCTATTCAAAACAGGCGACTTTGCGAACAATTTGTGTAAGTTTTGTTATAAGAACGGGGATTTTGAGATCGATCCAACCTACGGATAAAATTAAAAGTAGTTTCGGTAGATCACGTGATCATGTAGCATAATAAAGCATGTCACGTGATAGAGGGTATGATAAAGCTAAGTTTATCATACCCCCTGTTATCGGACGGAATATTTAGCTAGTGACAGGATAAAAAGTTATTGACGGCCAATACAAATATTGTATGGCCGTATACACATTTTTATCAGCTGACGTTCCCATTACCACACAGTAACTCCTTTTGACTCCTCATAAGATAATGGCTTTGGAAAGCATTGTGGAAAATGAAGAAATTGCTTGTCACAAGCAATTTCTTCATTTTCCACAATGTTTTCTACCCTTAAAGACCAAAATATGTACAATTTCATTCAATCGAAACTGTCGTCTGCAACATTTTTGAATTTGGACCACCCTAAATTTTTGTCGTTTGGTAATGGGTTAAAAAGCTATCATAATTATCCATCTAACTTCTGACCTTTTTCCACTTTCTTTTTACCATCAAATCGTTTTCAAATCGGTCAGTTTTAAACCGAGTTATTGTAGATTTTTTAAACTGTTAGTTAACGTGGTTCCTTGTAGCCCCAATGGTCAAACTGTTCAATATCACTGCTTTTTAACGAAAACCTTTTAACTGCAGCTTATTTTAAAGGGATAATAGCTGTCAAAAAACCTGCCAATTTGTCAAAAAAATGGTTTACAGTATTAAAGTATGAGCAAAAAGATGCAGAAATACCGTATTTCAAGCGAGTAACCATGCGCTGTTTACCCACAATAAGCGCATGTATATTGACATTCTAACTTTCGCCGGCGCTCAAAAGTTTGCGAGGTATTTACAATTGTGTCTATATATAGATTTATATATTACATATTTCGGGTACCTGCAAAAGCCGTAAATATTCGTTAATAGTCGGGCGATCATGTGATAGGTATCTAATAAAAGTGACACGTCACGCTAAAAGGGAATTTACGGGAAGTTCATAAAACACAATTTCAAGAAACGACTCATACTAAGCAGACGTAAACTAGATGTTGCATTTAGAAAATGAACACATAGTAAAATAGAAAAAATATTCGAGGGTCAGAAAATTACCTACGAGTTATGAGTCTCGAATCTTGTCAGTCTGCACAGTCCACACAGACTGGATATTGTCTATACTTTTATACCTTGCAGAAGGTTCCTCTTTAGTGCGACGGGTAAAAAAATTGAAACATTCCGATTTTCACGGGATTTCTGCACGTGCCTGGTTACGAATAAATGTTCAACTCTTTCCCTAAATGACAAAAAATAAAACTCTTCTCAATTAAAATTGTTTGAAGACTGCATAACCAATGACATTGGAAATGTGAATTATTTATGATATGACATAGAAAATATTTAGGTAATAGGAGAGACTGCTAACAATTAGCATTCCTTTCTTTTGTCTCAATGTTTCCTGTGTTTTTGCAAAAAGGAAGTCCAAAGCAGGTCTTGTATGGGAAAGGGTTAACCAATTGAAGTTATTTTAATAGTCATGCCTCACTCTTTCCCAAACGGCAATAAGTTTGATATTCTATTTTGAAACTTTTAAACACGGCAAACTATGCACGTTTAGATAGGATTTGTTGAATTAAATTAAACTGATAAAATATCTAAGCAACTGGGGGAATTGCTCGTTATCAAGATTTTCTCCTATTACCTCAATGTGTTCTCAATCCCTTCTAATGATGACATCAAAACAAGGTTTTAATTGGGAAAGGGTCAGATTCTGCTTGACACGTCATGCTAAAAGCATGTTTCTATGAAGTCAACAGAATACCATATTTCGAGAGACAGGCCACATTTAGCAAGCGCCAACGATATCCGTATTTAGATAATAATATGAAAGTAGGCAAAGCCTAGAAACGGACGAAAGGATGTCGACGTCAACCTTAACGTTTCCCAGAAAGCTAGATCTATCTCGTCAAAATCCAAAGGGTTTTAGACTAAAAGACGTGCATGTGAAGCACAAATGCCTGTTGGAACTTGGAGTAGAGTCTATAGGTCTATGAGGTTCTGTAATTATGACCTTGATGTGTCTTTGAACAAGAACAATGACCTGACAGACTTGTCACACAAACATCATAACGAATAGTATGAATTTTGAAATCCACACCATAAACCCATTCCCAAACGTCAAAATTTGAGTTTGGTCCAAATACAAAGATGTTGCACACAATAATTTTAAATGAATCATTGGAATATACGAGGGATGATCCAAAAGTAATGTCACAAACGTTGTTTTCGGTGACTCCATGAACGTATCGTCATGTATTTTATCGTCGTATATACATATTGTTGTCTTTTTTGGGTGAAAAGATTACGAGTAATTTGTCTGTAATTAAGGTAGAATACCCGTAATGTGGCCATTTTGAGATTCATAAAACATCTGTTTTTTCCGAGTGTCGTCGTTACGTATCTGAACATATCCGGACGCGATATCGTAATCATTCAGCGTTGGAAGGTTCCTCCGCCGACTGATTTCGACCTTACCCGAATAATTCCGACGTCGTGCAAATCTCATTAGGGAATGGACTACCTTAAACCTTTCCCGAACAATACTTGATAATTAACATTATGGCCAAGTTTTGTCTTGTTTGTTTAATATTTGTAGTTGTTAGATTCGAAAACGGCAATTTTGTCAGATTCAAGGGCACATAACTCTCAACTTTCTGGTCCAATGGGAATGATTCGAACCTATGCAAGTTCTTATGGTGTAAACACCAAATTGTTGACAGACGGACGGACAGACGGACGGACATTGAGTGACCACAATAGCTCACCTTAAGCACTTTCTGCTCAGGTGAGCTAAAAACCGCAAACAGGCATAGTAGTTTTTCAATATTTTCTCTCATCAAGTCCATAGTTCTCAAAAGTTCCCATATATTGAAGACGCTCGGAAAGTTCATTATCACTAGCATGTTTCGCTTCATCTCAACAGTTTTCAGCATTGCCTTCAAACGACAGTAAGTCGTTTTCCAATACGTTTCCTAATATTTGTTGTGTCGAAGTCTTAGGGAACATCATTCTAGCTGAAGATATCGTGAATATGACTTATCCCAATTCTTTTCGGCTTTGATTAATGATATTTATTCATTGTCGTTGGGCAAGTGTGTGTATTATTGAAATATAGCAGAAAATGGAAAATTGCTCAAAAGGAGCAAATAATCTCCTTTTCCTACTATATTTCAATTGATTTATTCACTTTAAAATAATCAAATTTGTCTAACCTGATTGATACCCTATGGCTATAGATGATGCAAGGACCACATTTTCATTTCGACTTAAGCGGAAGTTTGACATATCAGATGTTGACTTAACGAGTGTAAACTGTATTTCGTCGTTGTAAATGCAAAACCTCGAATCTCGGTTTTTGGAAAATTTTAAAGGGGAGGGAAAAAAGTGTAATAACTTTTCTCAAACTGAAATGTTTTACTTGAAATTTGGATATATTGTTCACAAATAATGTATCATTAATATTGATCAGTAAAAATATCTCAAAACCCTGGAGAACTGTCTTAACTGGGCACACAAGTTTGTACTTTGAAAATTATAGGAATCGACATACGAGGTTTTGCATTTACACCGACGATTTACTTTGGTTGAAGGTTTTCTCATGGACCGGTGCACAACTTGAAATAAAGAGGACAGAAGATATGCTGTTGGCAGGCATAACATCCTTGTGTCTATCAAATCTCCATACTAGTTATTACTCTGATTTAACCCTTTCCCAAACTCTAAAATTAAGAGGTGATCCAATAAGAAACATCAGGCTGCAAACGTCAAATGAATGTTGATAGAGATAGAATTTAGGTACAATTTAGCATAGAAAATATTTAGGTAAAAGGAGAAAATACTGGTTATCAGCATTTTCTTCTTTTGTCTCAATGTTTTCTTAAGCTTTTTCTTTCAGGGATGACAAAATCAGGACTTATTTGGGTTATTATGTATGTTTTCTAATAGCCAGAACAAAAATCAAATAAAACGTTAAAAATTTATTCTAATTTTCATAAACATGAATGACACTTTGGCTGGTTTGTACAAGTCACAACATGATATTCTATTGTATTTGGTTATCTGCACTATATCATTTGTAACCAATTACCAGAAATATTTTTTAAGACTGTCCCAATTTGAAAGATGTTGCAGATGACAATCTTAAGAGAATAAAATTTTATATTTTTTTATCTAACTGGCTAAAAAACATCGTGGGAAATGATAAAATTGCTTTTCACAAAACCATTCCTTCATTTTCCAGAATGTTTTCAAAACCTTTCATCATGTAGGTTGTCAAAAGACGTCATTAAGTTGGAATTGGTTGAAACAGGATGGAGTTTTGTCAGATTTAAAATTTGAATGTTTATACATGGATATTGTACACAAATCACTGTATGGACCAAACAATGTCCACAAATTGTCAATTTTTCTGTTATAACACCGGTAATCATCATTGTCAGCATCATCTTTATTCATCTATGCACATGATTCATGAACCTGCAATTACACAAAAGTAACAAATGTAACTTTTCAGCCTTATACTGACCCCTAAAAATCACAACTCCTGGTATCCTGGCATTTTCTACTTTTCTAACAATATTTGAAGCCTTGTCAAAATGCAACAATACATGCAATGAAAAATATTATCAAAAATTTCAAAGGTGATGCTGATGAGATGACAAGATCAGTCATTTAATCATCAAAAAATGTTCAATGTATTTTTACAAAATTTTCTGCAATATGTATTGCAAAAGGAAAAGGGATATGCATATTTTCAAAATCAAAACATTGGATGAAAAGTAGAAAATATTGATTATTGATATATCCTACATTGTTTTTACTGTAGAATGTAAAATTCTTCTTGTTCTTTTGGAAAAGTTTGTAATTACTTTAAAAAGCCGTAATTACCCATTTAAATCATCCCTTTTAATGCAGTCTGGGTTTCATTAAGCGGCAGGGGATGTGCCCTTATATACAGAACAGAACATTTTATTTACAAAATATATATACTGCACATGTAATTCAGGAAAAGTCTACCTTTGTACATGATACAATGAAATCAAGATTGTTTCAGGGATAAAGAATAAAATGCATACCATTGAAGGCCTTTCTGAAACACATTCCATGCTACCAGACTTTATACAGCTGTTCAACATACCACTGTTTTCTGATTTCACCATGTCTGCAAAATGATTATTGATATACATGTACACAATTATATGCATATCAAATTCATAACATGAAAATGGACAAAATTGTCAAATACATATATAATATCTCAACACTTATGATGGTCATAAGGCAAATTGAGGGCTTAGTGCAAAACTGCTGTAAATAAATTTTGTAAAATTTTACAGGAGAGGGAAAAACTTAGAACTTTCTAGAAATCTAAGAGATAAAACATCTTTGATTTCTAAATATCTTTTTGAATAAATACAGAAATGAAACTCGTTATTAGAACTCATGACATATTATTTTCTAAAGATTCAGAAATACAAACAAAATATGTAGTTTTAAATGTGCTAAACCCTCGAAATTAAATTTCTATATAAATAGATTCAGCTAAATAATGCCTTATCCAAAAAATGATTATTATATGAGTAAGTATCCACAACTGAAGTGTTCCCTGATCAGCATTTGCAGTGGGTAGCAACAGACCTGTCCATTTAACATAATTATGTAACATGATATCTCATTTCAAACACTACTTCCTCCTAGGCGTGCAGCGTTACACTCAGCAATTTATTAACAGACAGTCCAGTAACAGTGATTGAATAGACATAGTGCTATTTTATCAGAATTATCAGAAAAGTGGACGGACGTACGGACGGACGGATGGACGGACAGACGGACGGACAGACGGAGAAGATGATGCCAATATACGTCCGCCTCCAGCGGCGTATAAAAACCTGAACTTCAGGCATATGCCTGAAAACTTTTACCCCTGAATATGTGCAATATTGCTGTAATGAGTTTTTACTTTGCCATGTTTTGTACTCTTTTACTAAAATAAACTTAAAATGGTAAACAACAAATCAACTCACTTGAAATGTGTCTGGTGCTTGGCCTCACAATTAGGCCTACTCGCAATGAGTATTAAATTACTTGAACCCATGTAGATTCTTGTTTTATAGCTGAAATGAATATAGAAATCATTTTAAGTCATGGTAATTCAATACATTTACAAATACAAATGCAATTTCTCATCTGTCCTCAATATATTCTGTGCTATTGGCTATAGATTAACATAAACATCTTGGCATTATGATCATTTGAGCAGAGTTCTAGATGCTGGATACAAAATTAATTTTTACCAAAAATTTTCTGTTTGGGAATGACAAAACCATGTCGTATAATTTGGGAAAGAATCAATGACCATTTAATCCGAGTCTTCTCTGATGTAAATACACTCTTTGATATTTCGCTATTTACATTAGAGCGCATTACGCTTCAAAAACAACGGGAAAGTCCGACACAAGTTGTGGCGCTTTGTTTTTGTGTATTATATCCAATCACTCAGCAAAACACTGTAGGGTATAGATCAATTAATCATTTTTTGTCATACCTGACCAAAAATTCTGATTCAAATTGGCCTGCTGGAACAGAATAACCTTCCGAAACACAACAACCCCAGATTACGTCTACATTGTTATTGTAGATCACATGACCAGATCTCGTTTGAAAATAGAATGGAAGTTAGATAATCAGTTACTGTCACATGACCAGCTTTGTTTTGAATTTCTTTCCAGTCATGTGACCGCCTTTGTTTAGAAATTATAGAGTATTCTTGTTGCGGAGATCAATTTATGTCGATCTATTAAGCTCGCCACTTGAAAATGTATTGCTTTTCCTGTGAAATTCTGTTTATTTTGTTCTCCATGCTCGTTATAGAATTTACCCAACTTAGTAGCAAACATTATTGGTGCGAATTCTAGCTTGGAACTTTTACCGAATGTTTCTGATATATTTCATTTATTTGCTTATTAATATTATCAGAGTTTTTAAACTCGTTATTGTTATACTATGTCCAAAACGCTCCTCACTTTGAAAATTAGAATATTGTTATCCCTTTTCCTTTTAAATTCCAAACTGTTACGTCATAAGGATAGCGTTCAAGATCGGATGGTGAACAAAGCGCCAAGACATGTGTTGAACTTCCTGTTGTTTTTAAAGTGTAATGCGCTCTGATGCAAATGAGTGACATCAACATATCATAGTTATGATTATGTAGAATTTGATCTGATTCATGTACCTCATGCGCGGATCCAGAGGGGGGGTCAGGGGGTCATGACACCCCCTGGAACTTGGCGAAAAAATGGGTTATCAAACAGATTACTGGTTTTGTCCCAAATAAGCTTTGTCATTCGTCCGTGTGTGCCATGACAAACTGTTGTTATATTTAGTCCTTCCAGTGCCGGATCCAGGATTTCTGCAAGGGGGGTTCAAATATACAGCTAGGGGGGTTCGTTTTCCTGTGTTTACACAAATTTGACTGAATTTCTGCATGAAAATGAAATAATCAGGCCACAGAGGGGGGTTCGTTCGAACCCCCCGAACCCCCTCTGGATCCGCCACTGCCTTCATGGTATGACATGTGTCTGCACGCTCGGATCCAGAGGGATCCCCTGACCACCCCCCCACCCCCCCTGGAATTTGGCAAAAAAGGGTGAAGATTGGATGACCCCCCCTGGGAAAAATACCTGGATCCGCGCTTGTACCTATAGGATGGTCCTCTTGGGTACCAAGGTACTTAATGGCGTCCGAAAAGATCAATAATGAATTGGGACATGAAAACATGCCATGATTTCTCATTCTAATGTAACCCAAATGCAGCCAAAATTATAATAAAAGTAATCACCGAAGATTAGAGTAAATGATTTTGCTTTTAGTTTTGCTAATGCACGCAGTTGGTAGGTGATACTTCGTCCGCAAATGAACACTGTTTTGAATACCGCGGTACCGTAAAAGACGCGGTACCGAAGCGGACTACTATACAATTAAAATTGCTAAGGCCATAGAGGTGAAAGCCTATTAACCGATAACGGGTTCGAGGAACAGGTATTCCGTTATCATTGTTAATGTAAGGGTGGTTCTCTTGGGTACCGCGGTAGTTAATGGCGTCTTAGTAAACAAAATTTTATGATGAATGCCATTATGGAGACATGAAAACATTCCATGTTTTCTTTTTCTACAGCAATCCAATGCAGACAATAATGTTAAGAATAATCACCGAAAATTATAGTAACTAAAATTTCCTTTAGTTTTGCTAATGCACGCAGTTGACAGGTGATGCTTCGTTTACAAATGAATACTTTTTCGAATACCGCGGTACCGTAGAAGACCCGTAGTTCAAACTTGATCGGTCGAAATTTATTTGGTACGAAACTCATTTTGCTACTGGAAACCAATATGACAGGTTTGAAATATAACTGAGATATTAAAAATCCATAGATTTTGACACTTACAAATAGTTCACACAGTTCTCGAAGCCGTTTGAACCAATTCGATCCTTTTTGCTGTCTGGTAGGTTGATTCTGTCACTTCCGGTAATTTATCTCTGTTGGTGTCACACCACTTCATATTATCGCGCAGTATGTTACTTTAGGTCTAGGGGAAGTAAATACATTTGTCGTGACACGTGACAAATCTATAGGGAAGCTACGGTGAATTATTACGATCAAGGTGACCTGTGATTGGACAATATTTTTTACTGGAATTGAACATGATTTATTCATTTGTGACTGATTATATTCTATTTCCAAGTTAAAAGCAAAAAATCAATGATTTTGAATCATTTTGGCAATTTCTGGGCCATTTTAAAAGATGGGTATTATACTCTGAAATGCTTCTGAGACTAGCTCCGCAGTTAGGGTGATCTAAAAAATGGGGTCAAAGGTCATAGAGAAAAGGATTCATGCCATACTAAAATTCATTTTTTCGGGTGTATGAATGGATGTTCTAGAATTTAAGGTAGGTCAGATCATTGGTGCAAACTCATGGACTGAGCTATAAGCCAAAATGTTATAATGGTCGCCTATGTAAAACTATTTACTTCCCTTAGACCTAAATGTGGACCCTAATACAAATAGTAGACCAACCCAGGTTGTTGTTGTTCTAGAAAGTTTGACAGATTTAAAACTTCCGGTTTGATTTTTGTTGCAGACGATCAATCTGGGTAAGCAATTTACATGTTTTTCTGACCATATCAGAACATTTTGGCATCACTGCACCACTATCCACTTGTCTGCCCATCTGTGTGTGTGTGTCTGCAGCCAAATTAACATGAATATTCAATATTTCTCTAAATAACTCTCACATTATTTGACTTACAAAGCCCAAATTTGGTAGGCATGCACACCAGTACAACATGTATCTTTTATTATTAAGGTCAAGGTCATTCATCAAGGTCAAGGTCAAATCTGAAGGTCAACATTTAAGAAAAAATGACGTGATTTTTTCATTTCTGCCCATACTACACACTCCTGAAAGCTGTAAGTAGTATCTTTTTGTAATATATCTACATCTTGTCAGTGTGTTTCTATTGGTACCAAGGTCAAGGTCATCCAAGAAGGTCAATGCCAAGTTCAAGGTCAATTTTTCAATAAAAGTTGCCATTTTGAGGGGGGGGTGATTTGTTTGTTCCTCATTATCAATTACATACTGTTGATGTACTTTATTTGACTCATGGGTGTGTTTAAAAGCCTTTAAAGGACCCTTTTATAATTTTCCTTGTTATTTTGAAGGCAACAGGCTGGTCTTGAACAAAGGATTTCTATTTATTTCAGAAATTCAGTGTATAGTTTCATTATGTTGTAGTCATCAGCCCGCATGATTTTCATACTACAAAGATCAGCCCGATATATCTGATAGCTCATATTTTGACCAATCCGGATCATTGATTCACACTCTGAGCTTTGAAATCAATTATCTACCGGGTAATTCTGCCTTTTGGGAGTGAAGTTTGGATAGCTTGATTCATTAGTTTTGAGTTCTGTCAGTTTGAAATTAGTTTAGCAGCAAAGTAAAGTATATAATGCAGTTAGCTAATGCTTTTAACTATGTATTGGATTATAAGAACAGTGCAATAATGGGTTAAAGTGTCTGATCTTGGCCTGTTTGTTTAGAGTAAATACAAAAGGACTGATGAAAACCTGTTTTCTGTGAAGTTTTGCTTACTTTTCACTTATAGATATTGCAATTTTAGGGCAATAATGATGACAGAACCCTCTTCCTGTGTCCCATTAAGGTGTGATTGTAAATTTTAAGGTACATGAAACATGTGAAACTCAAAATATAATACCAGAAATGGTAAATTATGCTTTTTGAATATGTCTTTATACAATGTTGAAGGAAAAAAACAAGATTGGACAGCATTTTGGCCATTTTGTAAGTGAGAAATTTCTGCTGAGTCATCATTTTTAACTATTATGCAATCTTAATCATTTTAATATCATTTTAATATAACTTTTCTAAACATTTTTCACTGGGATTTGGTTTATTTTATTAAGATGTGCTATAACAAACAGAGTTTAACATTTTCCTCATCAAGAAATAGATTTATGAACAAAGAGAGACTATTTCACTACTAAATGGCTTCTTATTTTTGTGTCAATGGTGTAAAGGGAAACGCCAATTTCTCCATTATTTTTGTACCAAATGTTTTGAAATTCAACATAGATGCTAAAACAATGTTGTACTATTCATGTGATAACATTAAAAGGCCATTCTTAAAAAAATGTGTTGTTGGCACTTAAAAATGATAAGAAAATACAGATTTATTTTTAAAGGTTAAGGGTTACATCTTTAGAAAAATAATGAAAAATATGAATTTGAATTATTTTCACCTGAAATGGTGGCTAATATGCTCAGAAGTAATTGTTGCACAATACTAAATCAAAAGAATGTGTAAAATATTAATTTACAACCTGCCTTTTGAACATTGAAAGTACATGTTTTGATGAAGAACAAATTTCTGACATAGCAAATTTTTGGCTTGATTTTATTGTGATAGGGTAAAGGAAAACATGTTTCTTTCAAGATGCAAGGGAAAGAATGAACCCATTTTTTTAAAAAATTCTGTTCAGAATTGGCATTTGGTCACAAAGACACTTAAATTTTGTATTATGCCACCACATAATCTTTTCTTTAGGTCTAGGGGAAGTAAATACATTTGTCGTGACACGTGACAAATCTATAGGGAAGCTACGGTGAATTATTACGATCAAGGTGACCTGTGATTGGACAATATTTTTTACTGGAATTGAACATGATTTATTCATTTGTGACTGATTATATTCTATTTCCAAGTTAAAAGCAAAAAATCAATGATTTTGAATCATTTTGGCAATTTCTGGGCCATTTTAAAAGATGGGTATTATACTCTGAAATGCTTCTGAGACTAGCTCCGCAGTTAGGGTGATCTCAAAAATGGGGTCAAAGGTCATAGAGAAAAGGATTCATGCCATACTAAAATTCATTTTTTCGGGTGTATGAATGGATGTTCTAGAATTTAAGGTAGGTCAGATCATTGGTGCAAACTCATGGACTGAGCTATAAGCCAAAATGTTATAATGGTCGCCTATGTAAAACTATTTACTTCCCTTAGACCTAAATGTGGACCCTAATACAAATAGTAGACCAACCCAGGTTGTTGTTGTTCTAGAAAGTTTGACAGATTTAAAACTTCCGGTTTGATTTTTGTTGCAGACGATCAATCTGGGTAAGCAATTTACATGTTTTTCTGACCATATCAGAACATTTTGGCATCACTGCACCACTATCCACTTGTCTGCCCATCTGTGTGTGTGTGTCTGCAGCCAAATTAACATGAATATTCAATATTTCTCTAAATAACTCTCACATTATTTGACTTACAAAGCCCAAATTTGGTAGGCATGCACACCAGTACAACATGTATCTTTTATTATTAAGGTCAAGGTCATTCATCAAGGTCAAGGTCAAATCTGAAGGTCAACATTTAAGAAAAAATGACGTGATTTTTTCATTTCTGCCCATACTACACACTCCTGAAAGCTGTAAGTAGTATCTTTTTGTAATATATCTACATCTTGTCAGTGTGTTTCTATTGGTACCAAGGTCAAGGTCATCCAAGAAGGTCAATGCCAAGTTCAAGGTCAATTTTTCAATAAAAGTTGCCATTTTGAGGGGGGGGGTGATTTGTTTGTTCCTCATTATCAATTACATACTGTTGATGTACTTTATTTGACTCATGGGTGTGTTTAAAAGCCTTTAAAGGACCCTTTTATAATTTTCCTTGTTATTTTGAAGGCAACAGGCTGGTCTTGAACAAAGGATTTCTATTTATTTCAGAAATTCAGTGTATAGTTTCATTATGTTGTAGTCATCAGCCCGCATGATTTTCATACTACAAAGATCAGCCCGATATATCTGATAGCTCATATTTTGACCAATCCGGATCATTGATTCACACTCTGAGCTTTGAAATCAATTATCTACCGGGTAATTCTGCCTTTTGGGAGTGAAGTTTGGATAGCTTGATTCATTAGTTTTGAGTTCTGTCAGTTTGAAATTAGTTTAGCAGCAAAGTAAAGTATATAATGCAGTTAGCTAATGCTTTTAACTATGTATTGGATTATAAGAACAGTGCAATAATGGGTTAAAGTGTCTGATCTTGGCCTGTTTGTTTAGAGTAAATACAAAAGGACTGATGAAAACCTGTTTTCTGTGAAGTTTTGCTTACTTTTCACTTATAGATATTGCAATTTTAGGGCAATAATGATGACAGAACCCTCTTCCTGTGTCCCATTAAGGTGTGATTGTAAATTTTAAGGTACATGAAACATGTGAAACTCAAAATATAATACCAGAAATGGTAAATTATGCTTTTTGAATATGTCTTTATACAATGTTGAAGGAAAAAAACAAGATTGGACAGCATTTTGGCCATTTTGTAAGTGAGAAATTTCTGCTGAGTCATCATTTTTAACTATTATGCAATCTTAATCATTTTAATATCATTTTAATATAACTTTTCTAAACATTTTTCACTGGGATTTGGTTTATTTTATTAAGATGTGCTATAACAAACAGAGTTTAACATTTTCCTCATCAAGAAATAGATTTATGAACAAAGAGAGACTATTTCACTACTAAATGGCTTCTTATTTTTGTGTCAATGGTGTAAAGGGAAACGCCAATTTCTCCATTATTTTTGTACCAAATGTTTTGAAATTCAACATAGATGCTAAAACAATGTTGTACTATTCATGTGATAACATTAAAAGGCCATTCTTAAAAAAATGTGTTGTTGGCACTTAAAAATGATAAGAAAATACAGATTTATTTTTAAAGGTTAAGGGTTACATCTTTAGAAAAATAATGAAAAATATGAATTTGAATTATTTTCACCTGAAATGGTGGCTAATATGCTCAGAAGTAATTGTTGCACAATACTAAATCAAAAGAATGTGTAAAATATTAATTTACAACCTGCCTTTTGAACATTGAAAGTACATGTTTTGATGAAGAACAAATTTCTGACATAGCAAATTTTTGGCTTGATTTTATTGTGATAGGGTAAAGGAAAACATGTTTCTTTCAAGATGCAAGGGAAAGAATGAACCCATTTTTTTAAAAAATTCTGTTCAGAATTGGCATTTGGTCACAAAGACACTTAAATTTTGTATTATGCCACCACATAATCTTTTCTTTAGGTCTAGGGGAAGTAAATACATTTGTCGTGACACGTGACAAATCTATAGGGAAGCTACGGTGAATTATTACGATCAAGGTGACCTGTGATTGGACAATATTTTTTACTGGAATTGAACATGATTTATTCATTTGTGACTGATTATATTCTATTTCCAAGTTAAAAGCAAAAAATCAATGATTTTGAATCATTTTGGCAATTTCTGGGCCATTTTAAAAGATGGGTATTATACTCTGAAATGCTTCTGAGACTAGCTCCGCAGTTAGGGTGATCTCAAAAATGGGGTCAAAGGTCATAGAGAAAAGGATTCATGCCATACTAAAATTCATTTTTTCGGGTGTATGAATGGATGTTCTAGAATTTAAGGTAGGTCAGATCATTGGTGCAAACTCATGGACTGAGCTATAAGCCAAAATGTTATAATGGTCGCCTATGTAAAACTATTTACTTCCCTTAGACCTCAATGGTGAATGTAGCCAAAATTGTTGGAGACCTGTAGGCCTATATTTGTCGACTAGTGCAGACGAAACAAGATGGCCGCTGATCATAAATTATCCATTGAACAGAGAACGATAACACGTGAGCTCAGCTAGCATAGGTCGACTTCGCTTAGGTCTTTAGTTAAACTTTAGCTTTGTTGTTGTATTTCTTAAATTCACACACAATTCAAAAGCATTATCTATATCGATATTAATTGATCCACTGCGTCTGACAGGTCGTTTTGATGGCGTTTAGGAAGGGGATTATCAAGTTATTGCTGTAAAAATGACGTTAAAAGCCAGGGGCACACGAGTCCAAAAATGCGAAATTACCCTTCCCCCCCGCCCGAAATTTCACGGAAACCCTCTGATTTTTCCATTCAATTAACATTGAAAAAAACAGAGGGTTTCCAACATTTTTGTTTCCGTTTAAATTTCAATCTATAGACGGACTTTTCGTCCGTAATATATAGTGTGACAGGAAAAACATGTAAATCCAGAGTATCAACTTAGCATCAACAGTTCTGATCCTGATCAGTCTGTGCAGACTGTTTAGGGTTGCTACACACTTCCCAAAAGGTACCTTTTAAAGAGACATCTCACATTATTAATTTTTTACTGTTTATTCTCTGACGTCATTCCACTCGATTTAAAAATAGATTCCGTAGACGCTCGCTTATAACCGCTCAGGACTCGGATAATCTCGACTCGCCTTTGACATCGTAAACATGACATACTGACATACATTGCAAGAAAGGGAAAATGTACCAATGTACCATTCTTTCGCTGGTTTTATTGGTTTTATGCAGTTGGAATAGGCTTTGTTCATACCCTCAGATAATAAGAACTCGGTAACAGAAAAACTTCAATCGTGACAGCTATTACCGCTTTAAGCTGCAGTTACGAGGTTTTCGTTGAAAAGCGACGATGTGGTACGATACCTTCGACATTCAAAATGTGTAGTGTTTCGAAAATTTTAAGGAAAGCGGTAAATTCGATTCTTTATGACAGGAACAAAATAAACAATTACTTGAAAATAGGGTGGATCTAAAAGCGGCGCAATGTAATCACACTTTCGGCTCATCTCTTCTGTTTTCGGGTCGGAAACACTCGAGAAGTTCCGAATGGACACCGTGAAATTCTACGCGCTAATGTCTGAGCAAAATGGCCGAGTGGAAGAAAACTTAAAGCAGCGAAGGTGAAAAACGCCATGGACTCGCTGAATGCAAGGATTTAAAGAAAAGTTATTAAAGACCATCCTAAATTTTGATGGGTCGCCAAGAATTTTTTTAGCAGGTGCCGTTGAAAACACGATGGACAATTACGTGACACAACAATCTCAGAAATCTTTAATGATTCGTTTAATACTAAACCGTTTTGAATTCTTTTTGAAGCAGAGAAGGGGGAAAAATACCAGGAGCTGTGTTTTTTTCTTTTTTTTTTTTTTTTTTTTTTTTTTTTTTTTTAAATATAAGTGATAAAAAGTTATTGACGATCAACCGAAATTTTGATTGAGTTTGGGTTTATTCAATTTTACGCCGTTTTCAACAGCTAAGGTCGTATCGCAGCGGCTAGAGCGCATAAACCTGGATTCCTGATGTTTCTCATACCAGTACTACCACAACACCCTTACCGAGCCTCCAGCTGCTCGCCCACATAGTTTAACGATACCAAATGATTGGTGGATGACATTTTGCAAGAAAGGATACTTGCCGCGCCCGAGAATCGAATTCGGGACTTCTTGAGTGCACTACCATCTCCGCGAATGCCGCGGCTAAAATTTTGATTGATCTTCAAAAACTTTATAAATCACATGGCTTTTTTATCACATGATTTTTTTTTAACCCATTACCACACAGTGACTCTTTTTGTCTCCTCACAATAAAATGACTATGGAAACATTGTGGAAAATGAAGAAATTGCTTGTCACAAGCAATTTCTTCATTTTTCACAATGTTTTTTTTTTTTCCAAAAAAAAACCCAAAAGATTTTAAATTTTCTCAATTTGAAATTGTCGTCTGCAAACATCTTTAAATTTGAACCAGTCCAAAATTTGTCGTGTGGTAATGGGTTAAACTGACATCTGCCCACCTTCTCTGCTTCCAGTACTACCACAACACCCTTGCCGAGCCTCCAGCTGTTCCCCCACATAGGTTCACGATATCAAACCATTGATAGATGCCATTTTTGTCAGCTTGTAAAAAAGTTAATGAAGATCAACCAAAATTTTGGTTGATCTTCAATAACTTTAGCTGATTTTTTTTATTTTATTATTATTATTATTTTTTTTTTTTTTTTTTTTTTTAATCCAACACGTTCATATGATGCGCGACGTCTGGTTACATTCTATGCTCCAAAACCGAATTCAATTCGGTCCCGTATTAACAAAATAATTGAACATTTCTGAAATTCTGAATCAAATGATAAGCCACCGTGGAAAAGATAATCCACAATTAGAAAATCCCTTGTGTTTCTTCACTTTCTATGCTTTATTTTTTAAAATCGGTCGCATATAAACAGAATAACTGAGTCATAGCCAAATGTCTACATGTAATTCTCCGCAGTGAGAGATAGCCTTTGAGAAAGCAGGCTTATGGTATAAGGGAAGTAAATAGTTTTACATAGGCGACCATTATAACATTTTGGCTTATAGCTCAGTCAATGAGTTTGCAGCAATGATCTGACCTACCTTAAATTCTAGAACATCCATTCATACACCCGAAAAAATGAATTTTAGTATGGCATGAATCCTTTTCTCTATGACCTTTGACCCCATTTTTGAGATCACCCTAACTGCGGAGCTAATCTCAGAGGCATTTCAGAGTATAATACCCATCTTTTAAAATGGCTCAGAAATTGCCAAAAAGATTCAAAATCATTGATTTTTTGCTTTTAACTTGAAAATAGAATATAATCAGTCACAAATGAATAAATCATGTTCAATTCCAGTAAAAAATATTGTCCAATCACAGGTCACCTTGATCATAATAATTCACCTGACCTTCCCTATAGATTTTGTCACGTGTCACGACAAACAGATTTACTTCCCTTAGACCTAAAGAAAAGATTATGTGGTGGCAAAATACAAAATTTAAGTGTTTTTGTGACCAAATACCAATTCTGAACTGAATTTTAAAAAAATGGGTTCACTCTTTCCCTTGCATTTTGAAAGAAACGTGTTTTCCTTTACCCGTTCACAATAAAATCAAGCCAAAAATTTGCTATGTCAGAAAATTTTTCTTCATCAAAACATGTACTTTCAATGTTCAAAAGGCAGGTTGTAAATTAATATTTAACACATTCTTTTCATCTGGTATTGTGCAACAATTACTTCTGAGCATATTAGCCACTATTTCAGGTGAAAAAAAATCACATTTATATTTTTCATTATTTTTCTAAAGATGTAACCCTTAACCTTTAAATATGAATCTGTATTTTCTTGTCATTTTTAAGAGCCGCCCAACAACACATTTTTTAAGAATGGCCTTTTCATGTTATTACATGAATAGTACAACATTGTTATAGCATCTATGTAGAATTTCAATGCATTTGGTACAAAAATAATGGAGAAATTGGCATTTCCCTTTACCCCATTGACACAAAATACAAGAGGCCATTTAGTAGTGAAATAGTCTCTCTTTGTTCATAAATCTATTTCTTGATGAGGAAAATGTTAAACTCTGTTTGTTATAGCACATCTTAATAAAAAACACCAATTCCCAGTGAAAAATGTTTAGAAAAGTTACATTTAAATGATTAAAATTGCATAATAGTTAAAAATGATGACTCAGCAGAAATTTCTCACTTGCAAGATGGCCAAAATGATGTCCAATCTTGTTTTTTTCCTTCAACATTGTATAAAGACATATTCAAAAAGGATAATTTACCATTTCTGGTATTATATTTTGAGTTTCACATGTTTCATGTACCTTAAAATTGACAATCATACCTTAATAGGACACGGGAAGAGGGTTCTGTCATCATTATGGCCCTAAAATTGCAATATTTATAAGTGAAAAATAAGCAAAAATTCACAGAAAACAGGTTTTCAACAGTCCTTTTGTATTTACTCTAAACAAACAGGCCAAGATCAGACACTTTAACCCATTATTGCACTGATCTTATAATCCAATACATAGTTAAAAGCATTAGCTAACTGCATTATATACTTTACTTTGCTGCTAAACTAATTTCAAACTGACAGAAATCAAAACTAATGAATCAAGCTATCCTAACTTCCCTCCCAAAAGGCAGAATTACCTGGTAGATGATTGATTTCAAAGCTCTGAGTGTGAATCAATGATCCGGACTGGTCAAAATATGAGCTATCAGATATATCGGGCTGATCTTTGTAGTATGAAAATCATGCGGGATGATGACTACAACATAATGAAACTATACACTGAATTTCTGATATAAATAGAAAAATCTTGTTCAAGACCAACCCGTTACCTTCAAAATAACAAGGAAAGTTATAAAAGGGGCCTATAAAGGCTTTTAAACACACCCATGAGTCAAATAAAGTACATAAACAGTATGTAATTGTTAATGAGGAACAAACAAATCACCCCCCCCCTCAACATGGCAACTTTTATTGAAAACTTGACCTTGAAATTTGGCATTGACCTTCTTGGATGACCTTGACCTTGATACCAATAGAAACACACTGACAAGATGTAAATATTACAAAAAGATATAACTTACAGCTTTCAGGATTGTGTAGTATGGGCAGAAATGAAAAAAAAACACACCATTTTTTTCTTAAAGGTTGACTTTCAGATTTGACCTTGACCTTGATGAATGACCTTGACCTTGGTAATTAAAGATACATGTTGTAAAGGTGTGCATGCCTACCAAATTTGGGCTTTGTAAGTCAAATAATGTGAGAGTTATTTAGAGAAATATTGACTATTCATGTTAATTTGGCTGCAGACACACACACAGATGGACAGACAAGTGGATAGTGATGCAGTGATGCCAAAATGTTCTGATATGGCCAGAAAAACATGTAAATTGCTTACCCAGATAGATCGTCTGCAACAAAAATCAAACCGGAAGTTTTAAATGTCAAATTTTCTAGAACAACAACAACCTGGGTTGGTCTACTATTTGTATTAGGGTCCACATTTAGGTATAAGGGAAGTAAATAGTTTTACATAGGCGACCATTATAACATTTTGGCTTATAGCTCAGTCCATGAGTTTGCAGCAATGATCTGACCTACCTTAAATTCTAGAACATCCATTCATACACCCGAAAAAAATGAATTTTAGTATGGCATGAATCCTTTTCTCTATGACCTTTGACCCCATTTTTGAGATCACCCTAACTGCGGAGCTAATCTCAGAGGCATTTCAGAGTATAATACCCATCTTTTAAAATGGCTCAGAAATTGCCAAAAAGATTCAAAATCATTGATTTTTTGCTTTTAACTTGAAAATAGAATATAATCAGTCACAAATGAATAAATCATGTTCAATTCCAGTAAAAAATATTGTCCAATCACAGGTCACCTTGATCATAATAATTCACCTGACCTTCCCTATAGATTTTGTCACGTGTCACGACAAACAGATTTACTTCCCTTAGACCTATAATTAAACCGGTGCTTTTCAAAAACCTCGGAACTGCAGCTTAGATCAAGCTGGAGTTACAAAGTTTTCGTTGAAAAGCAACGATATACTTGTACCTTGCTCCATATCTATCGTCGTACAAGAACCGCGGCATTCAGACTTAAACCCGTATGGTCTTGGCTTATTGAATCCCTTCCAACACTGAAGTCCTTCCGGTGTGACTGAAAACAGACAATTTGATTTGATTTTATTGGGTTTTTACGCCGTTTTCAACTTCTATGGTCATATCGCGGCGGCTGGAGCACCTAACTGTGGGTTCCTGGTATTTCTCGCACCAGTACAACCACAATATCAAAACCGAGCCTCCAGCTGCTCTCTCACATAGATGATTCACACCCATTGGTGAGACAAAAACACAACAATTGGGGATCTTCTTTAATTCTGTTAAAACGTAAACGTTACCGTTTTGAAACGGTTTAATCCATTACCAAACGACAAAATTTGGACAAGTCTAAAGATGTTGTAGATGACAATTTCAATTAGACGATTATCTAGAATCTTTGTGGTCATTATGCCCCCGTATCGAGAGATCGGGGGCATATTGTTTTTCTCGTGTCCGTCTGTCTGTCTGTCTGTCTGTCCGTCTGTCTGTCTGTTCGTCCGTCCGTCCGTCTGTCCGAAAACTTAACCTTTGCCTTTTCTCCAAAAGTATGTGACATACAAAGCTCAAATTTGGTATGCAGCTTCCTTTCAATGATATCTATATGTTCCATGCAATTTGACCTTTCTCAAGGTCATCCCTTAACCCTTATCAACCCTTTACTCTACGAAAACTTAACCTTTTACTCCGAAAACTTAACCTTTGCCTTTTCTCCAAAAGTATTTGACATACAAAGCTCAAATTTGGAATGCAGCTTCCTTTCAATGATGTCTATCTGTTCAATGCAATTTTACCTTCCTCCAGGTCATCCCTTAACCCTTATCAACCCTTTACTCTACAAAAACTTAACCTTTTACTCCGAAAACTTAACCCTTGCCTTTTCTCCAAAAGTATTTGACATACAAAGCTCAAATTTGGTATGCAACTTCCTTACAATGATATCTATCTGTTCTGTATGCAATTTTACCTTCCTCAAGGTCATCATTAACCCTTAATAACCCTTTACTCCACGAAAACTTAACCTTTTACTCTGAAAACTTAACCTTTGCCTTTTCTCCAAAAGTATTTGACATACAAAGCTCAAATTTGGTATGCAACTTCCTTTCAATGATATCTATCTGTTCCATGCAATTCTACCTTCCTCAGGGTCATCCTTAACCCTTAATAACCCTTTACTCCACGAAAACTTAACCTTTTACTCCGAAAACTTAACCCTTGCCTTTTCTCCAAAAGTATTTGACATACAAAGCTCAAATTTGGTATGCAACTTCCTTACAATGATATCTATCTGTTCTATGCAATTTTACCTTCCTCAAGGTCATCCTTAACCCTTAATAACCCTTTACTCCACGAAAACTTAACCTTTTACTCTGAAAACTTAACCTTTGCCTTTTCTCCAAAAGTATTTGACATACAAAGCTCAAATTTGGTATGCAACTTCCTTTCAATGATATCTATCTGTTCCATGCAATTTTACCTTCCTCAGGGTCATCCTTAACCCTTAATAACCCTTTACTCCACGAAAACTTAACCTTTTACTTCGAAAACTTAACCTTTGCCTTTTCTCCAAAAGTATTTGAAATACAAAGCTCAAATTTGGTATGCAACTTCCTTTCAATGATATCTATCTGTTCCATGGAATTTTACCTTCCTCAAGGTCATCCTTAACCCTTAATAGAAAAATGGCCATTTCGGGGGCATTTGTGTTTCACAAACACATCTTGTTTTTCATTTCATTTCATTTTCTACAATGTTTTCCAAAGCCATTATCTTGTGGGGAGTGGAAAAGAGTCACTATGTGGGAAAACGACAAAGTTTGGACTGGTCACAATTCAAAGATGTTGCAGACGACAATTTCAAGTTAAGGATATTTAGAATCTTTGTAATTTTTTTTCTTTTTTTCTTTTTTTTTTTTTTTTTTTTTTTTTTTTTTTTTTTTTGAAAACATTGTGGGAAATGAAAATTTCAAGTTGAGGTTATTTAGAATCTAGTTGTTCTTTTTTGTTGAAACATTGTGGGAAATGAAGAAATTTCTTGTCACAAGCAATTTCGTTATTGTCTACAATGTTTTCCACAGCCTTTACCTTTTGGGGAGTCAAAAGGGGTCAATTTGTGTGGTAATGGGTTAAAACAGCGAAGGCGGGAATACGTCAGTGATTTGCTGAATGCTGACTAGTTAAAAATTATTGACACCAACCAAAATGTTGATTGGTCGCCAATAACTTTTTGATAATCAAAAAGGATAAATCTATCTTTTCCCCGATATGTTTGCATTCTCTGCTTCTAACGGATTTCAAATTAGTTAAGAATCAACAGAATAGCAATGAATTTTGTGCTAAAAAAAGACTTGATTTACCCGTTTTGTTTTGATAAACCGTCGGTGTTGTTATAAAATCTCGTAACTACCGCTTGACTCAAGCCGTAGTTACGAGATTGAATTACAACACACACGAAATTCCAGTGGTTGTCCAAAATTTACGCCATAGTTAGCTGAATAAAATCGTTCGTTGCAGATTTTTCTCCACCATCGTTCTGTCACTTGATTCCACACCGTGATATAAATGATAAAAACCCAAACAACAACAACAACAACAAGCCATACCTGCAAGAGTGGCTATAACCACAAAAATAACAGCTATTACTTCAACTTGTTTCATTTTTGTTGAACTCTCAGTTTACGTGAAACACAAACTATTTACTGTGACGAAAATTATCAAATAAAGAATTTTAAATGAGTAAACATGATAAGCCAAGTGTCTTTTACCCTTTCCCAAACTGCTAAAACGGGTTGCTGAGGTATCGCTGCTATTCAACAAAAACCTCGTATCTGCAGCTTGTTATAAGCTGCAGATACGAGGTTTTCCTTGAAAAGCGACGATATTCTTGGATAAAAGATTAATATACGGTACTGTCCTTCAAATATTGAGACAAAAGTAGAACAATCGGGTTTTAAAGGGGGAATAACACTTAACATCTTACAAATTTTCAGAGAACTTCGTGCAAAAAATAAATATATATTATGAAAATATGGCCTTTAAATTGCATCTATGCCAAATCTTAGCTTTCTATCTTGTGTATTGGCTAGGATGTTGACGGATTTAAAACCCCATATGTTTTATTATTATAATTTTTATCCCCCCGACAAAAAATCATGGGGTTTTAAATCCGTCGACATCTAAGCCAATACACAAGGTAGAAAGCTAAGATTTGGCATATATGCAATTTAAAGACCATATTTTGATAAAATATATTTATTTTTTTGTACGAAGTTCTCGGAAAATTTGCAAGATGTTAAGTGTTATTCCCCCTTTAAACATTTCCTTGTTTTGTCAAAGTGTTTCCACAATCGCGCACGCTAATGCGAGTCAAAAGGGGTTATTGTTTTGGAAAGGATTAACCCTTTCCCAAACGACACAATTTTAGGCAGGCCTGATTCAAAAGCTGCTGCAGACGACAAAATGGATGTTAATAAAGATTGAAATTATGTATGATATTACCAAGAAAATATTGAGGCAAAAGGAGAAACTGCTGTTTATCAGCAGTTTCTTCTTTTGCCTCCATGTTTTCCCAAGCCTTGTCTATAAGGGACGTCAAAACTAGGTCTTGTTTGGGAAAGGATTAAAAGAGTCCAAACATCAAGAATTTGAATCACATCTCAAAGTTTAAGACACTCCCGAAGTAAAAAAAAATGTCTAAATTCCTTATGTCGAGGTCATTTGGAATACTTTAGTATATAAAATTATCTTACTTTACCCATTACCACACAATGACTCTTTTTGACTCCCCACGAGATAATGGCTTTGAAAAAAATGTGAAAATGAAGAAATTGCTTGTAACAAGCATTTTCTCCATTTTTCACTATGTTTTCTGACACCACATGGAAAGATTTTCAAAATTTCATCAACTTAAAATTGTTACCTGCAACATCTTTCAAGATGGAACATTCAAAGATTTTGACGTCTGGTAATCACGGTGGGGATTGTGCATGATGGGATGGATAACGAATGCGGACAAAATAATCTCGATTCTGACAAGATTTTTTGCAATAACTTATTTGTGCGTCAATTTTCAAAAAGTTTGTTGCATGTACCCCGCCTTACCGAGCTCTTTCATCGGATGTATGACATATTAGGCAACTCGTGGTACTTTTTCCAAAATATTGTCCCAACCGACCAGAAAGCGAAATGGTAACGACTACGGCCAAATTAACCACGCTTCAGGTAAGCATTTGTGCAATAACTTTCTTTTTTTAGCGTTAATTTTCATGCAGTTTGTTGCATGAACTCTGTCTTACTGAGCTCTTTTCTCAGATGTATTACTTATCGAGAAACTGCTGGTGCTTTTCTCAAAAATCGATCCCAACCGAATAGAAAAATGACCTGGATTTTTTGTCGTTTTTTCTGATCGGTTGAGATCAATTTTTGGACAAAGTACAAAGATTCTACAATCAAGTCATATATGTGAGGAAAGAGCTCAGTAATGCGGGGTACATGCAACAAACCGCTTGAAAATTGACGCAGAAACAAGAAAATAATTGCACATTTTCTTACCTGAAGCGAGGCAAATTTGTCCGTATTAGTTATTCATCCCATCATGCACAATCCCCACCGTGTAATGGGAAAAGGGATACTGACACCATCAATTCGGTGGAAATAAAAGCTAATTTGCCCCCAAAACGGTTTACATTATTAAAGTATGAGCATAAATATGCAAAACCCGCATTTCAAGCGAGTAACCATGCACTGTTTACCAAAAACAAGCTCATACATGTTGACATTTTAACATTCGAGGGCTATTATAGTGGTATTGTTTGACCAGATTGAACTGAGACTCCTTGCATATTCCGTTAATATTCGGGTCTTTCCATATTAGTCCGGCAGATATCCACTTATACCTTGCAGTGGAGTATATAGTTTTTTTCTTTGCTGATTCCTGATGTAGACACCATTCTGTTAAAGAATATGACGGATGACATCGTGTCACCCTTTAGCATTTTGAGAAATTCAAGATGGCCGCCAAAAGGGCGGAAATTACATAAATAACTAATGAAAG
Source organism: Fragum sueziense (assembly GCA_963680895.1). NCBI lineage: Eukaryota > Metazoa > Mollusca > Bivalvia > Cardiida > Cardiidae > Fragum > Fragum sueziense. The sequence goes on along the minus strand of OY804609.1, from coordinate 22,252,658 downwards.
TGTTATATATGCATATGGAAACTGATATTTTTACGTCAGATATGTGTACTACACTTACCGTTGCCCTAGGAAGGAAGAAGAATAAAGATATCGCATTTTGCTGTGATTTCAGTCGCTGTTGTTGTGTGACATACGTTACATTATAGAATATTCGATTCAGTTATTCACTTTTCTGCCATTATTTGGACATAAGTCATTTAAACACAACAATGAATGGCCTGATTACCAATTTCCTTACTGGAAGCCTTTGATAAGAGATTAACAACAGTTGAATAATTGTATTATGTAATTTACGTTACTTTAATATCAGCTTATTAGCTTAATATTTCACTTATCTACTATTATTCAACCATAAATCATTTAAACAGAAGGAAGTGGTTTGCATGCCAATTGCTTTACTTGAAGCAGATCGTGGGTGAAGAAAACAACAGTTAAATAAATGTATTATGTAAGTTACAATTACTTTAATTTCCAGTACCATTACACATACATGTCTTTGTAAACATAACAAGAGTAATATCTATTAAACAGAAAAATCTTTCAGTTGGTAATTGTTCATTGGATAAAATTGAGTTTATATTATATGAAACAAGACATGCATGTAGCCAATGATGCACCCATATACCCATCATGTTCTATACACAAAACAATAGTTGCATAAATGTATTATGTAATTTACGTTACCTTGATATCAGCATATTAGCTTCGTTTATTTCTTTATCTACTATCATTCAGCTATAAATCATTAAAGCACAGACGGAAATGGTTTGAATATCAATTTCTTTACTTGAAGCTTTTCGTACCTGAGCAAAACAACAGGTCAATAGAAGCATTATGTGATTTACGTTACTTTAATTTCCAGTACTATTATATATATTTAAACGTAACACGAGTAATATTTATTGAACAGAAAAGTCTGTCAGCAGGCAATTGTTAATTGGATATAACTTAGTTTATAGTATATGAAACAAGACATGCATGTAGCCACTAATGCACACACCCATCATGTTCTATGCACAAAAACAAAAGTGCGCCTAACTGTACAAAGTAGGTCACCTGTACCTAATTTTGATACACTACAAGCCATGCGTTATGGCAGATCCGCTCCACAAACTTAGTGTCCCTAACGTCAAACAGTACATGATATTTCGAGCTGAAGGAAATTTCAAGCTAAAAGCACCCAAACATGAAAAGTAGGTCGCGGTGACATTGTTTTGGTATACACAACACATCAAATTTGGTGTCCGTATGTCAAATTGTGTAGAAGTTACGGAGCGGAACCAAATCGTAGGTACCACACCTGGCTGCCTGACACGGGCTATACCATAATACTCCGTTTTTTCTTTGCAGGGTATGAAACCCAAACAATGTTCATTAAGCAAGAATAGACACCGTTAACTTAAAGCTGATTAGAATCGGCATTTGTTTGTAAATAGTACCGAAAAGTGTTTTTTTTTAGACAAGGATTCTGATCATGTAGGCCTGTAACAGCAATACAAAACAAAAGTATCATTTCAGAGGTACCGCCTTGAAAAAAAGAATTTTTCGAAAAATGTATCCCAAACGGTGTAAAATATGAATTTACAATATTCTGAATCTTCTTTTAGCCTTGGAATGTACCAAAAGGTGGTTTTTAGTACTGGCTCCAGATATTGTAGGTATGTAATAGCAAAAGAGCAAAAACAAACCATTGTACAGGTAGTATGCTGGAAAAAAATGGGGAAAAATGTGTCCTAAACGGTGTAGAATTAACTGTCCTCATTTCAAATCTTCTTTTAGTCGTAGAAAGTACCGAAAAGTGGTTCTTTAGTCAAGGATCCTGATCATAAAGGTCAGTAAAAGCAATACAACACAAAGGTACCACTTTAAAGGTACCAACTTGATAAATATAATTTTTTGAAAATTGTTTCCCAAACGGTGTTAACTATGAATTTACAATATTTCGAAACTTCTTTTAGCCATGGAATGTACCGAAAAGTGGTTTTAATACTGGATCCTGTTATTGTAGGTATGTAACAGCAAATCAGCACAAATACTAGGACGAAAAAGAAACGCCGGGTAACCTCTTATGATTGTTTTAAGAGATAAATTGTATTATTGGAATAATATATTCATTTTTGTAAGAAATGTCATCTGTATGAAACCAGCTGTTGATGTTTCAATCGATTTCCGAAGCTGATTATGTGAAAAAATACCCCCTATTAACGATGACGAGAGTTAGCGGCAGACCGACATAGGGACGTCGGGCTCTTACGCCAATGTCGCGTAAGCGGTTTCTAACCGTATCGGGATGAATATGGCCATTATGACTGCCCTTAGTGTTATTTGCAGTTTCGCTAGCTGTGAGATGGCGATTACGTAAGTGAGAAAGTGTCATAAATCGATTCTGACGTGGCGTCGTAACGCGCAGACGTCCACCTCGCGGTCGGTCGTTGACCCTCCCCGTGACTCGCAGACGTTAAACAAGACGCTCGATTGTTCAAATATGCACACCAAAATGTGCAGCAACCTGCTGTTGGCCTTGACCCTGCACAAGCATTGCTATAACTTGTCCCCGCTGGACTTCCGACGATCGCGGCATTGATGCAAATTGTTCAATTTTAAATAAACGTTGAAAAATCGATCTGAATACTTGAACAGTATCAAATAGACTGAACATTTCCTTGGGCAAACTCAATGACCTTCCCCTGCACGGGATTCTTGCATTTGGGCACTTGCCTCTCATGGTTCAAAGAGGTAATGCATTGTGTAGCTTTAAACGTGTGTATCGTTCGACAGCGAACAACACATAAGTTTGACCGATTCTCATTATTCTAGGCCAAGCAATAACTTATGTTCTGCATATTTTATGTACCCGGCGTTTCTTTTTCGTCCTAGTATATATAATTGCACATGTTGTACGCTGAAAGAAAGAAATTTTGGGAAAAATCTGTCCCAACTGTCTTCATTTTAAATATTCTTTTAGCCATGGAAAGTACCGAAAAGTGGTTCTTTAGTCAAGGATCCTGGTCATGTTAGTATGTAACAGCAATACAACACAAAGGTACCATTTTAAAGGTACCACCTTGATAAATAGAATTTTTCGAAAAATGTTTCCCAAACGGTGTAAACTATGAATTTACAATATTTCGAAAATTCTTTTAGCCAGGTAATGTACCGAAACGTGTTTTTTGGTTCTGGATCCTGATATTGTACGTATGTAACAGCAATGAAATAACAAAAATACCATTGCACAGGTAGAACGCTGAAAAAAAAGAAATTTTGGGAAAAATCTGTCCCATACGGTTTAAAATCAACTGTCCTCATTTCAAATCGTCTTCTAGCCATGGAAAGTATCGAAAAGTGGTACTTTGGTCAAGGATCCCGGTCTTGTAGGTCTGTAGCAGCAATACAAAACAAAACTACCATTTTAAAGGTACCACCTTGAAAAAATAGAATTTCTCGAAAAACTGAATTTTCCTAATTTCAAATCTTCTTTTGGTCAATGAATGTACCGCAAAGTGTTTTATTTTCGGTTAAGTATCTTGATACTACACGTATATATCGGCATTACAACACAAAAATACCATTTTTGAGGTAGTTTGTTGAAAAATAGATTTTTCTGGAAAATTCTAACCCAAACGGTGTAAAAACGTGTAAAATCAACCTTATTTCAAATTCTATTTTAGCCATGAAATATAAGGGAAACTGGTTTTGGTCAGGGATCCTGATATTGCACCTATGTACTAGCAATACAACACAAAGATACCATTTTAAAGGGAGTTCCTTGAAGAAAAGAATTTTTTGAAAACTGTTTCCCAAACGGTATAAAACTGAATTTTCCTCATTTCATAACTTCCTTGGCCATGGAATGTACAGAAAAGTGTGGGGGGGGGGGGTCAAGTATCCTGATACTATACGCATTTTACGGCATTACAACACAAAAATACCATTCTGGAGGTAGTTAGTTGAAAAAATTATTTTCCTTTGGAAAAATCTGTCCCAAGCGGTGTAAAAACGTGTAAAATCAAGTGTCCTAATTTTAAATTCTCTTTTAGCCATGGAATGTACAGGTAATTGTATTTTTGGCCAGGGATCCTGATATTGCACCTATGTACCAGCAATACAACACAAAATACCATTTTAAAGGGAGTTCCTTGAAGAAAAGAATGTTTTGAAAAATGTTTCCAAAACGGTGTAAACTGAATTTTCCTTATTTCAAAACATCTTTTGGCCATGAAATGTACCGAAAAGTGGTTTGTTGGTCGATTATCCTTGATACTTGATACTATTCCATCGAAGTTGAGCATGTACTCATGAATATGTACTTAGGTTTTTCCGAGAAACCAGGACCTGGTCTGTTAAAAGTGGCATTAAATGCAATTTATTCTTCTCTCAACCATGGAATTATCATACCATCGGTGGCGATCAAAACCTCAAACAAGAGTGCCTGAAAGGCACTGATATCGCTCACCTGAGTTCTTCCTGTATTTGATGGTGTACAATATAAATTTTGTTGTAAACAAATATGTATGTCGTATCAAACTATTGTAAATTAAGTTTCATAATTTGCAATGAAGACAATGAAGTCACATTAGTATTCAATCATATTGCATGTAGTAGCATTTGCATACATCTTTAAAATTGAATCAGCCATTCCACGAAAATTGACTCATTTACAAAAACGAAAGTGTTGAAAAATGAACTTTTCTGCATGAGCACAATTTTTATGTTAAAATAAAGTGTCATATGTCTACAATGTATGGTTAAAATTTTACCCATAACATTTTAAGTCCTGCTGAGTTATCACATTTTCAATTATACCACTATAACCTAGCTGTTACGGAGTATATAAAGCATCTCGAGATACATACAGCGTGAGCTGTGGCCAATGTTATAACCCAACATCAAAAAGATTGTTTGTTTGACCATCATCAACCATTTGCACAACTTACAAGGAAAAAATGATAACAATTTAGCTGTAACCCTATGTGGTGACATCAAAACGAGTAATTCACTGTTTAAAGCAATATTCGAGCATTTTAAAAGTGTTTGTGATCGTTTGTATTCTTTTTGAAGCCATCTTGCAAAGTAAAGTTACAAGTAAATATTCCGATAGTAATACCTCTTCAGATTATGTTTTCCGGTGCATCTGGCTCTCGAGCTTTCATTTCTTAGTATGTATGATCGTGGAAAAAAATGGCCTTTGTGTTACGGAAAATAGATAATTTCCATAACCTGATTACCATTAGTGTCATTTCTTCCAAAGAACTTTAAACGCTAAACGTAAATGTTCGTACAAAAAAGAAACAACAAATTGGTATAAAACAAATTCTAAATTCAATAATACGAATGAATCTATAGACGTTTCTTTCAGTACCCTTAAACTACTAATCTCATTTGCAAAATTGCCGAACTGGTACGTTTGCTATTCTTCAATATCACACTCAGAGTAACAATTACAATGTAAGCATCGGGCAAAACAGTCTGCAGAGATATGTCTGTATATGCACCACAAAGTCGTCAACCGGGTACCATCATGGACAATTTCTAGGATTTAATTCCGATTGATCTACAACAACTAACCAACCAACAACAACTACATGTACTCCCAATTCGTCTATTTTGAAAACCAGTGCCACATTGTCTACTCAAATTTTGTATACCGTTTCCATTTCGTCTAAATCTGTCTGCTTTATATTTTAGTATGATATCTTATTTTTTGTTAAAAACAATGCGTTGTTTTTCTTGATTTATGAACATGTTATAAGATATGAATTTCGTGTTTTTTTTTCTTTTTTTTTTAATTTAGATATATAATTCGATGGTGTGCTAGACATGTGTGCATTGGTCGTGTAAATTTTGTAAGGATGTTTCAATTTGAAGGGGTGTTAAATTGAACATTTTTCGGTAAGTGTGCAATTACTCGTCCCCTTCTCTTCTGAATTTATTTATTTCTAATTAAATTATTTATATAAGAACACACACTATTTTAAAGTAAATTGGTTATTAATGCGAATCATATATCCCTAAATAAAAATATGGGTCTCAAAAATCGTTAACAAATTACTCCATAAAATACAGTCACAATATGAATTACGAGTACAAAGTGAATAAATAGAAATGAGTCATTTGATACAATTTGATGTCAAGCATAATTATTCCATTCATTGACAGGAAATAAAAGAAAAAATGAATACATATTGAAATATTGAAATAAAAATTAAAATGAATTATGTAGGTCTAGTAATGAAAAATGTATGATATATTGTAGACCAAGTCGAAGTAGACGAATTCTGAAAGTAGATGAATGTTGATTCTGACAATAAAAATGTAGCAAAATTAGACCCGGTCATTTGATTGGCCATGGTTGACTCAAGGTTTAGGTTTTTAGCATGTGAACTTTAAGTGTCAAAGGATCAGTATTTGTAATTCCGATGTTGAGAGAGCGATGTAATTTGTCTTAGCCAATTACCTAGTAGAAGGGAACACCGGTTTTCGGGAAAGAAATATAGAGAAGCCCTTTCTTCACAAACTATTCAAGACCCGACAATAAAAATATCTAGGTTTAGTTTCGGGAAAAAAGATGTCAGGATTAATGAAAACTAAAGGGATGTGCAACAACACAGTCTTGGGGTGTGCTACTTCAATGTAAGCATTACAAAAAAGAAGGGAAAATGCACCATGCATACCTGCCCCTGAAACTTTGGGACAAAACTGTGACAAGGGAGTTGCAAGCCACATTTGCAGAAAATTACTCCTGTTAACATTATTGTCTGACCCAGTTGAAAATGAAATTGTTTGTATTTTCTTTTATTTGCCACAAAAGCGATGTATGCGGGTTTTCTAACCAGTACAAAGCTGAAAAATGTCTAATGGTGGAATTAGAAAATGGAAATGGCGTTAGGACCAAAAGGGGCATATTTTATGGCCTAGACAATTATGTGTTTCGATCGCAATAATGAATAGGCTGCTGTAACCATGTATGTCTACTTGAGAAGCCACAAACTGTTTCAAACATGTTGTGTAACATGCTTAGACAGAATCTGAAGGGGTATGTTTGCTAATCTATCGCCCAAAGATGGCAGTACATGCTCAATATTCCATAAAATATAGTATATGCTTCCGTAACGAAGAGTCTATATTTCGTAACGGAATATTACTATATGAATTTACAGATAAACACAATTAAGCGGCTTTGTTAGTATTCCTACTTCATATACTTTCTGAGTTAATTATAAACACTTTACATAAATATGTTTTATGTATCGTAATTTACGCTCAAATTATATACCCAAATATATGCTTCCGTAACATTTTCTTATAGCATATGTGGCAAAACATGATATAATAAGCTCTTTTTAGACAAAATTTAACTATTCGGAAATGTAGAATCACATTTGGTTCATGCAAACTCAATTAATCAACAAAATAAATCTCATTAATATCCAGGACATGCTACCACCAAATAATATATGCTCCGTAACAATTATTTTGACCGTAAAACAAAAAGGGTAGATATGTAAATCCCGCATTACTTTGTTTTTTGTTTGAGATTCCAGCTTTTGCACGTCAAATTAAAAAATAATCGAGCATAAATAAAGAAGTTTGGTATTGCTAATCTGAAAATGAATTTGTATCATACTTTGTTTACATACTTCCACGTCGAATTTCACATTCAACATTCCATTTTTCTACTTGCAGTAGCCGATATAATGAATCTTTGATAACTGCAGTGTGTTATATTGTTCACTGTATTGAAATATTCCTGTTAGATTAACTCAGGGCGTCCTTTGAAGTATGTTACGGAAAAATATGCGTAACGGAAGCATAGCGACCAAAGGACTTTCAAGTATCTCAATATGTTATACTCTTGATTATACTTGAAACTCGCATCTAATTCAACAGTTTGGCAACCACTCTGTCAAAATTTGACAGATTTTGGAATGTCTGTGCATTATTGTGGGCTACACGGACGTAACGGAAGCATAGTAAACGAAATGCGACAAATTCTATTTGTCCATGTTCTTTGCTTTAGTGGAGAAATACTGAGATATTCATAAACCTTAGGGTTTTGATAGTTAAACTAAGCCATTCGCCGACCAAAATAGTTTGAAAATCGGCATATTGAGAGAAAAGTTGGTGTTCTTTCATGCCTATGAAAGTTCGTTACGGTCACATAGGCAAATCTGGCGACATACAAACAGACATATTTAAATTCTATTTCATGTATGATGATGAAATCATACTTAATTTAGTCGTTGTAGTAGGGTTTGGAGAAAATAATATCCAAGAGAACAAAGTCTAAGTAAAAAAACGGCTGATTTGGACGGTAGTTTAGAACAAAAAAATGTGCGGCGACATCAACATTTTGACGTTTTTGCAATATGCATCACAGCTAAGCACATTCATAAAACCGTTTGAATAACTTAAAAATCATACTACTTTATTGCATTTTATGTCCCGTGATGAAAAATATCTTGCTTTTTGTTGTACCTAATTGATAAAGGTGTTAAATAATGCAATGAAGGTCGGCGACATGCATTTTCAGTAAATGGGTCAATTTTCGTGGAATGGCTGGAATATCATGTGCTGTTCCAGTTTGATTTTTATAATCAGGATTAAACTTTAACAATTTACAATTTTGAAACATCAGAATGATACATTACAGGCATTAATACGATTAATATGATAAGCCCCTCCTTGCCTCATCAACATTTATTATCCTATCAAAAATTCATAATCAAGTGTTTGAAAAGAGTAACTCAATAAGCATTTTGTTCTCTTGGTTTAAATTGGCCCCATGGTTGATTTTTGAAGAATTTCTTTATGATTTTTTGAAGTCTGATAAGCCCTACCCTGCCACACTCATTTTTTTTAACAAATCAAAAATTCACAAACAATGTTATTGTTAAAAAGAGTCACTCAAGCAACATCCTGGTTCAAATTGGCCCAACAGTTGATTTTTAAAGAATTTTCTTGTCATTTCTCCTAGTCGTATAAACATTCTGCCATGCCCACATTTTCAACCAATCACAAATTTGTAAAAAAAATGGGTACCCAAGTAACATTCCTGGATAATTTGATATAATTTGTCCAACAGTTAAGGAGAAGAAAGTTTTCAAGGATTCATTTAATAACTTCTCCAAGTCTGATAAGCCCCGCCCTGCCGCGCCTACATTTTTTGACAAATCAAAAAATTCATAACCACACATTGAAAACAGTCACTCAAGAAACAGATCTGCCAGATTTGGTTTAAATTTGACCAATGGTTGATTTTTTAAAGATTTTTTTCATGATTTCTTTAAGTCTGATAAGCCCCGCCCTGCCACGCACACATTTTTGACGAATCAAAAATTTGAAAACGAACTTTGAAAAGGGTCAACCAAATAACATTTCTGCAAAGTTTGGTAAAAATTTATCCATTGGTTAAGGAGAAGAAGATTTTTTAAGAATTACTTAACGATTTCTCTAAGTCTGATAAGCCTCACCCTGCCACGCCCTCATTTTTTGACGAATCAAAAATTTGAAAACGGGCAGTAAATACAGTTACTCAAGAAACATTCCAGACAAGATTGGTACAAATTGGATCAACATTTGATTTTTAAAGAATTATTTAACAATTTCTCTTAGTCTGATAAGCTCCGCCCTGCCACGCCCACATTTTTTGATGAATCAAAAATTTGAAAACAATTTTTGAAAAGGATCACCCAAGGAACATTTCTGCCAAGTTTGATAAAAATTGACTCAATGGTTAATGAGAAGAAGATTTTGAAGAATTATTTAACAATTTCTCTAAGTCTGATAAGCCCCGCCCTGCCACACCCTCATTTTTTGACGAATCAAAAATTCATCAACAGGCAGTAAAGACAGTCACTCAAGAAACATTCCAGTCAAGATTGGTACAAATTGGATCAACATTTGATTTTTAAAGAATTATTTAACAATTTCTCTAAGTCTGATAAGCTCCGCCCTGCCACGCCCACATTTTTTGATGAATCAAAAATTTGAAAACAAATTTTGAAAAGGGTCACCCAAGGACCATTTCTGCCAAGTTTGATAAAAATTGACTCAATGGTTAATGAGAAGAAGATTTTTGAAGAATTATTTAACAATTTCTCTAAGTCTGATAAGCCCCGCCCTGCCACGCCCTCATTTTTTGACGAATTAAAAATTCATCAACAGGCAGTAAAGACAGTCACTCAAGAAACATTCCAGCCAAGATTGGTACAAATTGGATCAACATTTGATTTTTAAAGAATTATTTAACAATTTCTCAAAGTCTGTTAAGCCCCGCCCTGCCACGCCCACATTTTTTGACGAATCAAAAATTTGAAAACAAGTTTTGAAAAGGGTCACCCAAGGAACATTAATGCCAACTTTGGTAAAAATTGACTCTATGGTTAGGGAGAAGAAGAATTTTGAAGAATTATTTATTAATTTCTCTAGTCTGATAAGCCCCGCCCTGCCACGCCCACATTTTTTGACGAATAAAAAAATTGAAAACAAGATTTGAAAAGGGTCACCCAAGGAAAATTTCTGCCAATTTTGGAAAAAAAACTGACTCAATGGTTAAGGAGGAGAAGATTTTTGAAGAATTATGTAACAATTTCTCTAAGTCTGATAAGCCCCGCCCTGCCACGCCCACATTTTTTGACGAATCAAAAATTTGAAAACAAGTTTTGAAAAGGGTCACACAGGGAACATGCCTGCCAAGTTTGGTAAGAATTGGCCCAGTGGTTAAGGAGGAGAAGATGTTTAAAGAAATTGTTGACGCCCTCCGACGCACGACGCACAACGCACGACGCACGAGGCACGCCGGACACAGGGTGATCACAAAAGCTCACCTTGAGCATGTTGCTTAGGTGAGCTAAAAATGCAGCTTGAAAACAGCTCGAACGGAATTGCAAAACAGCAAAACAATTGATATGAGAGAATACATTCCATAACCAGGCAGGTGGTTTGACCGAAGAAAAGGAAATGAGTTTTTGTTATTGTTGTTGTTGTTGTTGATGATGTTGTTGTTGTTGTTGTTGTTGTTGTTGTTGTTGTTGTTGTTGTTGTTGTCGTCGTTGTTGTTGTTTTGTTGTTGTTGTTTTTTCCTCCCCTCCTGTTTTCCCAAGCTTTCCCAATAGGCATATCAATCCAACATTTTATGAATGTTCAAATAATATGTACAATAGATATAATGATGCAAGTAATCCGAGTCTTCTCTTAGTATGTAAATACGCTCTTTGATATTTTGATTTTTCGCTATTTTAAGGACAGATCCTCCATTTATTTCCTACGGTAAGATTTTTTTTATTTTTTCTGTACTGATATTTAAATATATGAGAAGTAAAAAAATGACTTAAAAACTATAGGTCACCAAGCGAATTAAAAAGTTATTGGATTTCAAGGGAGACTACTCTTGTCTAAAAATGCAGAAATGATGTGTCACTTAAATACCTACAAAAAAGGTGTTCGAAATGACTAGGATTACACGAATAAGTCTTTACTGTGTTCAATATGTTCTATTCTGTCTAAATCAGTATCAATTTGGGGAAATTTAGTGATGATTTTGAAATTTTTAGTAGAACATTCTTTCAAAAGTAGCAGAAATTGCTCTTTTTTCGCAACGTTTCTGATAATAGAAAATATTCCAGCGGTAAGATTTTTTTTCTTTTTTGGCATAGACATAGTGCTTGGTCATACCTACAAAAACAAAACAAGAAAAATATATCAAACCAAGCGTTTTTCTTAGTTATAAGTAAAATTTGGTTTACTTTTTGCAGCTCTGTCCGAAATTGTTTCACTACTTTTATCCATTTTCTTCCTTATTACCAGCTTTAGATAATAAAAAGTATCGCCTTTTGTGTCCATCTGAAGCGGACTAGCTCACAAAGACACCACTTTGCTTTTGTTGCTCCGTTTCCTATCGCTAACGCCACATGTTGAACGCGTAACAGAAAGCGAAATGTACCATCCGAGTACTATTACACTGGGGGGCCTAAGCACCCCCCCTAGCACCCCCCCCCCTGTTCCTACGGGCCTGACAAATATGTAGATCATGTCTTCAATATTATTTTCTTTCTTAAAAAGGAAATGGATAAGGGAGATCAAATAGATAGCATTAATTGTTTTAACATCTAGCGAGAGTTTTCTCCCTTACCACCATTTCCCAAAGAAACCATTCTTCTAGGCGATTGTACCTTCAATGATCATTAATTTCTCATTTTCGCTCAATATTTTCTACGCTATAATGTGCTGGTATCATTTTCTACTTCTGTTATCCGTTTTATGACTCCTGCGTCTCATTTAACACGGTGGGGATTGTGCATGATGGGATGGATAACGAGTACCGACAATAGGGAACGATTTTATCAAGTAAATCGTGACGTAATTTCGGACAAATAAACAGTATTTCGTTGGTGTTGTTATACAATCTCGTATACCTCACGATAAATGACCTGGCAGAGCAGCCCATGCTAATCGAATGGAATGCTCTGCCAGGTCAATTCTCGTCCTCTATAATTACGGCTTGAATCAAACCGTAGTTACGAGATGTTATAACAACACCGACGGTTTATCAAAACATAACGGTAAACTCAGTCTACTTTTTGCACAAAATTTGATGCCAACTCGCCTCGCTTCAGGTAAGACATTTTGCAATAACTCTGTTATTTCTGTATCAATTTTCAAGCGGTTTGCTGCATGTACCCCGCCTTATCGAGCTCTTTCATCGGATGTATGACATATTAGATAACTCATGATACTTTTTCCGAAATATTGTCCCAACCGACCAGAAAGCGAAATGGTAACGACTACGGCCAAATTAACCACGCTTCAGGTAAGAATTTGTGCAATAACTTTCTTATTTCTGCGTCAATTTTCATGCGGTTTGTTGCATGTATTCCGTCTTACTGAGCCCTTTTCTCAGATGTATTATTTATCTGGAACTTCCCTGTACTTTTCTCAAAAATCTATCCCAACCGACTAGAAAAAGGGCCTGAATTTTTTGTCGTTTTTCTGGTCGGTTGGGATCAATTTTTGGACAAAGTACAAAGATTCTACAAACAAGTCATATATCCGAGGAAAGAGCTCACTAATGTGGGGTACATTTAACAAACTGCTTGAAAATTGGAGCAGAAATAAGAAAATTATTGCACAATTTCTTACCTGAAGCGAGGCAAATTTTGTCCGTATACTTCGTATTCGTTATCCATCCCATCATGCACAATCCCCACCGTGTTTAACGCCTTTCCCAAACAAGACGGTCCTAATTGAAATAGCCTAGGAAAACATTGAGACAAAGAAGAAAATGCTGATAAAAACATTTTCTCCTTTTGTCTCAATATTTTCTGTTATATTGTATGCAAATCTTGTCTTACATAACAACTTTCAATATTGAATCATCCTAGTATTGTGTCGTTTGGGAAAGGGTTAAATTATAAAGGCATAAGGTTCCGCCGTTTCAGAAAGGGTTGACCATTTCCAAAATAAGGCCTGATCTTAACGTCCCTAAGTGAATGTGATTGGGAAAGGATTGAGGCAAAAGAAGGAGATGCTGATAATCAACATTTTCTCCTTTTTCCCTAATATTTTCTATGCTAAAGTTTACACAAATTCAATCTTTATTCATCAAAATCCATTTTGCCATCTGTAACAGCTTTTGAATTGAACCACCATCAAAATTTGTTGTTTGGGAGAGGGTTAACTTGTCATTAACAAAGTGATGACCAATAGCTGCCCATCGTCCAGTTTAGTTGTAATTCCTTTGTTATGCCTCTTGATTTAATAATGAATTCCCATCACAAGAAAAGGGGACTGGACATCTGTAATCTGTATATCGTCGCTTTTCTTCAAAAACATCGTAACTGTAGCTTGTATGAAGCTGCAGTTACAAGGTTTTCGGAGAAAGCGTCCTTATTAGCCATTGTCAAGCCAACAAAACGTCGTTAAACGAAAACCTCGTAACTGCAGCTTATTTTAAGCTGCAGTTACGAGGTTTTTGTTGAAAAGCAGCGAAACGCCGGTTTATTTTCATAATAAGTGATGAACTGATGTTGCTATTTAACCGCTTTTGTGGCCTCATTGATACGGCATCTGCCTTGGAAGGTCGAATGTTCGAAACCCAACGGAAGCCTACTTGTCGGAACAAAACTGAAGCGATCGTTTGAAGAGTCGCAAGCTAGTTAAAGAGTGGTTGCCGCAGACGCGTCTCCCCAAAACGCCTAATATGACATCATGAGTGGGGGAATGGGAGTGAGGGGGCTTTGGTTACTATGAAATCAAACAAAAAATAGTAACCAATAAGTCAATATGGAGATGTTTTCGATGTCGCGACGAAAATTCCATTAGGGTGCTCACCATTCGTAGTGGCAATTAATAAACTCTTAATGGAAATGTCAAATGTTAAAGCTTCTCATCAAAATTATGACTCCTTGAGTCTTGAGTTTTTCTTTGTTTCATTATGTTGCGTTTTAGCTGACTCTCTTGTTTCCTTCTCAAACGTCAAAAACTTACAATGCGTCGGGTGTTTTGCAAAACCTCGTAACTACAGCTCTATTTAAGTTGTTATTACGAGAATTTGCAATAACAACGCGACCAAAGTTAATGTTCTTCTAACATTCGTTATGACGATTGTACTTTATCGAACCCAATGAAACGTATGACTTGTCTAAAAACTAAAAAAAAAAAATAGTAGGCCTATCGAATGGGTCAACGCAATGGTTTAAGAAATGCATTTTAATCCATTCTCAAACATTGACTCTTTTTGACTCCCCAAAAGATCATGGCTTTGAAAAACATTGTGCTTGTGACAAGCAATTTCTTCATATCCCACAATGTTTTCTATCCCAAAAGTCTGAAAAACATAAAATAATTTTCGAATGACATTGTCTTCTGCAACATCTTTGAATTTGAACCAGTCTGAATTTTTGCCATTTGGTATTTGGTTAAATTATAACGATTGCACAAGTGTTGCATAAACATCAATTTCAGAAAGTATTTAATGAATATGTTAATACGTGGCCCATTCATTCGGCTTGAAGCATAGAATGTGCACATATGTCTAGAATTTGTTGGTTTATTTGTGTACCATGTCCTGCAATATACTGAATACTGAGGAATGTTTCCTTAACCCATTACCAGACGACATAATTTTAGACTTTTCCAACTAGAAAGTTGCTGCAGACGACAAACGAGATGACAATAAAGATATTATTAGTGTGAAATATAGCATAGAAAATATTGTGGCAAAAGGAGAAAATGCTGATTATCAGCATTTTCTTCTTTTGGCTCAATGTTTTCCCAAGCTGATTTAATGAGAGACGTCAAAACAAGGGCCCGTATTACTAAACATCTTACGATCAAGATTTTGTGTAAACTGTGTAACAAGACATCTGATTGCACGAGAAATCCGACTGAGCCAATCGGTGCTGTTGTTACAAGTGATTATGCAAAAATCAAACGTACGATCGTTAGTAATACGGACCCCAGGTCTTGTTTGGGAAATACAACGTATCTCTATATGAAACCGAATTTTGCTAAAAGATTGTTATTACCAGAGCCATTTTATATAGGTCTGAGAGCTAGAGATGATCTGTCAGGTTATTTATCGAGACCTATATACATTGTTTGTTCTGTCTCGGTGAATTTCAGCTTACAATTTATCTTCCCAACATTTTCAAACAAGCTCTATTTGTAATGAGGTCCTATTAACCTTAAGGTATTCCACCCGTAATGAGATTCGTGGGACGTCGGAATTATTCGGGCAAAGTCGAAAACATTCGGAGGTGGAACTTTCCATCGCCGAATTTTTACCACCGCTCTCGAATACGTTCGTCTACGTTACGACGCAGCTCGGAAAATCCGATTTTTTAAGAATCCAAAAATGGCCACATTACTGGTATTCTATCGTAATTTGAGTAATGTGATATGATAAGTCAAAAACACTTAAAATGCCCATTACCATTGTTATGGCTCACTTATCTTAGTTACAACTGCAAACGATACTATTTGTAAATAACGCCGATAAAGGGATTTGTGCATTATCTTTTTAGACATTTGTATTTACTCCAATGTGTTAATGTGCAAAAACTGCAAATCTCAAATTACAAAAAATCATACAGAAAACAGAAGAACTACAATTAGTCATTAACCTCATCGTCATGGTATCATAACACAGGCCCGTAGGAACAGGGAGCTATGGGGGCCCCCGAAAGTTGGCCAAAATGCCGAAATTTCCTTATTTTACTCTGAATTTAGGGAAAATCCAATTTAGCCCTCTCCCCCCCATTTTCAGACACGGGGGCTTGATTCCACCCAATATGAAATTGCTTCCTACGGGACTAGTCACGAGAGAATGACACATATTTACAAAATTTTACTATGTAAACAATGAAATATCAAGCTACTGTAATTTCTATGTGATGGTTCGAATCTTAAGGATTTCTCACACATGCAAGATAAGAACCAATGCATATTGGAAAATTTTTAAAAAATATGTGGCAGAAAAATAAAATGGATTTAGGCTACGTTTATCTGATTGTTTACTTTATTTCATCATACAGTGTGTCCCAAAATATGTGTCCCCATTTCAAACATCTATAAAATTGACAAAATGTTGTCACCAAGTAAAATCAGTTACACAGGTTTGAAGGGACATGATAAAGTTTTGTTTGATATAAAGAACATCTATATTTATGGAGAAAATATATTCCACGTAACAATTTATGAAATTTGTCATTTTTTAACTTTTTCGCCAAGTGACGTCAACGACGTCATATTTTTAATTTGACAAAGTTTCTTTTTCCGTGCTAAGATGATCAAATTGATCGCAATAATTTTGTCTTCTACAACTAGTATGACTTAAATAGATGCAGTGAAAGTCTTATCCTCATTAAATGTTGAAAGGGTAAAATTGATCACAAAAACTAGAATTCGAAATGAGGAAAGTTGTTGTTTCACTTAAAATTCTGATGATGGCAATATGCCTTTTTTCAAGAAAGGGGCGTTTTTGCAGATACAAACATTATAAGCAGTGCATTTACATTTTGTGAAAAAGTATTGAAAATATCATTCCTATTCATGCACAAAATACCCTTGCAAAGGGTGTCGTAAAATGGTGTAATTTAAAGGGTTTTTTCCATTTTAAAATCCCCAAAAATTAACAACATCAATGATGCAGTAGAAGGCATTACCGGTAAATAATGAATTAGAAAGAACTAGAAGAATGACTAGCAATACGTTTTCTTTTCAATTTAAACTAAAATTCTGTCATTAATCTTAAACTTACAATCTTAAAATAGTAAGACCTTCACTATATTCTTTACAGTCAAAGAATACGAAGCACAAATTATTTAATCAGTACAGTGTTGGAGAAAGAGCCAACATATTTTGTTTAAAGATGACGTCATTGACGTCATTTGACAAATAAGTTGAAAAATGGTAAATTTCAAACATCGTGTTGTTGAATATATTAAGGAAGTGAATATGGATGTTCTATATATCAAACAAAACTTTATCATGTCCCCTTCATATCTATGTAACTGATTTTACTAGGGGACAACATTTGTCAATTTTATAGATGTTTAGAATGGGGACACATATTTTGGGACACCCTGTATAAATAACTTATTGAAAAAGGAAGTTCGATAGGAAGTCTAGATTTTAATTTTACGTTCCTGTGACATTGGGATGCATATCAAATGAACAAAGTGTATATTATCAATTCTTGCAGATGTGGGCCAAAATTGTGCAAATTTGGATTTCAAAATCGGACCAGGAACCACCGGTTATTTTGGGAGTTTCTATTTGTAAACACAGAGACAATTGAGTGCATTTCAAGTGCATTTATCAACAAAAACGTTTTCAAGCCCAAGATATCCTTCTATCATTTATTTTGCCAATGCAAAAAGATATACTATGCCCTGAATTTATTACGTGTGCAGCTGTTTTAGATTTATATTGATATCTGTGTTTGTCTGACCAACGAAATTGGCATGGTCACAATCTATTTTTCATTATTATTTCATTATTTAATTATATTTCTCGCCTAGAACAACATCAAAGCCTGTCGCACATGTACTTCCCTCGACTATAGTTAGGCTAATCCGAGTTTTCTCTGATGAAATTCTCTCTTTGATATGTTGATGTCGCTCAATTAAATGATCCTTACTATTTCATCAGAGAAAACTCCGATTACAGTTGGAAATACCTCTTCTTCGCAGATCGCAAAATCCAATCCAAATTGCGTCTGGTTCGAATCGATTTCGAGTATTGGAAACGCATCATCTATTGTAAAAACCCGTATCATCATGTGCACATAACAGGCCCGTAGGAACAGGGGGTGGCTAGGGGTGGGCCTCCAAAGTTGGCCCAAAATGCCGATTTTTCTTAATTTTACACTGAAAATTTTGGGAAAATCCAAATTAGCCCCCCCCCTTAATATTCAGGACAATGGCTTCAGCCCCTTCCCCCCCCCCCCTATGAAATTGCTTGCTTCCTACGGGCCTGCATAGGGCCGCGTTTAAAGACGATGGCCTTTTGATCCTCTCTGAAACAATTTCTGCGTTTGACGTCCGAATACAAAAAACATTGAAAATCATTTCTTATATGGCAAAAGAAGAAAATGCTGATAAGCATCATATTCTCCTTTTGTCTCTATACGAGCATTTTCCTTACTAGATTGTACAAGTCATGTCATATTGTCGTCTGCTTTCAAATTGGACAAATCTAACAGTTTCATTTTTTTCGGAAAATGCTAACGAATATAGGAATGGTACAATCAGCAAGACTGTCCTATCCTATCTTTCTGGTATCTGCGTATTCATGGTTGTGTATCTAAAGTGACATTTCAGTTATTTTTTCATAAATATTACTTTTCTTTTTATCTGAAAGAGCATTATTTTCTTTTGAAAATTCTGAAACTTCAAGCCAAATTAGCGCATCGTTTACGAGAAATATATATATTTTGGGCTAAAATTAAACAAACTGTTGTGGACAACAGTTCAGATTTTCATGGAATTTGTCATTTCTGTCTCAACATTAAAGGTGTATTTTTCGCTTATAAATATCAACTTAAAAACTGATAGCATTTCTACGAATAAGAATAACCAATCTTTGCATCAAGACATATTTTTAGAAAATTACATTATAGATTCTTCTTTTAAGACTAGTTGGAAAAAGGGTGACGTTGTTAACCTAGATGTAAACAATAGATAAAATGGCTTGTAAACAATCAATGAGTCATTTAAAATCATTTCCTTCATATAATGTTAAAACACTTTTCGTTTGTTAAAATGTCTATCTTTCAACAGATCACTCATTGCTCATATGCAGCCTAACCATGATTTATACTGCTCTCTTACAGTTGCTACTAATCCGAGTTTTCTCTGATGAAATTCGCTTTTTGACATGTCGATGTCGCTTCATTTAAATGAGCGACATCAACATATCAAAGAGCGAATTTCATCAGAGAAAACTCAGGTTAAGTTGCTACATGTCACGAAGAAGCCATTTATATGAGAACAGTATAGATTTTGATCCGATTTTTGTAGGCCTATATCGTCTTTGTAAATGCAAAACCTCGTATCTCGTTTTTGGAAGATTTTAAAGGGTAACGAAAAAAGTGTAATAACTTTTCCCAAACTGAAATGTTTAACTTTGTATTGGGACATATTGTTCACAAATGATATGTCATAAATACTGGTCCGTGAAATATCTCAAAACCTGCGAGAATTGTCTTAAAGTGACATTTCAGAATTTTTTGTCATAAATGTTACTTTTATTTTTATCTGAAAGAGCATATTTCCTTATGAAAATTCTGAAAATTTCAAGCAAAAATATTGCGCCGTTTATGAGAAATTTATGTTTTTGTGTTAAAATTGAACAAATTGTTGTGGACAACAGTTCAGATTTATATGCAATTTATCGATGATGTCTCAACTTTAAATGCGTGTTTCTCGCTTATTGGCAACAATGTCAAAAAACTAATAGTATTCATACTCATTAGAATAACCAATCTTGGCATCAAGACATACTTTAAAAAATTGAAATTGGAATGAAATGTCCCTTTAAGGACAGATCCTCCATTTATTTCCCACGGTAAGATTTTTTTCATTTTTTCTGTACTGATATTTATATATATGAGAAGTAAAAAAAATGACTTAAAAACTATAGGTCACCAAGCGAATTAAAAAGTTATTGGATTTCAAGGGAGACTACTCTTGTCTAAAATTGCAAAAATTAGGTGTCACTTAAATATCCACAGAAAAGGTGTTCGAAATAACTAGGATTACATAAATAAGTCTTTATTGTGTTCAATATGTTTTATTCTGTCTAAATGATTATCAATTTGGGAAAATTGAGTGACGATTTCGAAAATTTTAGTAAAACATTCTTTCAAAAGTAGCTGAAATTGCTCTTTTTTCGCAACGTTTCCGATAATAAAAAATATTCCAGCGGTAAGAATTTTTTTCTTTTTTGGTATAGACATAGTGCTTGGTCATACCTACAAAAACAAAAAAAGAAAAATATATCAAACCAAGCGTTTTTCTTAGTTATAAGTAAAATTTGGTTTACTTTTTTCAGCTCTGTCCGAAATTGTTTCACTACTTTTATACACTTTCTTCCATTTTACCAGCTTTAGATAATAAAAGTGTCATCTTTTGTGGCCATCTGAAGCGGACTAGCTCATAAAGACACCACTTTGCTTTTGTTGCTCCGTTTCCTATCGCTAACGCCACATGTTGAACGCGTAACAGAAAGCGAAATGTACCATCCGAGTACTCTTACACTTTTATTGAACAAACTGAGAAAATTGAAATAACCGAAAAGGGTCTTGTCATTTATCAACCAAACAATAACTAAATGTAAAAAAATACATTTGCTGAAAAGGCCAATTACTGAGACAGCTTTATTTTGTTATTTAGGATATGCGCAGTAAGTTGCGCAGTAACAACTGGAGGATCTGTCCTTAACTGAGCACACAAGTTTGTACTTTGAAAATAACAAAAACCGACATACGAGGTTTTGCATTTACACCGACGATATGCACAGACTGATTTGGATGCATCATGCACTCAAAAATGTCATGAGATACCTTTTCCAGATTCTCGCTTATATTTATTTCATTCTGACTTTCGTCAGCAGAATTGTTAACCCTTTCGCACACAGAGATGCTTTTTGACGCCCTCAAGGACAATACTTGGGAAAGCATTGCGGAAAATGAGGAAATTGCTTCTAACAAGCAATTTCTTCATTTTTCACAATACTTTCTAAACCAAAAAGAAAAAAATATCAACTGACACTTATCGTTTGCAGTACTTTTCCAATTGGAACCTTCTGATCAATTTGAAACCATCAGAATGCATTAAAGTGACATTTCACAATTATTTTTACATAAATTTTACCTTTACTCTATCTGAAAGGGCAACTTTTCTTATGGAAATTCTGAAAATTTCAAGTCAAAATATTGAACCGTCTAGGAGAAATATATATTTTTGTGCTAAAATTAGACAAATTGTTGTGGACAACAGTTCAGATTTATATAGAATTTGTCATTTCTGTCTCAACTTTAAAGGAGTATTTTTTGCTTATAAATAACAACTTCAAAAAACTGATAGCAGTTCTTCGCATTAGAATAAACAATATTTGCATCAAGACACACTTTTAAAAACTGAAATAAATGTGAAATGTCACTTTAATAAATGAGGATACAGTTAAGAGAGTTTTGTTAAAAAGGAACGTAATGTCTTATGGTGGAGAGTTTTGTCTTGTTTCATTTTAACATTGTTTTTACTACATATCGATGCTGTTGATGTTGTTATCGCTGCTTTTCAACGACAAACACGTATCTGCAGCTTAAAACAAGCTGCAGATACGATGTTTTCGTTGGAAAGCGGCGTTATGATGTTTCGGGTTGGTTCGAGACTATAAACGAGACGTAAAATTATATTTGATATTAACATTGAATTTGTCTTTCGAAAATCCTTTTAATTTTGACCGGTCGTCTACATTTTTGTCGTCGGATAAAAGTGTTTAGTAACTTAATCAACCGAGTAAACCAAAAGAGACATTTCGATCTATGAGATATACTTCAATTGTCTGGTGTAATTTTCATTTATTATCATACATATTTGCGTCGCCTAATACGAATCCTTGATTGCTTATATTTGCAGATTTTGAGATAAATAAGATATACAAATTGATAACGTGTCAATTATTGTCTATCTGTAATTATGTGTGTATGTTCGTTTTCAATTATTTCAGCTCATATATATGCCGCCCAAATTCTATATCGCCGCTTTTCAACAAAAACTCGCATCTGCAGCTTGTATTAAGCTGCAGTTACGAGGTTTTTGATGAAAAGCAGTGATATCCTGATTGTTTAAGACAAAACTGATTGATTGAATGTCAATTTTGTCTGGGTCTATATATTTATATGATCGTTTTCATTATTTTCCCAATGTTATTAGACTGCTCCATTTCAAAATGTGTGACTCCTGAACGAAATGGGCCTCTCAAATATATAGTAAAATGGGTCCATTTTGCAGCATCTAGCTTCTCTCTGAAGTCTCTGTGGTACATTTTACTAAGTCTGTCTGATAGATTATTCATTGGTCTTTAATTTACTACAAAGAAAGTGAGATCAATAGCACCACCAACTTCAATTACGCTTCTGTGAACATAGCCACCCTTACAATTTGCCATCTCTTTCGGGATCTGCATGATACACCCCCATGAAAGGTAACGACCGCACAAACTAGTTCCTGATAGATTCATTAAAACACATCCTTAGCAGTGCACTCATGGTCTACCAGTATGCAGAACCACATTCCATGCATCTGTCTATTATACAGACACAGAATCAATGCAACAAAAGAATAGAATCCATTTTTGACGGAACTATGTTTGTATACTACGACCTGGAAGAATTTCCCGTTGTGGAGTGTACAAGTATCCAAAAGCTGTTGCAGACAGCAAAAATGGTATTAGCAAAACTGAAATTCGTGTACATTAATGACATTATTTTAAAATGCCATACAATATATCCAGGCGAAATTACCAGCATTTACATGCCAGGTGTTGTGTAGGAAAGCGCTTATTCCAAATTGATCGATTTGATTGAATATATACACATGTATAATCCCCCCCAAACAAACTAGACTTACCTGGAAGTTGACGTTTGGTTGGGATTCTATGTAGTCATAAAACAACTGGAGGGATCAAATGAGATGTGCGGTGAAACTGTGTATTGATTCGTCAGTCTTCGAAACGATCAACAAAAAGTTTTGTAGATCAAAGATCAAATGTGAGATCACTTGAACCTGGATATGGAATTTAGCTAAACAACCCTTTATCATAGTGAGAAATAACAGGGAGGGAAAAAAGGGAGGGCATTTGATCCCTCCAGTTGTTTTATGACTACATAGAATCCCAACCAAACGTCAACTTCCAGGTAAGTCTAGTTTGTTTGGGGGGATTCTATTACGCCATACAACTTCCGGTCTCAAATGAGACTTTAACACTTAAGACACAGTTTTTTGTACTACGAGGTGGAAATCGAGGAAGAGAATTAATCAATATAACTTACCTGTAATCTGTTTATTGAAGAAAGGCCTCCTGAAAGGCTTTTCCATCTTCGATAGGTTTCTCATAGAATTGAGCGAATGTTATCTCTTCCCCATCCTGCAACCTTGAGTATTTCTGTTGTAGACACGCCTAACTGCTTTGCTTTAGATGTAGATGCGCATCTTGTACTGTGTGTCTTAAATTTACTAATGTCTATACCAGAAAGTGATAAAACAGTACGAATCCACCTGCTGATTGTTGCTGTAACTACTGGATTATATGGTTTTATGTAACTTAAGAATAACAAAGTTTCATTCCCTCTTAGAACGCTTGTTCTTGCAATGTACTCTTGTAAAGCACTATATACACAAATTCTCCTGTCTGGAGTGTACTTCTTTAATGTCAATATAGGGTTCCTTTTCCCTTTACGAGTTTGCTTTAGCAACCCACTATAATGCAATGTATAAGATGTATCATCTTTTTGAATGTCTTTTAAAGTCAACAAACTGATTGAATGAGATCGACTTGCTTGAGTCAACGCAATCAAAGTTACTAGCTTGTAACATAACAATTTTAAACCTAACTTGTTCACTGGTGGCAACGTCTTTAAATAACACAGAACTTTTGAGACATCCCATGTCTCAGAGTATCTTGGTCTGGAAGGACGTAGATTAAAAACTCCAGACATATAACGAACTACCAATGGGTGTGACCCAACACTGTAGCCATCTATAACTTCACATAAATTAGATAAAGCACTACGTGCAGAATTTAGAGTTTCATAGGAGAGTCCATCATCAAAAAGTCGAGTAAGAAATTCAATTACTAAGTCAATAGAGATTTGAAATTTATCTGCTTGCCTTTCAGAACAGAACTGAACCCATCTGTTAATATATGAGGCATATTGCTTCTGAGTGGAAGGTCGCCACGATGCCATGATGATTTCAACAGATTTGCTCGATAAATGTCTGTTTTCAAAGGATCGCCTGATATGCGACATACCGTCAAGTGTAGTGTGTTCGCTAAGGAGTGTACCTTGTTCGATTGTGGGATTCTCAGTGTATCGTTCGTTACTTTCAAGATCAACGGATCCATTATCAGCATCTGAAGAACTGCTGTATACCAATTCTGTGTTATCCAAACAGGCGCC
This sequence comes from Fragum sueziense, assembly GCA_963680895.1. Classification (NCBI taxonomy): domain Eukaryota; kingdom Metazoa; phylum Mollusca; class Bivalvia; order Cardiida; family Cardiidae; genus Fragum; species Fragum sueziense. The sequence goes on along the minus strand of OY804609.1, from coordinate 22,227,973 downwards.
ACCAGGACCAACTCTGCTTTGTCTAAATGAACTTTCTGTACAACTCGACCAATAAGGCTGAAAGGTGGAAAGGCATAAATTAATTTATCTGTCCACCGCATAGAAAAAGCATCAACTGCAAATGCGTCCGGATCAGGCTTCCATGACACAAATTTTTCAACTTGTTTGTTCAATCTGGATGCAAATATATCAATACTTGGTAGGCCAAAATCATTTACAACTGAACTGAATATACAATTGTTGAGCATCCATTCAGTACTGTCATCAAATTCTCTTGAAGCCAAATCAGCTTCATTAATTACCCCAGGGATCTATGTTGCCGATAGCAATAACTTGAACCCTGAAATACACCATTCCCAAATAATTTTGGTAATGGAATTCAAGCTCTCTATTCTACCACCCATATTCTTTATAAAGGAGACAGCACACGTGTTGTCAGATTTTATTTGAATATGCATGTTGGTGTTGAACTTGCAAAATGCTTGTACAGCATGGCTAATGGCAAGCAGTTCTAGGCAATTAATGTGATGATTTGCTTCAATAGAAGACCAACGACCTCCAACTTCAATGTTTTCACATACTGCACCCCAGCCTGATCCTGGCGCATCACAGGTGATGACTTTTTCAGCATTTCCATGACAAATATCTCTTTTTTGAGATGGAAGGTAGTCAATCCACCAAAAAGATCTTCTCTCATTTGTGAAGAAACTGTCATTTTAGAGTCATAATCACCACGATGTTCCTGTAATGCTAAAATTTTTGCTCTTTCTATGCTTCTGTAATGTAATGGACCAAATTGCACTGCAGAAAAAGAAGAAACCATGAGACCTAAAACTCGCGCAACCTCTCGAATGACCTCAATCTCCTTAATATACAAATCTAAGCATGCTTTGGTCAATTTCGCTACTTTTTCAGCTGACAAGGTTACAATCATAGCAACTGAATCAATATCATTGCCAAGAAAGGTGATTCTTTGTGTTGGTATAAAAACGGATTTCTTTTCATGAAGAATAAACCCTACATCTGTCATTAAACTGACTGTGTCAGAAACATTGTTTTCACATTCTGCAAAGGTATCACCCATCAAAATTGAATCATCAATATAGCCAGACAAAGTATAACCAAGCATGCGTAGAGATGCATACACCGGTTTCATGAGGCGAGTAAATTGTTTAGGCGCACACGAGATCCCATTTGGTAAAGCTTGGTACTGATAGATCTTACCATTTTTCATAAATCTCAATTTAATTTGATGTTCCGGGGCTATAAAACGGAATAGTAAGCAAGGCGAATATCAATTGAGGCAAAGAACATAATTTACCAGGTTTCACCAATTTTAAAACAGTTTCAAAATGATCCATTTTAAAATGGTGATACTCAATAAATTCATTCAATTCTTTCAGATTGAGATTGATCTTTTTTAGGAACAACAAAAATTGGAGATATAAATTCATTTGGATCATGATCAACTTCCTTCATAACTTTCATTGATAAAAGCTTTTGAATCTCATTATCTATAATTTCATTTTCGGTCTGCGGAAATTTACGTTCTGAATGATGAGATTTAATGGGATTAGCACCCTTCTGGAACTCAATATGACAGTTTTGAACTATATCTAAAACTGAATGATCGGAAGTTAATTTTTTCCAATTTTCTAAAAAATACCTTAGCCTACCAGCTTCAAATTGGTCTGCACTCACCTTATCTACTTTTTGGGAACCATTTTCTGGTTTTTTGAAGTCTGCGTCTCTTGACGACCACGATTGCTCTGACCGAAGCCTCTACCCCTGAAGGCTCCTCTTTGATAAGGCTGGAAACGACCACGGAAAGATCCTCTTTGATACCCTCTACGAGAGTATCCCCCGCGGCCTGATGATTTCCCGAGCTTGTTAAGGTCATTAATTTCCTTGACATTTTTGTTTACGTCATTATCATCTCCATAGAGGAATTCCGTATAAGGAAGAGAAGACGAGGCGAGGTAATGATACTTGGAATCCAAATCAGGCTTATGAGTCTCTTTCCGCTTTATATTGATCATCTTGTTCATGTGACCAAGAAGGGCTATAGCGTGAGAAATCCAATCAACATCCTCCGCGTCGAACTTTTCGGCACATTTGTCAGCTACTTTAACGACACAGCTGGTTGCCTTGACTAAGAGTTCCTGAATGGACTGCATTCTGAGGTCATCAGTTTGGGAGTTCATTTTTAGCAGTTTCCATATACCCTGATTAACTCTAGTTTTCACCAAGGAGTCACAATTCTGGGGCCGGTGAATGTCTTTCAACATTTCACAAAGTTTGTCGTCCGGTAAACCACTCCTAAAAGAGGTATTAACGAAATGTGCTAGGTCAGTGTTGACTTCTGCATCAACCGTATCACACTGTTGGAATTTATCTACTAAACTCTTAAAAACCCCAGACTTGTCCTTTTCTGTTAATGGAACGGATTCACCGTCGTCATAAGATTGGACTTCTTCGCACGAGTTTGACTCGTCATACCCCTCGGGTTCAGCGAAGTATTCATTGAACTGTGTGAATAACATTTCCAGTTTTTCTTCCTGTCTTTCTAAGCGTGTACCTTGTGTGGTAACGTGAGAGTTCATTTCACGCAAAATTTGCAGCACCTCCTTGGAGATGGCCTGAGTTTCCTTCGCTCCAGTCGTGGTTTGGGGCCTGACTGGTCTTTGAGCCAACGAATCGGTCAAAGAAATATTGGAACTGTTGTTTGAAACCCTAGTTTCATCATTTTTTACCGTCTTAGACGAAGAGGCCGCCTTAGAAGCGACCGGTTTACTGGCCTGTACTTGCACCTCCGCCATTTTTTCCAAACACGTGGATACGTAATGTCGTAAAAGACAAAATGCGGAAAGTCGTAAAAAGTGAAATAAATCACATAATTGTCAAAAAAGATATTATTACGAATAATAATATCGGCCAGAGTAATTGTTATTACGAATAATAACTTTTCTCGGTTACTACGAATAGTAACAGACTGACAAGATTTTTACAGTGCTGAAGCTCGGCAAGGACACGTCCGTATCCACCGAGTAGTAAAATCGCACTGACGAATCAATACACAGTTTCACCGCACATCTCATTTGAGACCGGAAGTTGTATGACATAATAGAACCCTACATTATAACTTGCAATTACATGCGCTGCCCTCCCGCTATTTTATGACAAATACTCAAATCTATACTAACGATTTTCCTTTTATCTTTGCGTGTTGTGAAAAACGATACCTTACAGGGTTACGATTTGAGAGCCACAAAATATTCTTATTATAGTATAAGTTAGAAAGTCAAACGCGATAAAACGCTCTTGGAGAAACCCTCCAGCAAAGGGGTGTGACCCGGCGGTAAATTTGGATAATGATTTTAATAAAAAAAAAATCATATAACATTACCTAAATCCTTTACTTAAGCAAATCTTTTTTAAAAAAAATTAAGTAAAGCTGCGCTGCGAGCGGATAAAGAAAATAATTTGAATCAATGTTGTTTTTGTTCTGTTGTTGTTGATGGTGGGTTTTATTTTCTTTATTTATTTCTTTTAAAGGTAAAAACGGGTTATGTGAGGTAAATATAGAAAGAGAATAGGAAAATTGTTGTTACAAATTATTTCATTTTATGGGGGATTTCTTTTATCAAACGAAGGGAGAAAGCAATTGTTTTGAAATTTGAATTTCTTCAATTAGCTATCAATTTAATCTAACTCTGGGAAAATCCCCGAGGTATCGTTTTAATAAGCATAGAAATAGGTCAAAAGAAGCTATCAAATGTTAAAAGGGCGGAGTAGTAGATAAAAGCATTCATTCCAAAAATTGCCTACCTTTGACGTTCCTATCTAAAATACATTGGGCAAACATTGAGACAAAAGTAGAAAATGCTGATGATCAGCATTTTCTCCTTTTGCCTCAATATTTTCCCTGTTTTGTTGTACACAAATCCATGTTTTATTCATATTTATTTTTTCGCCCCCAGCGGGTTTTCAAATTGGAACACCCAAAAATTCCGTTGGTTTGGAAAGAGTTAATAAAAAGTTTTCATTCCAAAAGCGAGTATTGACCCACTACTAATAAAGACAAGTACATACCACTGGTCGAGTCTTATATTTCACTTATTAGTAAACTTGAGAGGGCTAATTGCGTCAAAACTTTAATTATAATTTATGTATTTCTATTTGGTATGAAAGGTCTTAGGGCATTCGGTTTTAAAAGATTAATATTTTCAAGAACATTGTTCCGAACCAACGTGACATCGAAATGTAATAAAATAGAAATGAACGATTATCTGATTAATCTATTTTTTAAAACTTACGTTAACTTACGTTCCCAGCACCAAATGTAAGCTTTCAGCTTCTGTGGGTCCTTCTGTATATCTTCGTCCTGTACTGTTTGTTTGAGTGTTTCATGCGCGGATCCAGAGGGGGTGTCAGGGGTCGTGACACCCCTCCCCCTTTGGAATTTGGCGAAAAAAATGGTTATCAAAAAGATTACTTGTTATGTCCCAAATAAGCTGCGGCATTTGTCCATGTGTGCCACGACAAACCGTTATTATATTTAGTCCTTCATGGTATGACACGTGTCTGCCTGCACGGATCCAGAGGGGTCCTGACCCCCCCCCCCTCCCCTTGGAATTTGGCGAAAAAGGGGGTAAAGATCGGATGACCCCCCCCCCCTGGGAAAAATACCTGGATCCGCGCTTGTGTTTGATACAAAACCACCCACAAAAATTCAGACTAGTTTTAGATTATTATGGTCTGAACCAGAGTAATAGATAACGGATGACATTTACTTTCCCAAACTTTTAATCGAGACGATTCAAATGAATACCAACACCATAGGGTTTAGATTTCAAATAACAGATTTAGAATGCCTGTTGCTTTTTAAAATACTAAATAATTTTCAAAATAAGTGATGCAGCAGAAAGTGGTTTCTCAAACGATCTCGCCGGTCACGCTGTTGTTACGGTACTTTTTTATGACGTACTAAATTGGTCAAAAGTCTATATAGAGCGTGCACGCATAAATATACGCGTCGACGCATATATTTTCAACTGCTCGCGTAAATTTTATGCGTCGACGCGTAAATATGCGCGTCGACGCATGAAATTTAAGCGAGCATTTGAAAAAAATATGCGTCGACGCGTAAATTTTACGCTAGCAGCAGTTTAAAAAATGTGAAACCGAGGCTGGCCAATGGGAGAGGCGGTTAGAAACCTTTCCCTTTATACCATAAAATTGATGGATGAAACGAAGGATCTGATTGGTTAATAGAAAAATACGCGTCGATGTGTTCATTTACGCGAGCAGTTGAACATTTACGCTTCGACGCATAAATTTGTCAAGTGCTCGCGTAAATGTTATGCGTCTACGCGTAAATTTTATGCGTGCACGCTCTTAATAGACTTTTGACCCATTTGGTACGCCATAACTTTTGAACGTTGCCGTTGTACAGGTATCCTGACTAGTTTGTCCAATTATGAACTCTAAGATGGTGGAGAGGATCCGCAATCATTATGCAAGATGCCTAGTAGATCACATATGAGTCTACGTGTTTCATTTTGTATCCGTCCAGCGCTGCCAACCACAAGCCAGGCCCGCAAGAACAGGGGGGTGGGGACTAGAGGGATGGGCGGGTGTCTAAACTACCCACCCACAAGTTGACAAAAATGCCGAATTTTTCTTATTTTACGCCGAAAATTTAGGAAAAATCAAATTTAGCCCCTCAAAAATTCAGACACTGGTCCCCACAATATAAAATTGCATCTTACGGACCTGCAAGCCTTTGCCAAAAGGTCTTTTACCACTAGGTATGAATCCTGAAATTTTCGTTTAAGGTATCCGACCCCTCAAAAGCACCAAAGAGCCAGAGGTGAAATTTGAAAAGTGAAAATTATTCCAAAACTGTGTTACATTTCCATTCCAAGTATAAACGTAAGCATTTTGCACGGTATAGAATTTTAAATTAATGCATACTTATGAAAATATTTGACAAAAATGTTAAAAATTACCTCCCTTGCATATGAATATAGAGTAAAATAATATTTGTAAATTATTTTCTTCTTGAAATCCGGCAAGGTGAATCAACTTATGTGAAGCGTATTTACAAGTATGGGAAATTTGATGCACTTCGTATGGCTAGAAAGTGTAGATTTTTTCAGGGTCTTTAAACCTTAACGACCTGACACTCTGACCGGGTGGTCATGTAAACGCTCCATATGTGGTAATGGGTTAAGGAAGTAGCTACGGGAGTTCACTTTTATTTTTGGCACATCAAAATATTGACAAACCGAAATAAACCTTGTGCCAAAATTCATATCATACTTTCAGTTATATTTCAAACAGATGGCGCCAAGTTTGGAAAAATTTCAGCAAGGTGTCTGTCTAAAGGGACCCATGCTGTAAAAAATGTATTGAATTGGTGAAAATTTGTAAAGAAAGTAGCTACATGTGTTCACTTTTAGTTTTGGCTTGAGAAGTCGTTGACATACCCAAATAACCCATGTGCCAAAATTCATATCATACTTTCGGTTATATTTAAACAGTGGGTGCCAAGTTTGGTAAACCCATTACCACACAGTGACGCCTTTTGATTCCCCACAAGATAAAGGCTTTAGAAAACATTGTGGAAAATGAAGAAATTGCTTGTGACAAGCAATTTCTTCATTTCCCACAATGCTTTCTATACAAGATGACCAAAAATGTAAAATTCTATTCACTTGAATTTGTCGTCTGCAACATCTTTGAATTTGAACTAGTTTGAAATTTTGTCGTCTGGTAATGGGTTAAATACTCTGCAAGAGAGTTTTTCAAAAGACAATACAAAAATCTCCGAGGTGGTCGCCGATTGTTTTGTTTGATCTATCTATCTATGACTCAATGCTAAATAATACAATTACTTTTACTTTTACCTTTCTCCAAAACAGTGACAATACTTTAGAGCGTTTTTTAAACAAGGGCTTCGCGGAGCGGTACATATATACCGGAGAGGGACTTGTTTGTGAACATATTTTTTTCTTAAGGTAGTACATCCCTAAAGAGATTCGCGCGACGTCGGAATTATTCGGGCGATGTCGAAAACATTCCACCACCGAATGTTTACGAAAGCGCCCGAATAGGTTTGAATACGTAATGACGTATCTCGATAAACATCCGGTGTTTTATGAATCTCCAAAATTGCCACATTACGGGTATTCTACCTTGACAGAATTATTGACGATTTTCGGAACTATTGTCGCATTCATGGCAATCAGAATCAGCAGACGTAACATAACTGAATGAGAATTTGCCACAATTATATAAACGCTGTCAAAGCAAATGCTGGGGATAAATGACTTGAAAAGCATCTCTAGCTAATACGAGGTATTTCATCGTGACCTACGATAAATGACCAGGCAAAGCATCTCTAGCTAAAAGCTAGAGATGCTCTGCCGGGTCATTTATCGTGAGCTATAAATGGTCAAGGATCGCTTTATTTACTCGGACAATGTGAAGATGACCCTCATTAAGTGGTCAATATCCTGTGGTCTATATTTTTGTCAGGTGCGTTAAATAGTTTATTTACACAGGTGGGCTTAATTAAAATTGTCCCGTGTTGTGGTTTAGTATGATTCGACAGAAATAACCCGAGACAATACGATGGATATGGGCAAAATTATTGCAAGAGAATTGAAAAATATATTCAGAATGAGCAAGCGAACTTTTTTCATATAAAATAACTCTTCTGGTTTTAGCGCTTTTCAGTGGCATTTCAAATGACAAGTTGCAACCAGTTGTAATTAAAAACCAAGGAGCGCAAGTTTTAAATGGCAAAGTTGCAACCATTTGTATTTGAAATCCACGGAGCGAAAGTTGTAAATGGCAAGTGGCAACCATTTTATTTTCATAACAAAATAGCGAATGAATGCACGAACTCCTACATGTATGAATGGACACGTCACGCCTGGAACGACGAACAAACAAAACCAACAAAGCAAATATTTTGAAAATAAGATTTTAATCTATGCGTGACTAGGTATTAACTCAATGCACTGAGTCAATGACTGGTGCAATTTAATACAGCATAATCCCTTAAATGTTTCTTTAATGAGTAATTTGACTCATAAAAACTGGGCTTGTGAACCCTTACAGTAACAATTCCTGCTTTACACACCGGTATTGCAGGAAGCTTTGCGAAAACATACCTAGGGAAAAGAAAGAAATGCTGATAAGTAGCATTTTCTCTTTTTCTGTAGGTTTCTGTGCTGAAAATTATATTACTTCCAATAGCATCTATTGTCCTGTATTCAACAGCTTTTTGTCTGAGTTAGTCTATATAATTTCATCGTTTTTAGACAGGATTGACTCATAAAAAGTGGGTTTGTTAAATCAAATACAATTCACATGCTGTAAATTGAAATAAAGTAAACAATAGCCGTCAAACCACAATGGCGGCCTTTTGATCAAATTGGTCCGCTTGGTTGACAATTGTTATCTAATACTGTAATATTGTTCTGATTGACTCGGTGGGAAGAATTTAAAGAATGCACTTTAAGTATTTTATTTTGAAAATAAACAGTTGTACAATACAGGATGAATGGTGCAAATCCAGATTCCAATTTTGCTTTTGAAACTTCTTCAATTCAGTAGTTGTGTCGTCGTTTTCTTAAAAAAGAAAGATGACAAACATAGTGACTATGCCGCCAAACTACACATTATTTAAAGAAAGAACTTTATTCATTTTATTCTTTCTCCAGCAAATGATATGAAATTTACGACAATATTTGTTGAAAGGAAAACAAGTGCCCCATTGAATGTGTAAACTGTTTCTATTACAATTATAAACGCTTTAATACTCTCTATCAAGAAGTTCAAGGAAAGTAAGAGAAAATGAATATTCTAAATATTACATAGATACAGTTCTAATAGGAAGAACATTGCGTGCGCATTGAATTTTCAAACTACAGTGTAAACTGAGAGCTCATTTAAAATGAAACTTGACAATAACAATGGTAATGAAGTAAAGTAACTAAATGAGGACATGTACATAGATGGGATACATATCATCCTATCATCCTATATGTCAATAACATGACTCATACATTGATACGAGACACGCCTAAAATCACGCACAATTTTGCTTCCGTACATGTATCAAGGTGGTCATACCACGTGATTAATGACGTCATAAACTGACGGTGTTAATGTAAATTGTCCCCCACAGTAACATTTCAAACGGCTGTAATTACTTTATCTTTTGTTTGAAATAAGCGAGACTGTGCCTATTCGAAGCGCAATTTTGTAATTTATAAACACATGTTTACACCTTGTTCCAAAAAAGTGCGGTTTAAGCAATATTCGTGGACAACTTCGTGAAAACGGAGAAAATCTGGTAGAAGACCGGAACAAATCTGGTAGATACTACGGTAAGCAAACCGAAAATTTGTAAGAAAAATGGCATATCTGTATCAATAATATGTTGATAACTTCATAGTGACATTGAAATGAGTCTAAATTTACCTGCATCAGAACGTGCTATTGGTAAAGCTGTACGAGGACATCGTAGTAATAGTCAGGGCAAGAAATCAAAAAAGTTATCACATAAAGGCATTTTGTGAAGAAAAGGGTTTGAGATCAGTTCTAGGAGTATTGTGGTATGCTGAATCCGAAAAACAATGTTGCCAAGCTGAAAAATGGCTCCTTCATCATCTAATTTGCATATTTTCAAAATGGCCGCCAAAACCTCAAATATGCAATAATAATGTTATCATTTATCACTTTTTTGACGTTCTAAATATCGCTCATTTTGTGTTAACAGACTATAACTAAATGGTTTACCAGGTAAATGAGGAACAAAAGTGCCTCTATCACCATCTAATTTGCATATTTTCAGAATGGCCGCCAAAAAATCAAATCTGGTATATAGTATCAAAGTTTTTGGCATAATGTTAACCAAATTGTTCAGATATAATGCTATAAATTGTTTAAAAACTAATGAATGAATGATTTCAAAAGTAAAAAGAACCACTTTGACACTATTTTTGATAATCTTTTACCCTATCACTGGCAATAAAACGTGACCCTTTTAAACATACAGAATATCACTTTCAAATTGTGTTTAAAAATGCGCTGTTAAAACACACAACTTTTATTAACAGTACCAATTAAGATGTTTACGTTTACATTTTGATTTACAAAAAAAAAAAAAAAAAAAAAAAAAAAAAAAAAACTTGGACAATACTAGCTTACGTAAGATAATTTGTGTCATTTTCAAAATAATGCCAACCTAAAATATTTCAACACATCTTGGGTACTTATGGCTTGATCGGAAAGAGCTCCCTAACCCCACTTGCATTATGGATAAATATCATCTTAATTCATTTATAACAGAATTGACTTTATAACATAAAATGTCATAAAAGCTAAATACCGAACTAATACCAATAAAACCGATAACAAACCCTATATACGGTTTTTGAATTGAGTTGCATGTTAAAGAAAGTGAATGTGTCCAATTTTCAAATATGAAATTGTTGCCTTCTTATAATCTAACTGTAAGTGCTAGCGTTTAATCATCCTGTTCAAAATAAATGTTGTCGCTGGTAATTAGACATTTCCCTTTCTACTTAAAGGGGCCATGCTAGATATTTTAGGCATCAGAACATGGGGGCAATCAGAGTATGGTAAGAGGCACATCGCATTTTCTGGGCCAAAACAGGATTGGTACCAAGACTTTCATCGAGGATCAGTTTCCTATAAACGTCATTAGAAACTAACTACGTGGTAGGTAAAGTTAGATACAAACTTTATTTAGAAGGACTAATTAAGGCTGATGCGAATTATTATCCCACAGTAAGTATCTACCCATATAGGTTTACCAATCTAGACGATATTTCTTGAAAATATATTTTGCCTGTTTTTATGTTTGACATACTAGCATGGCACCTCTTAGAACGTCGAAACGATTGTCTAGAAACACACATGAAAAAAGACAACTACACTGATATTAAGAAGTATTAAGATTAAACATTTGAAAAGAAGATGTGAGTCAGCTGTCTTCATCAGAAATAACGTAGGTGGTGTCAACAAACACAACGTTTTTGATACATGCAGATAAGTCGGTTATTGTATTTTCTTAAAAATACTAAAAGCGCATTTTAAAACTGACCATATTTACATGACATATTGCAAATCTTTGGTCAGCAACGAAGTGCAGCAATATCAAAGACATTGAACAGAACATTTGTATTCAGCACAATAGCATCATCTATTTCTATCATATGAAACATACCTAACGCTCGTTTCCAAAAAAAAGGCCATTACAATATTTCTTTCCATTTAACATATCTTATTTTCCCGTTATTCCGTTTTAAATAAGTATACATACAAAGCCATTAACTTTCTTAACAGATGGAGCTGGATATTGAAACTTGGTGTACCTATTTGATAATATTCAAACATGAGAAACAATAAAATTGACGTAAAATCTTAAATACAAGGGTTAATAGAGGAGCATAAGCTTCAGACTATATCTTCTCTATTCATAATCATGTGCCTTCTTACTTGCCCTTCAGTTAAGGTTGCCTTGTGTGAAGAAATGTTAAGCCTTGAAGACGCAATTGCCTCTGTCTAAGCCATTCTTATAAATATCTCAAGTGTAGCATTTATATTTGACCATTCATTTTAAACTTGTATCGACTTTGAAAGCATTGGATATACACCAAGAAATCCATATTTCATATTTATGACAATCCATTGCAAATGATATGGCCGATATCATGAGCACAGCTAAAAAGCGGACTATTCTTAATACAAATGCTACATGTCTTTCCTTTGACAGTGCACAACAAATGATAGGGGCTCTCGATGAAACTGTCAATAATTTACATATTATTATTAAATAGATGTTATAGTTCTAACAGTTTTGGATACAGTTGCAATAGTTCAATAAAAAACAAGAGAGACTATCTATCCAGGGCTTGTGGGTTCGAACCAATGGGTGTCAAAATCATTTATGGCGTAATACAAAAAGTCTGTAACCAAAGGGTGAATCACTTACATAGTATCTACATGTACGTGTTATTAGCAGGTATTGAACTTTGATTGGATGTTGTACTTTACTAGTGCGAAAAATGTCAGGAACATAATGGAAATGTGCACCAGTCACTGTAATGTTACTGAAAAATTAACCCCATTCAATCGTTAAAGTTTATGTATTGTGCATTTGTTGATCTGTATGTTCAACATGCCATAGTGAATTAGGTTTGTCACTCTCAATTCTTCTTTGTAATCTAACAAAATTTGAAAATCTAGTATATAATTACTTTTTATATTGTCCAATGCCTAAGTTGATTACCTGTTTAATATGTGTTTGATTTCAAATACACCTGATTTAAATTCTAAGGATATCAAAAATGTAATATAAAACGTGAGTGTATATGAAAGTGCAAAAAATGGAATTTCCCACAAAATTGAATTTTCCACACTACACTATCTTTTATTAGCATGAATACGGTATACCATTTTCCAAAATTTTTGGACATTGATTTAAACAATTTATTTAAGATATCTTGGCAACAATTTTAACCAATTCTTGATTTCAATATAATAGATGAGATTTATCATTATTTATGCAAAATTACGTGAAAAGTTATGCACATGGTTTTAAAGTTTGCGTGTTTGAGGTTTGCTAAAAGCTTAAATATATATGGTAAAAGGACCTGCGCTCAAACTGGTGTTCTGTATCATATTTGCCTTTGAAACTTCACCTTTGATCCAAACATTTTCAAAATAGTACTTTGAATAATTTCATTGCATTTCACTCGTGAAAAAAATGTAGATTAATGTAATTGTTTAAATGCGTTTTATTGCCATTTATACGGTATTGTCAAAAATGAATCCCATTTTTTTCATGTACCTTTTTAATCACTTAGATTCTGTCTGTTAACATGAAATCTGCGATATTCAGAACAAAAGATGTCGAAAAAAATGATAAATAACAACATTATTATTGCATATTTAAGATTTTGGCGGCCATTTTGAAAATATGCAAATTAGATGACGAAGGAGCCATTTTTCAGCTTGGCAACATTGTTTTTCGGACTCAGCATACCCAAATACCCCTAGAACTGCTATCAAACCCTTTTCTTCACAAAATGCCTATACCTTAAAAACTAAGCGACTTTCTCAAAATTGTGTCCTGACTATAAAGGCCGTCATGAATCGGCTACAACGGCAAGCAATTTCTACCAAGCTACATTGGAAAGCATAATTATGAATGGTTTCAGAAAACAAATGCAAATGAGTATCTTTTGCGAACCATAATGTTTTATTCAACTGTTTATCACATATTATGTCTTTGTAACTTCGGTGTGTTGAATTCTTCCTTAATTAGGGCTCCTCTTACTAATTTTGTAGATGACTATTTGGTTGGTGTCTGTTTCACCACCGATTTCTTTCCACCGCTTTTAATTCGCTTTAGTTGACGAGGTGTAACATGCTTCAATGGAGAACGTTTGATATCTATGACTTTACGTGTCTCACAGGAATTCCACGTAATTGGCAATTTTCATGACTGGTCAAATAATCAGCAGCCAGGGAAAACACAAACACACTAGATGGTTGTCCCATGAAAATTACTATCGAGTCCGCAAAATGCTCTAGATGAATTTCATTTTGACATTTGACAGTGAACTGTTACCTTGATCTTGTAGTTTTCTGATATTTCTTCCAAACATCAGGTCTACATTGACAGAGAACAAAATTTCCGCTATTTTTGCTTAAAATCCATTCACAAATGTTGGAGTTATGCCACGGACTAAACGGGCGAACTGACGGACTGACTAACGCACGTACACCTAGCTGTTAAATAGTGACAAGGAACTAAGTTTCGCTCACCGCAATCGGGCTCGAAAAAAAGAAAAACCATGAAAACTATTGTAATGGAGTCGGGTGTGAAATATTTATAATTTCTGCTTTCCAATGTAGCTTCCTAATATCTGCTGCCCGATATAGCTTTCTCATAGTTGTCCTTTTACCGGCAAGATTTTATTTGCTTTTCTACTTCTGATTTATCTAAAAAAATAATTTAAGACTAAAAATACTATAAACATACAGAGATATCATGTAACCAGCTCAAAAATAGTTAATTTGTATCAATTTTGATTTCGCTTTCCGTTGTAGCAGGGTTTATTTTTGTCGTTTTCAATCAGTTGTCCACGATTTTTGCAAAAACCGTGACTTCTGGGTACAAGATGTAAATACACGGGTTAAGCTTACAAAATTGCGCTTCGAATAGGCCAGGTTTTGTTTAATTTGAATAAAAAACAAAGTACTTACAGCCGTTTGAAAATTCCAGCCGTGGTGTGTCGGGGTGACAATTTACCATAACACCGTCAGTTTATGACGTCATTTATCACGTGGTATGACCACCTTGATGTATTTATACCAATGATACCGTCGCTTTTAAAAACAAAAACCTGGTAATTGCAGCTTGTTTCAAGTTGCACCTACGAGATTTTTTTTAAAGCAGCGTCATATAGATACTCGATTTAAGGTGTACTCGATATGGTTAGAAAAAATATGTACAAAAAAACGGACCACGATCAGACTGCGAACTCAACACTCATAATTTAATTGGGGAGTACTTAAAATCACGCACAATTAACTTCCGTATTTATAGGTCACGATAAATGACCTGTCCGAATATCCCTAGCTAATAGCAAGGGATGCTCTGCCAGTCAATCATCGTTAGCTTTACATGCCATGCAAAATGGTCCATATGTGTTATAAATTGGCTTGAACATATTTGGAGTGCAAAAAGCATCGAGGCTGGTCATCCTTACGCAGTCCACACTTGTAACTGAAAACGGACACAAGTAAAATCACGCTCAAATGTGCTCACGTACATTGTGTATGGATGCTGACTATTCAGACACATGTGAATTGCAACAAATGCAAATCCTGATCAGTCTAAAGATTTCGCCTATGATCGACGATCTTCGACGATTTCCGCTATTTTGTCACTTAGCTTTCTGATGATTGTACATTTTCATCCAATGTATCAATACAATGAGTAATTACGTTAATTCGGGACACACCTACTACATGTAAATATATTAACCAGCATCTGAATCATACTTAATTGACTTCCGTTTAGTATTAAACTGTTCAGTTATTTTAAACCTACATTTACATGTATACGCACGTCATTGCCTAAAGGCCTTAAGATATCATTATATTCTCAATTGCCAATTCAACGAAACATCCTTGATCAATCCATTATCTATTTTACCATATGGCCCAAGTTTCAACCCATTCCCAAATACAGACGCTTTTTTACGCCAAATTAATTTTGAAAAATGCTGTGAAAACATCGTGGAAAACGAAGAAATTGCTTGTGATAAGC
The DNA here is from genome assembly GCA_963680895.1 of Fragum sueziense. NCBI lineage: Eukaryota > Metazoa > Mollusca > Bivalvia > Cardiida > Cardiidae > Fragum > Fragum sueziense. Next base: position 22,212,588 of record OY804609.1, on the reverse strand, counting down.
AGTTTCTTCATTTCCAACATGTTTTCTACAACGAGAAACTTTAAATAATCGTTAACTTAAAAATGCCGTCTGCAACATCTTTGAATTTGGCCCAGTCTAAAATATTGCTGTCTGGTAATGGGTTAAGACAGCTCCAAACTAAAGGCTTATTACAGTCGCCAATTTGAAAGGGCTCACAGTTTTCAGATTTGAGTCTGGGGCAGTTTCAATATGCGTTTTAATCACTGAACCAGGAAACGTTCGAATAATCTAACATTTCGTGAGACAGGACAAATATTGTTCATATTAAATTAGCATGATAAATTGCTCAAAACATAAAGTGATCACTTCAAAACATGCGTAACTATTGCCGGTTGTCAAAACTGCTATAATATAGGGCTCTGACAAATCGCTTTTATCTTAAGTTATAAGGGCTTATTTGATAAGAGAACTAAAAGTGCACAAAATCGAATAAACACGACGAGGTTCGGCTATGGAGGCTTAAAAATCACATTAATAAGACTTTTTTTTACAAATTCGAGAGGGGGCGGTATCCTGGGCCCCATCCTTGAATCCACGCTTGGTACTGGTATGACAAATGACAGAAATCCATGGTTAGGTCGCCATATGACCAGTTGCGATATGACCATATCAGTTGAAAATGGTGTTAAAGTAGAATACCCGTCACGTGGCCATTTTGAGATTCATAAAACGTCGGATTTTTTGAGCGTCTTCGTTACGTATCCGAACTTATTCGGGCGCGGTCGTAAACATTCGGCGGTGGAAAGTTCCACCGCCGAATGTTTTCGACGTCGCCAGAATAATTCCGAAGTCGCGCGAATCTCATTAGGGGTGGACTACCTTTAACCCCAATCAATCAATCCATCGATCAAATCATATGAAAACAATGATACATAACGAGAAGTGTGTGATGTGAAACGAATTATTCATGAAAGTATGATATATTAACCCTTTCCCAAATGGCAAAATTTTAGGGTTATCAACTTCAAAAACTGTCACAAATGACAAAATGGAAGTTATTAAAGATAGGATTTGTATAAAATATGGCACAGAAAATATTTAGACAAAAGGAGAACTGCTGGTTATCAGCAGTTTCTTCTTTTGTTTCAATGTTTTCCCAGGCTTTTTTTCTATTAGGGACGTCAAAACAAGGTCTTGTTTGGGAAAGGGTTAATCGTATGTTTAACTTAAAGTGATCATGTTCTAAATAACTACTTCATAACACGCGTATATATTGCACGTTGTAAAACAGAGCCGAATTAATGTCAAATTTTAGGAGCTTATTTGATACTATAAGTCTTTTTGATACTATAAGACTATTACTCTTTCACCCTTATCTTTTCTATCTTTATCATTGTCAATAGAAAAGAAACTACCTGCCATAACAAAACTTGAATCCAAGACAATATGGCTCCAATGCCTCTACTGCAGAATTTCTTCGAGATAAGGAAGAAATACTGTTAAAAGTGGCGTTAAACCCAAACCATTCAATGTAGAATTCTTCCAGAAAAAGTCATTAAATGTAAATCATATTCCCGTGTTTTACATTGACGCTTTCTTTAGTGAAATACGCGTGTTTCCAGCATTATTTCAACTTTCATCTGTAATCATATGATATATGAAGTTTCCGTGGTGGTCCTTTAAAGTTTTATTGTCTTCAACATTGTTTCCTGGTTGCAAAGTACGTGTATATGGTCGATGAAGAGGTTCCGTCGGCATATGGAAAATTGAGGTTATAAATAAGTATTCACTGCACATATTGTTCAGTACATAGATAAACTTGATAGGATATTGATGAAATTAATCCGACAATTCAATTAAACAAAGTTTATAAGGATAATATTACAGGACAAGGCACACTGGCCTTATCATATTTCTCATTCTCAAGGGCCATTTCCTGTTTGTAGCCGGCCCAAATTAGTCACAAGTGGTACTTGAGCGAGAATAAGAGGACCGTGCAAATATCTTTTTCCTTGTCCAATGTTCATTAATACGACAAACGTACTGCGCAGTCGTAATGTGTAGACCTTGAGCCACCAATAACCCCTGCTCCCCCCCCAGAGGGAATTTTGAAGGGTATGATTTTCTGAAAGCTTATAACAAATGCTACAAGATGAGCGTTGTTTGCACTTTGGCCGTTGGGGCTTTTGGCTGTAACCCTTATCTAAAACCCTTAACCCTTTCAAATTTTTCATTTAAATATAAAGACAATTATTTGCTCATATCTTGATTGAATTTTAATCTGCATATGTCAAAATGGTATCAAATGAAAGCTTATGACTTGCTCTTCAATTTGTAGTTATTTTATGCAAATTAGCTCATTTGCATATTCATGAATATTAATGATTTTCCTTAAAATTGCTAATTTTTTATGAAAATTTGGTTAATACTTTCCAAATGAAGGTGTTTCTGTCCAGGGGAATTTTGTAATCATAGTTTATCTTAAAGTACATTTTATTAGAAACATTTTGAACATTGTTTGCACTCTGGCGGTTGGGGCTTTTCGCCGTAACCCTTATCCAAACCCTTCACCCTGCCAAATTGTTCATTTAAATTTTGAAAATGAATTTGGTCATATCTTGATTGAATATTGACAGACAGGTGTCAGAATGATATCAAATGAAAGCTTATGACTTGCTCTTTCATTTTCAGTTATGTTATGCAAACTAGCTCATTTGCATATTCATGAATATTAATGATTTTCCCTAAAATTGCAATTTTCGACAAAAATGTGGTAAATACTTTCCAAAACAGAGCATTTTTGTGCAGGGGAATTATGTAAACGTAGTAAATCTTCAAGAAAATTATATAAGAAACATTTTGAGCGATGTTTGCACTTTGACCATTTGGGCCTTTGGCCAAATCCCTTATCTAAACCCTTAACCCTATAAAATTGTTCATTCATTTCAAAATGTTTTTGGTCATATCTTGGATGAATATTGACCTACAGATGTTAAAATGGTATCAAATGAAAGCTTATGACTTGCTTAATAATGTGCTATAAATTTTATGCAAATTAGCTCATTTGCATATTTATGAATATTAATGACATTACTTAAAACTGTGACCTTTTTTCCGAATATTTGGTAAACACTTTCAAAAACATTGTGTTTCTTCTCAGGGGAATCATGTAAACATGGTTTAAATTAAAGAACAGTTTAAAAGAAACATTTAGAGCAATGTTTGCACTCTGGCGATGGGGGCTTTTAGCGGTGACCCTTATCTAAACCCTTTACCTCATCAAATTGTTCATTCAAATTTTCAAAACGTTTTTGGTCATATCTTGATTATGTATTGACCTACTGGTATCAGAATGGTATCAAATTAAAGCTTATGGCTGGCTCTTCCATGTGCTATTATTTTTCATGCATATTAGTTCAGTTGCATTGCCATATATATTAATGAATTTCCTTAAAATTGTGATTTTTCAGCGAAAATGTGTTAAATACTATCAAAAACAAGGTGTTTCTGTTCAAAGGCATTATGCAAACATAATTTATCTTAAAGAACATTACATGAATAACACTTTAAGCAATGTTCACACTGTGGCTTTTGGGTCTTTTACCCAAACCCCTTATCTAAACCCTCAACCCTATCAAATTGTTTATTCAAATTTTCAAAACGTTTTTGGTCATATCTTGATTAAATATTGATCTACAAATGTCAAAATGGTATCAAATGAAAGCTAGTGAATTGCTTGTATATTTTATAATTACTTCATGTCGATTTGCTCATTTACATATTCATAAATACTATTGATTCTTAAATGTTTGGGACAAAAACACATTTATAGTGGAAAATCCATAAAATGTATTCCATTTGACAGTGCTATATGTTATATAGTAATCCTGTTATGTTATGTACATAGTAACCCTGTTATGTTTAGTAATTGATCTATGTCGGTTTCCATCATGATAAACTTGCCCAACTGCCACAGTTTAAGTAATTCCAAGAATGCCACCAAGTGCGATGTGAATCATTTTTGGTCAAATTGTTCTAGAACAGTGCAATAAGTAAGTGTCTTAATATGGAATTTCACATGCTGATCTAGACCTGGTAGCATAGTTGTAGCATTTAAATATCAGGAAAATATTGATCTGAAGATATGTATGGCCATCGAATGCCATCCTGGAAAACATATGCCATATTGAAAGATATTGTGTATCGCAAGGGAACTATTTTCAATTTATTGTGAGGTGGTACTATGCTGAAAGCACATATAAGAAATATGTGTAGATAAGGAAGAATATGAATATACATTCAGCATGGGCTGTCGGTAGTATGGATCAGTTCACATCTGTTTTGATCTGATACAGATAAATAAATGCATCGTAATAAATGCAATAATCTTTTGATCACAACCAGTAATTGTCTTTACTCTAGCTACATACATCGCATACATCTCTTGATTTTATGTATCTGATACATAGGCTTTACATATGGCACCCAAGCTTAATTAATCTGAATTGAAAATGCCTTAATAGAGCATAAAGGAATGGTAACACCAGTATCCCTGATCTGTCAGCCACATATCAAATACACTTAAGGCCAACAAATTGACTTGTCTATGAGGAAAACATAAGGAAGTGCTCTCCAGATGGAGAAAAACCATGCTGTTTTCTCCATGTGAATGGCAAAAGTAAGGCCTTGTTTATGTTTAAAGTCCTATTTTGCGTCAATTTTGGATTCATGTAGCAGTTTTACAAAGCATAACATTCTGTCAACTAAACTAGATATAAGCAAGAACACCAATACAATAAAAGAAATCAATTTAACTTATTTGCACTTAAAACAATAAAGATTAAAAAGATCAAATGGAAACTAAATACATACATTGAAAATAAGATTTATAGGAACAAAATATAATGGGCTGCACACTTTAAAATTACTGTTACTTCCAAACAAAACATCAAATAGATTTCAAACAAGGCTTAGATGTTGTTGAAAGAGTGAACATGGATATTAAATGGTTGAAAACTCACGAGAAAGAAACAATAGGACCTTTTGGTACGTATTTGAAATAAAAAACCTTGCAAAACAATCAAAATTTTAGACACATCATTAATATGCATGCTTATGCAAATGAGCTAATTTGCATAAAATATCTGCATATTAAAGAATAAGTCATTGGCTTTCATTTGATACCATTCTTACATCAGTAGGTCAATATTCAATCAAGATATGACCAAGCATGTTTTGAAAATTTGAGTGAACAATTTTATAGGGTTAAGGGTTTGGATAAGGATTATGACCAAAGGCCCCAAGCGCCGGAGTGCAAATATCTCTCAAAATGTTTCTAATAAAATGTTCTTGAAGATAAACCATGTTTACATGATTCCCCCAGAATAGAAACACAATGTTTTTGAAACTATTTACCAAATATTAGCAAAAAGGTCACAATTTTAAGTAAAATCATTAATATTCATGAATATGCAAATGAGCTAATTTGCATAAAGTTTATAGCAAATTATTGAGCGAGTCAAAACCTTTCATTTAATACCATTATAGCATCTATAAGTCAATATTCAACCAAGATATGACCAAAAACGTTTTTAAATGATTGAATAATTTATAGGGTTAAGGGTTTAGATAATGGTTTTGGCCAAAAGCCCCAACGGTCAAAGTGCAAACATCGCTCAAAATGTCTCTTGTATAATTTTCTTTAAGATTTGCTATGTTTACATAATTCCCCTGCACAAAAACGCCTCATTTTGGAAAGTATTTACCACATTTTTGTCGAAAATCGCAATTTTAGGGAAAATCATTAATATTCATGAATATGCAAATGAGCTAATTTGCATAACATAACTGAAAATGAAAGAGCAAGTCATAAGCTTTCATTTGATACCATTCTGACATCTGTGTGTCAATATTCAATCAAGATATGACCAAAGTCATTTTCAAAATTTAAATGAACAATTTGGTAGGGTTAAGGGTTTGGATAAGGGTTACGGCGAAAAGCCCCAACCGCCAGAGTGCAAACAAGGCTCAAAATGTTTCTAATAAAATATACTTTCAGATAAACCATGTTTACAAAATTCCCCCTAGACAGAAATGCCTTGTTTTAGAAGTTATTTATCAAATTTTCGCCCAAAAATGCAAATTTTAAGGGAAATCATTAATATTCATGCATATGCAAATGAGCTAATTTGCATAAAATAATTTCAAAATGAAGAGCAAGTCATAGGCTTTCATTTGATACCACTTTGACATATGTAGGTCAATATCTGATGAAAATATGACCAAATAAGTAATGTAATTTTTTATGAAAAAAATGATAGGGTTAAGGGTTTTAGATAAGGGTTACAGCCAAAAGCCCCAACGGCCAGAGTGCAAACAACGCTCAAAATGTTTGTAAGATAATATACTTTAAGAAAAAACATGTCTACAAAATTCCCTCTGGGGGGGGAGCAAACATGTTTCTAGCTCAGGGTCTAGTGTATCCTCCCTGCGATATGCGAAAGGTTTCATTGAACCAATTTCAGACGACAAGAAACTGGCATCTAGTGTAGAAACTCTGCATGTTATACCGGTAGTTTACAATAGAAGAAATTAAGGAAATATCAGCAAATCCTTCTTTTCTCTCAATATTTTCCAGAACTATTTCTGCAAAGACGTCAAAATCAGGCCCTGTTTTGGACACTGATTCAACATACAGAAAAGAGGCATTGTGTAGTAACTGCCGTTGATGAATAATATGCACATATACTTGAAAGTATCTTCCTTTCGTCTGATTATATGCCTACAAAAGTCCACAAACCAATTTCGCAATCATCTTTGGTTTATTCTCTTTTTTACTTGATTTCTCGTCGCTTTCAACTATATCTCAATCATGACGAATGACTCGTGAGTACCTAAGGTACTTATGGTACGTATTTCAAGTAGGCCTGCTAGACCGGCGTTGTATAATGTCGCGTCAAATGATAACGTCATCTCATTTGCATTCTTCAGAGCACGGTCGATTTCTTTTCGGCGTTTAGATAGATTACAGTTACCAGGGTGGATAATCACGTGACTTGGAAGGATACACTGTATTAGAAAATGGCGGCTTAGACTCCCGCTTGGGATCAGTTTTCAGGTAATTATTCATGTTTTACCAATTTTTTCTTGAAGAGACATAGCCTATCATATGCGCATTTTCATTATTCGAGCTCCGCCACCACCAACTACACACAAAAACATGCAGTTTTGTCAAACATCGTGGCAGTTTGCGTCCACTCGCAACCGGCCACATGTTTTTGGGTGGATACAACGGACGAGTTCAAGCCTATTTTGGACAAAATTACCTTTAAATGCCATATACTTCAACAAATTCCGTATGAAATCGTAGGCTTTTGTCAAACACACTCAGTGGCTAAGTAAGAACAACAGGGAATGATGCGCTTTTCAAAAAATCAAGGTTTTGACTGATGGATACCTCGCATCATTCATCTTGTTTGGGATACATCGTACTCTGGCATGATATACGTTTCATATGGAATGCACAATTGAGCTCTAGATAGTAAATACAGCGAAAACACTTTTGTATTGTATATCAATAATAAATAATTGAATTATCTCACTGTAATGACATAAATCGAGCACACAAATATATTTATATTTCTGTCAATCCAGCATAGTCTTATGTTGAAATCACTGTCAAATAAAGTTCAATTCAATTTTAAAGCGGAGTACTCACCCATTTAATCTACTGAGACTTGAATTTTCCGTTGGAAGAAAATAAAATAAAAACAATTCTTGTTGATACTTTTCAACCGAATTTGTGACATGGAATATATGTTTTTGTGGAATTTACAATTGAATAGATATGCTGGTATTTAGAAATTTATGCAAGAAAATGTGTTTTCCCAGTTTTTGTCTTGCTCCAAAGAAGGAACATGGTGGCTTTGTAGCCACAAACCAATACCCGTCATCAAGTTTTTGGCTACGATATCGCAGCTACTGTCATTTCGCCTACAAATCAGTTTTGGTCACTCTATATTTCGATTTTAGGGCAAAAGATTAATCAATATTACACTGTTTAAACTAAATTAAAGTTAAATTATCTCAATAGTATTTGAAAACGAAACCACTCGTTCATCGTAATTCCAACCAAGTAGACCAAGTAGATCGATAAACCATATCCTGAGGTGGGTGGGGTAAGATTTAAATATTTCGATTGACAGCTACAATAAAAACTTGCAAATGGAGGCCGTCATCGCTGGTATGAGATGTAAAAGTTACCAATGTGTAGGGATTTTATCAGTGAATAGATATATTAACTATCGTTTTCATGGAAGAGTACATTAGCTTTCAAAATTTGATATTTCATTTGTCAACTACAAACGGCTAAAACAAGGTATTTGGCACACAACTGTCTCACTAGGTTAACCCGCCCTTCTAGCTTTCTTGGCATGAAATAAGATTCCAATATCAAGAATTCATTACTTGAATCATTAAAATTTATGTGTGAATGGCTTCTGCAGCCATTAGTGAAAAGAATCTAAGCTTGCGTTAAAATACAAAATTGATCTGAATTTTTTAATCAGATATTTGGCTGCATTTTTATTTGTGTGGTGTCCGTAACACTTTACAGTGCAATAAAAAGTCCCGAGCTTATGTTAACATGAAACAGATTATTTAATTTAGGCTACCATATTGAAAGCTGTAATATTCAGACTATTGAAGCTTTGTTGTAAATGGATCCTAAGAAAAATCACCATTGTAACAATTTGTTACGGACACTAAATATTCAAGCTTTGATCTATAAATGTCCAATTTTCTGAGACACAACTCTAAAAATATGGGTACAATAGACTACCAAAATTTACCGTAGGAACTGTTTTATCAAATCAAAATAAAGTTGTTTGGAAATAATCAAATATAATTCATCACATGTACGTTGAATTCTAAATTTATTTTGTTGAGACAATATAAAGCCCAAAAATGGCCATTTTGGGGATGTGAATAGTGAAATAATTGAAAAAACGAAGCTACGTATCGCCCCAAAATTTGGTAGTCAATGAAAATAACTATGATTACAAATCTTGAACCAAAAAGGTTGATTGCAAATGCTATAGTTTTTGCTAAAGTGCATATAACATCATAAATTTTGAAAGTGGACAATACAGGTTTTGATAATCTTGGTTATTATTTCATAGTAATGTAAAATGTAGTTTTAAAGCCTTATAGGGTAGTGCCATGTAAATCATGTTATTTTCAAATCAAACCCTTTGTTGTTGATACCCAGTAGAAACTGAATCAAATTGATTGGAAATTTCAATTGTGTACCAACAGCATAGGTTTTTAAAGGGTTTACATTATTCATTCTAATCTAAGTCTTTGCATTTCAGTATTTCTCCCACATGACCGGAACCCCGACTGGCAGAGATAACTAATCTAAACGGATCAAAGATGTCAAGGCCTAGATAGATCCTACAACAACAGTAAACAATGGTAAATGACAAGTTTTGCACTATTTTCCAAACCTTCGCTCGGCTCTAATGATCTGGTTCCACAAACGTGCTAGAATTCCAGGGTCAATCTCTTTTCTAGCTGAGTCGGAATATTTTAGTTGGTGGGTAACTGCGGATGCCATCAATTTAACGAAAGTAGGTTCAAACCCTGGCTCTGCCAATAACCTTGCTAACATTTGACAAAATTTAGATCTTCATCAACAAATGGGATGAACAGGTGGTCGTTCAGATTGTATTTTCATTGTGTTAATTGTTGGTACAGGTTCGGAAAATACTAGAAACACATGGTTAGGTGAACAAGTCACACTATATGACTGGAAAAACTGTTGAACGCAGCCGCTGTGCTAAATTTTCCTTGAATCACTGACTATTTTTGGCCCAATAGAATTATGAATTTATATATGCCGAACAGTGTTTGATTCAAATTGTATGCCGTGTTTGTAATAAAGTAAGAATTGCAGAGAACACACTGTTAGGTGCTGCAAATTTTGAAATAAAGTGACCATTTCCCAAACAAGACCCAGTTTTGATGTCCCCACTATTTAGGCTTGGGAAAACATTGCGACAAAAGAAGAAAATTCTAATAGCCAGCATTCTCTCTTTTCCTTGATACTGTTTGGCAAGACCATTGAGATTTTTTTCTTTTGGCATGAAAGGCTGTCAGATGGCTAGGATTGGTTGTTTTAGTATAATTGTATTGTGTAAAAATTAAACCAGGGAACACATTGTAAGATGACAAGCTAATGCAGCCCTAACTCCATGAAAGCAGACTTTATCTACAAAAACAAACTTGATTTGTTGTATCTATATTTCCAGGGTATGAATAAATTGGACCATTAACAAAACAGCTGAATACAAAATCATGATGTTTTACTGGTGTTTTCATCTGTGGAACATAGGTTGAAGGAACTTATTTTTAAACGTGAGGCAAAGAGAGGGGAAAAAAGATGACAATGATGATGTAGGCTACTGCTGCTGAGGAAGGCTGGTTAGGATACAAAGACGTTGATTGCTGTAGATCGAGCATCAGTGATTGGCAAACTTAACCCTTTCCAAAATAAGATCTTGTTTTGATGTCTGTAATAGAAGAGGTTTGGGAAAACTTTGAGGTAATAGAAGAAAATGCTGATAATCTGCATTTTCTCCTGTTGCCTCATTATTTTCTGTTGTTTAGTTCACAGACCCTGTCTTAATTTACACAAATTTTGTCATCTGAAGCCCCTTTCTAATTGGAAAACCCTGAAATTTTGCTGTTTGAGAAAGGGTTTATGGAATAAGTGTTTTGAATTGGAAGATGGCTATGTTTGAAAATAAAGTAGTTTTAATCTGACTAGCTGACTCTTTCTATATAACGAAACGTTATTTATACCCCTTTATGCATGGCGGCTGGCGCAATTATTAAATCAGACTTGCATCTATAACTTGGTGGAAAAAGATGAAACTGTTAATACATCCTTTTCCAAATTGATGCTTTCAAAGGCTTTTTTTCTGGAATACCCAACTGGTCAATGGTTCCTCCTTTTCTCACTGCGGTATTTCTGATGATATTTTAGACTCTATTTGACATACTTCTATGGAAAATCTGTAGTAAAATTTAACCAATTGCCACACAATGACTCTTTTTGACTCCCTACTAAAAGATAATGGCTTTAAAAACATTGTGGGAAATGAAGAAAATGCCAGTGACAAGCAAATAAAGCATTTACCACATTGTTTTCTACCCAGAACGACCAAATTTCATTCATTCATTAATATTGTTGCCTGCAATATCTTTGGATTTGGATCAGTCCAACTTTTGCCGTTTGATAATGGCTTAACTCTTTCCCACACAAAACCTTGTTTTGACTCCCCAATAGAAAAGGCTTGGGAAAACATTGAGACAAAAGAAGAAAATGCTGATATTCAGCACATTCAGCATTTTCTCCTTTTTCCTAAATATTTTCCAGGCTACATTGCATACAAATTCTATATTTATCAACATCCATGTTGTGGACTATATCAGCATTTGAAATAAGACCACCCCAAACGTTTGCTGTTTGGTAAAGGGTTAAGTCAACAAAGAAATTATCCTGTGAGTGACTGGAGCTGCTATTTTTATATTCAAGTCGCCACGCTGTCGTTCTGGCTGTCTGTCCATACTTCCATCCGTCCGTCAGTCATTTACCCCTTTCACCTTAATTTTCATTTTCTACCATATCAAATGAAGATTTCATATCATACTCCAGGTTTGCATTATTGTCAACAACCATTTTCAACTTTGACCAGTCTAGCTGAAAAGAATAGTCCATGACCACATCATGATACTTTGAAATTGATGACCCACAAGATAAAGGATTATGAATATAAGTTATGATAGCATTGTGAAAAAATGAAGAAATTGCCTGTGACAAGCAAGCAATATTTTCATCTTCCACAATGATATTTTCAATCAAGAAATTTTTGAAAGATCAAAATATAAAATAGTATTCACTTGAAATTGTCGTCTGCAACATCTTTGAATTTGGACCAAACTAAAATTTTGTTGTTTTACAAAGGGTAAAATAATATCACATTGTACAAATTGCAATGCTTTATTCTATATAAGAATACCAAGCAGTATCAGATTCACAACGATTGAACAACTTTAAAAGCTGTAGGTCTGGTCATGGCAAGACTTTGAACCATTATCCATGAAAACAACTTGAAGCTTGACTGTGGTCTTCATCATCATGTATGACGGGGGCGTAGCCAGGAATTTTGTTATGTTGACAGAAGCCGAAGGTGTAGATCTATAGTCTAGTCCATTTGACACATTTTGACGCCTTAAAACAGAAAAGCTTCGGAAAATATTGTGGAAAATGCTGAAATTTCCTCATTCCCACTAATGGTTTCTAACCAGGGAGACCACAAATATAAAATTACGTTCACTTATAATTGTCATCTGTATTAACATCATTGATTTTGGAAGAGTCAAAATTTTTGTAATATGTTACATTGTTTTATGGGTTGTAGGGGTTCCGGGGTATCTAGTGTTCTGTTTCCACAAATTGTCTTGGAATGGGCACACTTTCAAAAATAATTATGTTGAATCCTAGGCTTCTACGCCTCCGCCTATATACACATCAGTATGAAACATCACTAAATCAACACCATCCATGTTTACAGAGTTCAAATATGCATACTAGTAAAAATGTTCAGAATGACAGATGTGACCGAAATATTTTGACACTTCTTTTATGCCATTTTATCATGTTGATGAAGTCTTCAGTCATTCATTCATATTGATATATTTCTAGCATCTAGCATGTGGCCCTCAATGAATTCAGACATGTCCGCTCTTTCTAGGATTTCACCTGGACCAAAAATACTGATCTACCTGCTATGTTAAAGTGTCTTGTTAGAGAACATTAACACCGCCTGAAAAATACATACAAGATTTATTCAAACAAACAGCACTGTAAGGATGATATTAATGAATATAACCATTTCCCAAACAATTAATAATACAAGTAAAATGTTGACGCAACAAAACCTTAAACCTCCAGTAAATATCGAAGAAAAAGGAGAAAGAAATTAACATCGTCTTCCTTTTCCTCAATATTTACAAATTTTGTGCATATTTTTATACATATCCCTTCCTTTTAGTTTTAAACACAAATTTGTAGACTACAGCATCTTTCAAACTAGATAATACTCAAACTTTGTCATTTGGGAAAGGATTAAAAAAAATTCTGGTAGAAAACGTTATGGGAAATGAAAACATGTCTTGTCACAAGCAATTTCTTCATTTTCCACAATGTTTTCCTAAGGCTTTATCTTCCGATGAGTCAAAAAGAGTTAACCCGTGGGAATGAATTAATATTTAGTTTGTCTGTTTAAATTCTTCACAATTCAACAAGTTGGGTTTTTTTAGCTTCTTTCAATTATCATCCTTACCATAACCTCTGGATAAAGTGGCGATTGATTATGCATTCATGCAGACTATACCACTTCATCCATAGAGGGAACACAATCAAGCCATGCATACATGTAGCTTACTTTCACAAGATTACAAGATCGAAAATTCCCCATATCTACCTTGTTGGTCATTTTAAAAAAAATGTCTTTTAAATTTCAATTGATAGCGTGCAAATTATTAAACTTTCGGTTGATGTAATAGTTTTTCATTTTGGAATTGGTCAATACAAAAAATTGTCTTCTGCTAAATTTAAGTCCGTATTTCTACAGATTTCAACCTCCATAGACATTGATTATTAAATGAGATTATGTTGTGTGTGTGTGTGTGTCTCGATGCAGATGTCCCGTGTTTATGTTAGGGGCACTCTAGGAGTTTAAAATATTCAACTTATATACAAATTATTTGTGTGCTCGATTTACGTCATTACAGTGAGATAATTGACATACAATACAAAGTTGTTTTCGCTGTATTTACTATCTAGAGCTCAATTGTGCATTCCACATGAAACGTATATTATGCCAGAGTACGATGTATCCCAAACAAGATGAATGATGCGAGGTATCCATCAGCCAAAACCTTGATTTTTTGAAAAGCGCATCATTCCCTGTAGTTCTTACTTAGCCACTGAGTGTGTTTGACAAAAGCCTACGATTTCATACGGAATTTGTTGAAGTATATGGCATTTAAAGGTAATTTTGTCCAAAATAGGCTTGAACTCGTCCGTTGTATCCACCCAAAAACATGTGGCCGGTTGCGAGTGGACGCAAACTGCCACGATGTTTGACAAAACTGCATGCTTTTGTGTGTAGTTGTTGGTGGCGGAGCTCGAATAATGAAAATGCGCATATGATGGGCTATGTCTCTTCACCAGAAACTTGCTAAAACGAGGAAAATTACCTGAAAACTGATCCCAGGCGGGAGTTCAAGCCGCCATTTTCTAATACAGTGTATCCTTCCCGGTCACGTGATTATCCACCCTGGTTACACTGTTGCAGTAAATGGACGTAAAGATGTCCATTTCCGACATAGTGAAATTCGATGAATCGACGATGAGATCCGGTTGGCGCTTGCTACTCAAAGATCACTGGAGGTTTGCAGAATAGCAATGAATTTTGCGATAAGAATAATATACTTAACCAAACTTATAAGTACTCCGTTTTCTATTAAGCGCAAAATGTTCTCCGGTAAAGGAATATCAAAAGTCGATATTTCTTATTTATTCCTAACTTAATTACTTGACCGATATCATTTTCGTTTGGTAAAATTATTGTGCAAAATGATAACTTCCGGTCAACTATAGAAAATTGAAATATTCCTCCTGCGTTTCATACACGAATCCCACGTGCTAAATTTACAATTTTTTCCTTTATGGGTCAACGTGCCAAACACAAAAACATAAAATGCGTTGGAAATCTCTACAATAACAACCCATAACAATTGGTGTTTTACAAGGTGGTGCGATTCAAGCGTAGGTAATATTCTCATGCCCACATTTCCATTCGTTCTATACAAATTAAATACAAAATATCGTTCATTAGTGTCAAACATCAACATTCTTGTTACATTCGTACCATTTTTTCAAAAGAAATGCAACCCGTATCATAAATGTACATGCAAATACTATCACCAAACTTGTGGCCGAGTACAGACAAGCCGGAAGTGCTGAAGACCTACCAAGACAACCACGTGATAGGAAATCAAGCCGGAATTAGGACCATAACATTGTTCTGTCTCGTCTACGTGAACTGGAGCGTTCAGTGGCTGTCACAGAAAGGGATACATTATACCTTCAAGGGAGACCATTCAGTGTCCAAACTATCCGATAATGGCTCAATTCATCATGTCTATGTACAAGACGCAAAAACCATGACCTCACAATTAACATGTTAATGTTCAGTTGGCAAGGGTGTATTAAATTTGCTGATTGTGAAAAAGTGTTTTACAGACTAACGATTTACTGTCCAGTATGATGATGATGATCTGCCATATGCTTAGCAAGCGTAGAGAACCTTACATCGACTTCTAAAATATTAAGAAAAGATATCCCTACAGCATCTGTCAGGAATTACAAAATGTCTATGCGTTCCTGATGTCATGCTATTGTTTGAGCGAACAAGGAACACACAAGTTATTGACTTTGTGATTTTGCCACCAACAGTGGCCTCCGTTAGCTGCTTCTTGTTCAATTCATCTTGTCGTGAAGTTGATAAAAATTCAATATATGGTGGTCATATGGTTAAAGCGAATATGTTTCAAAGTTGGTTAAGATATGTTATGCCAGTCCGGAAATGTGCTCTATAATATAGTCGGAGTACTTATAAGTTTTGAGTAGTGTACTTGTTTTTTCATTATCTCTTGATAACACGTCTGTGCTTTTATGAAATCTCGTAACTACGACTTGATTCAAGCCTTAGTTACGAGATTTTAGAACAACACCTACCTAAATGCTATTGTTTGTCAGAAATTACGTCAGTGTTAACTTAATGAAATCGTTTCCTATTATGTCGATAGTTGTAAACCAAAGATTCTTTCACCACATCACAATTCCATCGCTTCATGCACTATTGGCGGATCCAGGGGGCTGGTGGCTTCAAACGAACCCCATCTATAACCTGATTAGTTCATGCCCATATAGATATTCAATTAAGATCGTGTAGTAAAATTAGGAAAACGAATCCCCTATTTGTATGTTCGAACTCCCTTCACAGAAATCATGGATCCGCCGCAGAGCACTGAGCAAAGCGAGGACCCTGGGTCATAAGATGTCTTATATGAAACGTGACGTACATGGCACATTCTTTAAACCTGTTTGATCTTAATTAGTATTCCACGTGTCATTACAGAGACATTTTCCCACATCATGTCACACGAAATTAGCATTTTATCACGCGGAGCATGATATGATTGATATTCATATGCAAGAAAATGGCATTTATAATTTAATGGTGTTATTGTAGACTGCAATTTGGCCAAGTTGAATCGTAAAAAAGTTGTTTATCATGCTCGGTAAGAATGTCTGGTATAGTCCACAGGGATTCGAATCATACCTTTCCATGCTTATTTAGACTGATTTCTGACCAAAATCATGTCATGTGACTGAATATAGACACTATTTAGACTGATTTCTGACCAAAACCAGGCCCTGTGACTGAATATAGACACTATACTGATTTCTGACCAAAATCAGGTCCTGTGACTGAAGATAGACACTATTTAGACTGATTTCTGACCAAACCCAGGTCCTGTGACTGAAGATAGACACTATTTAGACTGATTTCTGACCAAAACCAGGTCCTGCGACTGAAGATAGACACTATTTAGACTGATTTATGACCAAAACCAGGTCATGTGACTGACGATAGACACTATTTAGACTGATTTCTGACCAAAACCAGGTCATGTGACTGAAGATAGACACTATTTTGACTGATTTATGACCGAAATCAGGTCCTGAAGAAATTATGAAACCACGGTTGTGTTTTTAATACACAACCGTGGTTTCATCATGGGATCATTATTTGATTTATATTCATAATTATGCATCTCAGTAAGGAAATGGCATTTACAGTAAGTTGGTTGGTTTATTGCTTAGATTACCTTTTATTACAACTGCAACTTGTAATGGGATAAGTTTTTTTCGCCCCTTAAAACTATTGAAGCACCGGGTTTCACTTGAGATTGGTCATTTATATTTTTATAGCTGTCGATAAAAAATGTTATGTAAACACAATAATTATATTTTTCTAGTAGACGATGACGATGGCAAAAAATTGTTCGAAACTTCATGATTTTATTTCTTCCTCGTGTCGATGTATTTGAGCCACGATCTGAAATGGGGTCCGTATGCATTGGAGACCAACGTGGAACCAGATCGGCCTGTGTATCGGCCAAGATGATCTCTCCTAGTTTCTTTTTGAGAGCAGAAAGGCTCCTGCCCAGATTGCACCAAGGTACCAGCTGAGCTGGATTTACAGTGTTCTCGAATGCCATACCACTGTGTTAATTAAAGCCAGTATTGGATACAGCAATGTAAGGATTCAAACACAGATAAATGCAATTGTTCAGATCCTGGCTCATATATTTTAAAAGGATCAATTTCGATTTGTATAAACTAGTTTTCAATTTCAATTTGTACAAGTCTAAAGTTATGTCATTTATATAAAAAGTTTTAAATAAACTGCCACCCCCAAGAGCGGCTCATCTTTTAGTCAAAAGTTGACTCTGCATGGATTATGTCTAGGGTATCAATGAAATATTAATCCTTACCATAAAAACAAATAACCTTCCCACATTGTTGTTAAGATTGAAGAGTTAACAGCACCTAAATTATGGTTAAATTTCATTAAAAAGACATTTATTTTATAAAAACTTTTACTTGATAAGCAGGTGATATAGACTGAGATCAGACTGCAAGTATATGCAGGCTGATCTTTGTCTATGTTACATGCAAAAGCAAAAGAAAGAATAGTATAGGTTCACACGGTGGATAACCCACGTGACTTTCGGGAAGCGTTAACACCGAAAAAATCGTCCGCTTCAAGGTATGTTTTGTTTAAGGTAGCCAAACCTTCAAAAGCACCAAAGAGCTAGAGGTGAAATTTGAAAAGTGCTAATAATTCCTAAAGTGTGTTACATTACCATTCCAAATACAAACATAAGCATTTTGAACGGTTTAGAATTTTGAATTAATGCATATTTATGGAAATATATGAAAAAAAAAATCAAAATTACCACCCTTGCGTATGAATATAGAGTAAATCAAAGTACTGACAGTACTGTTTGGAAGCAAATTTTTCAAAAATTCAGGCCTGTCCAGGCCCCGGTTTCTCGAAAAAAAACCTAAGATATATTCTCATGAGAACATGCTCAACTTCAAAGGGATACTCTCCAACGTTGAAGGGTATTCCATTGAAGTTCACGTGAATTTTATGCGATTTGAGCACGGTGCTCAGATTTGAGCATGAGATTGAACTTAAGGTTTTGTTTGGTTTTGTTTTTTTTTTTTTTTTTTTTTTTTTTTTTTTTTCGAGAAACCAGGGCCAGAAATAGAGTACTTTGATAAGGGACTTTGATTATCCATTTGAATACCTTGAATACTTTGATTCGTAGCGTACTTTAAGTACTTTGATTATCCAGGATACCTTGAATACTTTGATTCCATGCTGGAGTTGTATCTATTTTTAGCACAACTTCATGCATATTAATCGTTTGTGTAAGCTGAATATATTTCATAGTTCAGTAAACTCAACTGACCCATTTACATGGAAGGCCATTGGACTGATCTTTGAACCATAATAAAGCATATTACTACTAGTCCGTCTGATGAAATCAAATAAGGGGGCTATTTAAGGAGTTCGCTGCACCCCCCTAGGTACCAAGGTTGTTATATACCATTTTAAAGCTTGAAATATGCTGGATACGATGCACGATGTTGTCAAGTCGTAAACCTGTGCAGGTCCCGTGTAAACACACAAATATGTGGGTGGGGTAAGACAACACATAAATTATTTGAAATGCATTTGTCAAATAGAAATCGTCTTTAACCCAATCACTTAGGAATGTACTCTTTCGAATTCATAAAACCACAATCAAGTAAACCAGAAGAGATATACAAAAGACATTTCAATCAATTTTACGCAGAAATAATGCTCATATATCTCGTCAATTTGCATATGGTGGGTGGGGTAATTTATGCACAGTAAAACACTTAGCCACACAAACAAATAATCACATTATTGTTCCATGAAACGTTTGCACAACCGTTTTTAGATTGAATACCACTTATTTAGGTCTTGGTAAAACATCTCTACCCAATATTTTAACAGATTTAAACAAGACACAGTTCTAGGCTTCTCTTGAAAATGCCCCCTCTTTCCCTGTATCTTACAGCATAGTCCGTCTAATTCTTTCAAATAAGAGGGCTTTTTAAGGAGATCGTTTCACCCCTAAGAATCGATGTACCAATGTTGTTATATACCATTTTAAAGCTTGAAATGTGCTGGATACGATGCACGATGTTGTCAAGTTGTAAACCTATGCGGGTCCTGTGTAAACACACAAATATGTGGGTGGGGTAAGATAACATATAAATTACTTGAAATACAATTTTCAAATAGAAATCGTCTTAAACCCAATCACGTAGGAATGTACTCATTCGAATTCATCAAATTACTCTGGAATAAGCCAGAAGAGATATACAAAACACATTTCAATCAATTATACGCAGAAATAATGCTCAGATATCTCGCCAATTTGCATGTGGTGGATGAGGTGTTTTATTAACAGTAATATACTTAGCCACACAAACAAATATTCGCATTGATGTTCTTTGAAACGTCTGTATAACCGTTTACAGATTAAATACAACTTATTTCGAATTTAGTAAAACACATTCACTCTATATCTTGACATATACATGTACATACAAGACACAGTTCTAGACTACACTTGAAAATGCCCCCACCCCCTATATCTTACAACATAGTCCATTAGATGAAATCACACAATGGGGTTATTGAAGGAGTTGCTGCATCCGACCTCAATGTACCAATGCTGTTATATACTATTTTAAAGCTTGAAATGTGCTGGATACGATGCACGATGTTGTCATGTTGTAAACCTGCGCAGGTCCCGTGTAAACACACACATATATGGGTGGGGTAAGAAATGCATTTGTCAGACCCACTCTTTTATAAAGGTTCTTAATCGAATGCATGTCATTATGATTTAAATAACCAGAAGTGATATAGAAAATACATTTAAATTGATTATATGCAGGTTATACACAGAAATAATTCCAGGTAGTCAGTCAATTTGCATATTGTTGCTAGATAATTGTTATACACAGTAGAAAACGTACTAGCCACACAAACAAATACTCGTTTTATTGTTTCTTGAAACGTTTGTACAACCGTTTATAGATTAAATACAACTTATTTGGACATTGGTACAACATCTTAGATATAATAGATATAAACAAGACATAGTTCTAGGCTGCTCTCAAATGTCCCCTCTTTCCCTGTAGCTTACAATAATCTCTGCTTTATTCATTCATAGTCAGATAGCAAAACTCATTTTGTATGGATCACCAATCCCTGCAAGAGCGTCCACTGAAAATATTTTAGCATTCTTTGATATAAGAGATATATTGATTGGTGAATCACAAAGATTGCACTGTGATATCACTGGACAACACACTAATAATATGATAGCGTCCAAGATGGCGGCCAACAGTAGATATACACATGGAATAGATATATAGAACATTCATTTTGATTCTGACTTCATCTGGAAAATGAATACAAATAATTTTGAGGACAGTAAAGATTCACACAAAGATGAATATTTAAACTTTAAATAATGGTTAATAAGAGGGACGTAATTAATATATGAATGACCCTTTAGGAGTAAAATACTTTCATGGGCTTAGCAAAAAGATCTCTTTTGGAGAATCGTTTTGTTAAGTTCATGTTTCCACTTTCTCAAATCTTTCTGTAAATTCCTTGATCTTTATCTATCTTTTATAAATTTACTTAAAAAAGGGGGGGCACAATTCAGCTAGATTGATCAAATGGGCCTTCTATGCCTTTATCGAAGATGTTGCTCATTTAATATTGCACTTTCGAATAAATCAGACCATTGTATCAAGAGTTTACCTTCCTCGAAAAATTGCTAAAATGCTTTCTTACCCAACCTCGGATACCTACACATGATACAATGTGTTTAACCTCTGTTACAAAATCTTAAAATTCAATTGGTGATACAGCTGACCGAATGCAGTCACTTATTTAGGGAAGATTCAACCAAAACGGTCCTTAAAAGAGAGCGCTTATCTGATTGAACGGATCGATGTAACGTTTCGCATGCTTTTCCGTCTGTTGATACAAAAGATTAATAGCTATTTTCGATAGGGGACGAAATGGTATGTGTTAGCTGGGTCTTCGATGATGGTTTTGACCAATAGTTAGCTAGACGGTGTTGATCATACAACCTAGGGCATATACGAGTAAGGGATGTTTTATTATATTATAACTCCATGTAAGCATACACCACCATTGTAGTCTCTCGTCATTAATTTGTATGATATAATGTGTGATGTATATCAAAACTAATTTCATTTGGAATACTGAAGGACGGAAATTCAACACTATAAAAATGCAAAACTTGACAAAACTTGATAACACTAGGTTACTGATTTTTCACAAAATTGAGGATGATTTTGGCATTGCTCATAGATTTTAATTGCATTGGTTTTATATATCGTCGTTGTAAATGCAAAACCTCGTATCTCGGTTTTGCAAAATTTTAAAGGGGAGGGAAAAAAGTGTAATAACTTTTCCAAAACTGAAATGTTTTACTTGAAATTTGGAAATATTGTTCACAAATAATGTATCATTAATACTGATCAGTAAAATATCTCAAAACCCGCGAGTATTGTCTAAACTGGGCACACAAGTTTGTACTTTGAAAATTAAAGAATCGACATACGAGGTTTTGCATTTACACCGACGATATATATATGTGTATAGTTTGTATTTATTTTTCGTCATTTCTAAGCTTGTATATGGTATTCTATGTCTATTGCAATTATATATTTTAAGTTGTTTTCTCCATGAATCCATCTGAAACAATCACTTTTGGCTTATCTCCTTAATTTGGTCATTCACATTTTGCTACATCAATCTTCTGTACAACAACTAATTTGTCCTATTCTTTAACGACATAATTGTTACAAACCTTTATCATTTGACGCAAGATCTTTATAATAAAGGTCTTCTTTTTAAGCTTTCCATGGATATTCACACTAAATTCCTGTGATGCTAATAATTATGTCTCGTCGAAATTAGGATTCACAATTTAAAAAAGCTAGCTTTAACAAGTATCATAGTGACAGCAGTAGCTTTAGTTGGAAAGTTTTGAAAGCTAATTGATCAGATTATATAGAATGATATACTTTGATAATTCCCCATCTTATGGTGAAAAGTGTACCTTTCATAGAAATATTATAATGATTATATTGTAAAGGTTTATAACGCAATGGCTTTCGTAATAATTTCGTTAAGCCATTCGTTCAAAATATGGTTTTGTAAACTAATAACCATCACATTTTATCTGTTCCATCGAATTTGGATTACTACTTTGGATATATTTTTTCTGGAAGTTTAGGTCCGAATCGGATAAATAAATCCGAAAACATCTCCCACTCAATTAATGAATATATCGTTTTCTCATTAACGATAACGTATAAATTCTTATAACATATACAACCTTGATAAGCATTGTAATATCCATATTATCTAAGACGTATTCTCATTTTGTGCCGTTAGGTACCAGTCTCGAATTGACTTCGTTTGAATTAGCAAAACTGACGTTTCAGACTTCATTTTACCACACAATTCACAAATATAAACAAATTCTGAAAATATGTTACAATTAGTTTAATAGCTATAAAGTGACTGAGGCCTATGGTTATCATAAGCACTACAGCCATCACGTTTATAAGCTGTCATTGTGCGATTATGTGCCCCGATAGCACATCTTTGGTGTGATCACCACAAAAAGAATCTCTGTATTTTTTTCTGGTCACAATGTGATCGTTATTAGATTTAGACTGATAATTCCAATTCTTGAGTGAACAGTCCCAATGAGCACCCATACTTCCCGCAGTTTTGATGAATTTTCTTAAACAAAAAGTATTTACAAGTGCATCTTACATACCTACAGTCTAATTTGAAGATTTAAAACATGTTTTACTTTTCCTCAATTTAGGATAAAACGTCGCTATTTTCCCAATTACACTGGCCCATGGCCCAAACACAAAATGTAGTAAGACCCTGACATCACTTTCTTATTCATAAGAATTTAGTTTAGTTAATTTCTAAATTCTTAAGGTAGAATCTTGAAGAAAGTTGAATCCACCTTTAAAAAACATGGATCCGTCATTGCTCTTTTCTTGGTGAAATCGATTGAAATGTGTTTTGTATATCGCTTCTGGATATTTCAATCATAATGTCATACATTTGAGTGGGAAAATTAAGAAAAGGGTGGGGTTAAGACAATTTATATTTGACAAATGCATTTCATTTTTTTTATCTTACCCCACCCACATATTTGTGTGTTTACACGGGACCTGCATAGGTTTAAAACTTGACAACATCGAACATTGTATCCAGCATATTTCAAGCTTTAAAAAGGTATATAACAGCATACATCGGGGTGGGATGCAGTAACTCCTTGAATAGCCCCTCGTGTGATATCATCTAACGGACTATGTTGTAAGTTACAGCGGGGGGGGGGGGGTCAAGTGCAGTCTTAAACTGAGTTTTGTAAATATCAGTTAAGATATAGGGTGACGGTATTTAACGAAGAGTTGTATTTAATCTGTAATCTGTAAACGGTTGTGCAAACTTTTCACAGAGAAATAATGCGACTATATGTTTGTGTGGCTAAGTATATTATTGTTTATAAAACAGCCCACCCACCATATGCAAATTGACTCAGCTTATAAACAATTGAAACGTATTCTGTATATCCAATCTGGTTTATTTGATAATAATTTAATAAATTTGAATGAGCACAATCCTAAAGTTGGGTTTAAGAAAATTATCGCTTGGCAAATGTATTTCAAGTAATGTATTTGTTGTCTTACCCCGCCCACATATGTGTTTGATTACACGCTACCTGCACAGGTTTACAACTTGACAACATCGTGCATCGTATCCGGCATATTGTAAGCTTTAAAATGGTATATAACAACATTGGTACATCATGGGTAAGGGATGCAAATAATTCCTTAAATAGCGTCCTTATTTAATATCTTCTGACGGACTATATTGCAAGTTACAGGGAAAGAGGAGGCATTTTAAAGATCGGCATAGAACTGTGTCTTGTTTATATCTGTTAAGATATTGGATGAAGATGTTTTACTGAGATCCAAATTAGTTGTATTTAACCTATAAATGGTTGCACAAACGTTTCACGGAACACTTATGCGATTATTTGTTTGTATTTTACTGTGCTTAAATTACCCCACCCACCATATGCAAATTGACGAGATATTTGAGCATTATTTCTGCGTATAATTGATTAAAATGTGTTTTGTATATCTCTTCTGGTTCATTAGATGGTAATTTTATGCATTCGAATGAGTACATTCCTAAGAGATTGGGTTTAAGTGGATTTGTATTTGAAAAATGTATTTCAAATAATTTATTTGTTATCTTACCCCACCCACACATTTGTATGTTTACACGGGACCTGCACAGGTTTACAACTTGACAACATCGTGCATCGTATCCAGCATATTTCAAGCTTTAAAATGGTATATAACAACCTTGGTACCTAGGGGGGGGGGGGGGGGTGCAGCGAAATCATTTTTTGCCTGGGTCATCAGACGGACTATACGTCGATCTTTTCTTCTCTTAGAGACATGATTAATTGAGTGTTTCATTTTCAGTCACACAATTCAATATATACACTTAAGTTTAGACTTACATATTGAATATTCGAATGACTGTTACCTCATTAATATTTGCTTTTGATAGAACTATTTATAGTGAGGAGGACCTGAAGATGTTGTGCGGTATGCAGAGAATGGTAAAGTGCAGAGACAGATGGCTGCTAAGAGAAGCAAATTTTGCAAATTTTGCTTCCAAAAACATGTGTGAATTATTTTCTTCTTGAAGTATAATCTTGAAATCCGGCACGATGAATCAACTTATGTGAAGTGTATTTACAAGTGTGTGTAATTCTAAGCATTTCGTATGGCTAGAAAGTGCTGTTTTTTTTTTTTTTTTTTTTTTTTTTTTTTTTTTTTTTTTTTTTTTTTTTTTTTTTTTTCTCAGGGTCTGTAAACCTTAATTCTCAGCTTATACTCTATTGATTTTGACGAGATAAAGTGCACGGAACGCGCCCTTGAGAGGGCTATTCCCGGCTTTAACTCACTTTCTTCAAACATTCGAGCCAAAGTTTTTGTAAGTGCAAAACGAAAGTGGGAAGCGTTCACATGCACTGAGAAAAAATTTCGCTCGAATGTTTGAAGAAACCAAGGAATTCGGAACAGAGTGAGTTGCAAACGGGAAAAGTCCTCTCAAATGCGCGTTCCGTGCACTTTATCTCGTCAAAATCAATAGAGTATAAGCTGAGAAATTAAACAAAACATACCTTGAAGCGGACGATTTTTTCGGTGTTAACGCTTCCCAAAAGTCACGTGGGTTATCCACCGTGGTTCAGTAAGACTGGGTTAAAAACTCTTACCACCCCCTCCAGCGGCTCATTTTTTTTTTTTTTTTTTTTTTTTTTTTTTTTTTTTTCATTTTGCGTGGATCATGTCTAGGTTATCAATGGGATATAAAATACCTGTAAAATGGCACTTTTCAATTTGAAATTTGATTTTTGAATATTTTTGCATAAATTATTGCGTAATATGACACTGCATTGGAAATAACTGTGTCACAGGATACTTAACTCTTTTCCCAAACAAGTATAATTCAATTTTGCATCATAACAAGTATTGGCATCCTAAAACAAGAAAGCACAAGAAAGCATTGAGAGAACAAGGAAATTTTGACTACAGTAGTTTTTTTTTCCTTTTCTTTCAACGCTTTCTGCCCTACAAAATACACTTTCATACTTGGTAACATAGATTCGTTATTTCGTTATCTTAAGACTTGGGGAAAAAAATTTAAAAGCAAACTTTGCAAGGGAAAACCTTCAATGTATGTACACAGTCTGTATTCAATCTGTCGCTGCATGTCCGACCCACGTTTTCGTGAGAAAAAACTTTCTTTGCAATATTGAATGTTTTTTTTTTTTTTGTTTGTTTGTTGTTGTTGTTTTTTTTTTTTTTTTTTTTTTTTTTTTTTTTTTCATTTCTAAAGATTTTAACGAGTTTGCATAATATTACGACATAATAAACTGACATTGCATCGAAAATGTGTCACAGGTTACAAAAATATAGGTACCGTATGGGACGCTATTTTTTTTTTTTTTTTCCTTCTTTCTTTTTCTTTTTTTTATGTAGGATAGATCTAGTTTAAAATTCTTTACCCGAAAATGATTGATTGATGGATTTTTTGGTCGTAAAAAACTGTTCAATCATCATTTCTACAAGATCTACCACATCTGACATTCACGACAAAGTTAAACAATATGTCAGGGCTTATAAGTAGGCACTCTCTTGCACACGGTTCATTCATTACATTCACCTCTGTAGTTGCCTCAGAGAGTATTGCGTCATCATCTGCTAGATTACGTCACTTTCTATCACATCAAAACGGCAATAACAAATAATTTTTCTTTTCCAAAGTCCAAAATATGTCATACTTCACGTTGCTTAAAATTTAATATCATTTTCCAACGAAAATAATTTATTTTTTTTTAGATTGATGTCATTCATTCAAATTTTCTGTACGTTTCATTCTGATAGGGAACGATTTTATCCAGCTAACCGTGACGTATTTCGGACAAACAATAGTATTTCGTAAGTGTTGTTATAAAATCTCACAACTACGACTTGATTCAAGCCGTAGATACGATATTATATAACAACACCGGCGATCTATCAAAACAAAACGTAAACCTAGTCTATTTTTAGCACAAAATTCCTGCCATTGGTAAGGAGGCTTGAGAAAATAGTTCCATTGTATATGGGTTATTTCATCAGTTATAGTGCCTATCAAATGTAACCAGAATCATCATTTCTTTGTCTAATTTATTATGTTACACATGAAACAGTTAAACAGCAATAATACACGTTTTCCTCGGTTTGACAAGATTCTTGTCATTCATACGCCCAGGCCGTTGCAGAGATGTATGTGAGAGTAACGAACGACAACTCTGCTCGGAGATTGATAAGTAGGACTATACCAAATTCAGTTCGTTCTGTATGTTTTCCATCTTCTCTGTTTCAAACCGAATTTAACAAAAGTATCGATGATTTTCTCAAAATGTTATGACACGACCATAATAACATAAGGCTGTTCACATACAGGTCTAAAGATTCCATTAATCCACATCAAGGTATTCCATTCATCATTATATACCACCTAATACTTCGGGCGTCATCCGTGGCCACGGAAATTAACGAGGATATCCAGATTTGTAAAATCCTGATACCATCGTCAAATTCCGTTGCCAGGGAAAAGAGCCAAGTAACTTGCGAAATTACACGAAGCGTTTGTTATTAAATACCTTAAGGAGGTGCTTACGAAATATGCCATAGTTCAGACAACCATAGAATTTATTCCCGTTAATAGAGATTTAATGAACATTTGTCATGATTAATAAAGAAAGGGTTTGACATTTCAACGCTGACTTATCTTTGTGACTTTAACCCTCTATCAGACGGCAAAATTGGAGATAGATTCAGACTCATGGGTGTTGGATTTGACCAGCCTGATCGGGGTCCGGGCTAACTACGACAATTGCTATGATTGTTTTTGTGCATGTTGGTCTGTATCCATCTTGATCCAAGGTGCTTTCTTAGGATGATATATATTATTATATATGCATTGGAAATGCGTTCAATCTTTTCGCGAGTGCACCTTAAAGGGCGTTTTATTTATTAATCTATTCATTAAGTTGTTGTCGTCGTTGCTGTTGATTTTGCTGCTACTGCTGCTGCTCTTGTTGTTGTTGTTGTTGTTGTTGTTACAGGCCCGTAGGAACAGGGGTTGGGTTTGGTGGCCACCATATTCAGACACCCAATATAAAATTGCTTTCTTGCGGGCCTGTGTTTTTTGTTGTTGCTGCTCATTTTCTTGTCTCATTAAGTTTCCGAGATCATTACTTTATCAAGTCGACCTAATGTTGGAAAGGGTTTTAATTTAAAACTTTAAATATTAAGACAGGTCTTATCTTTTTGACCTTAAAATATTGAGTCGGTTCTTTATGTTTCGGGATAGTGACCTTATGATAAAACTATCACAAAATATCCCTGGTTTTTATGTCATTAACAGAAAACGCTTGATAAAACATTGAGACAAAAGAAGAAAATGCTGGTAACCAGCATTTTCTCCTTTTGTCTCAATGTTTTCTATAGTATAATGAACATAAATCATATGTTTCTCAACATACATTTTGTCGTCTGCAATAGCTTTCAAATTGGAGCGGTATACATTTTTGTCGTTTGGGTAAGGGTAAGTGACCTTAATATCCTGACGACGACGGGCAATGTTTGGATTTTTGTTTTGAAATTCCTGTTACAAACTAAAGTTGTTATTGAAATTAAATTCCCCTTATCTGTTTATACTTTAGCTATCTCAATTTTTTGTCAAAGATTCAGAAAAACATGTAGATTACGTTGGATTAAAGCCGAGAGCTTATAGCTGATGTAAGGACGCAGGATGTTGTATGTTAAGGTAGAAGACCCATAATTAGCACCAAAAACAACGGAGAAATTCGGAAAGTGCCAGTAATTTCTAAACTGTGTTACATTTCCATTCCAAATATAAACATAAGCATTTTATACGGTTTAGAATTTTGAATTCACGCAACTACTTATGAAAATATTTGGCAAACATGTTAAAAATTACCTCCCTTGCATATGAATATAAAGTAAAAAGATATTTGTAAATTATTTTCTTCTTGAAGTATAATCTTGAAATCCGACGCGATGAATCAACTTATGTGAAGTGTATTTACAAGTGTGTGTAATTTGATGCATTTCGTATGGCTAGAAAGTGGTATTTTTCATTGTGGGTCTTCTACCTTAAGTAGAATAGCTTTTCGTTTGTCTCCTTAATTTAACATACATGTACTTTAATATATAGTTTCCTCTTGGAACCCAAAAATGATTTGCTCAAAAAGAAAATGTTGCGAAACTAGGCATCGTATATCTAGTTTCTTTCTTTCAAGAGTGGTTGACAATCTGACACAGGTGTTAACAAGAAAGTGTGCAGTCGAATGTTAATTTATGATTTTGTTTTATTTCAACTTAGATGATTTTTGCAAAAAATACGTTTAAACTGTCATCATTGATGTCCATAATATTAGTGGTTTTATTTGAAACTCCAAGCATTTGATCTTCGCTACATGTATCACGCTGAGCTTTGTCCTGATGAGTAAAGCCACTTGACAATGAATCCATTGTTTGTCTGATATTGTGATTGCCGTAAAAATTCCTCACAAGGAAGAAAGGCGACAATTGTTCTTGTAGCCCACTCATGTTTTCACTTTCAACTAATGACACATCCGAACTATATAGTTACGAGGTTGTGAAAGAAAATCATATCACAATTTAATACATCTTGTTGTTTTTTGAGAGAACGAACATTATTTCATCCCGAAATGTTGTGACTGTATTATATAGGTAAAACTGCAATTTTGCCAAATTTTGCTAAATTAAGCACAAAATGCAGTAGGCCTATGTGTGTTTATAATCAAGCTGAAAATAAACTCAAGCGAGATTTCATGGTCGCCATCATTCTGTCCAAATTTTGTGTCTATATTAGTCGATATTTGTAGCCGCAATGGTGAAAAAGTGTCGAAAACTGAAATTTTGTCAATTTCAAGGGCACATAACTCAGATTGTAACAATGTGATCATCCTGAAAATTGCACATAAGCAAGATCTTGTTGTCAACGAAATTCTGTCCAAATATCATCTTGATTGGATAACATTTATGGTTGTTAGAGTGAAAACAATGTCGAAAAGGGCAATTTTGTCAAATTTAAGGGAACATAACTCATGACGTAAGATTCCGATCAAGCTGAAAATTACACCCAGGTAGGTTATTGTGCTTATTTCTTTCTGTGCGAGTTTTGTCTTGATAATATTTCAATAATGATAATAGTTCAATATTTGTAGATTTAGGAGTAAAATTAAAGTCAAAACCAGCTATTTTTGACATTCAAGGGCAGATAACTCAGATCATTCTAGTTCAATACAAATTCTCTGAAGGAATATGAGAGAGGGTCACCAAAGGATCATGCCTGTGAAGTTTGGTTGAAATCCATCCAGTAGTTTTTTAGAAGATTTTTAAAGAAAAAGTTTACGGACGCACACACGCACGACGGAAACACCGCCATGACAAAAGCCCGCTGCTCTGAAAGGCCAGTGGAGCTAAAAATGTTGGCAGAGCCTGCATTCAAATCTGCCCTGAAATCCCTCTTGTAAAATCCCTGGCCAGATAGCAATTTCTACTGTGTCATTATTGTTATCAAAATCGCTATCATTCGAGCTAGATTATAATCTTGTTTTGGTTTTGATAAAGTGTTCAACAGGAAAGGACCTCTTAATCTCGTCTGATGCAATAAAGAATGAGTCACTCACGTATAATTGTGCCAGTTTTCCTTAAATGGCATCTGGATATATACGCCCTTAACCTTTATACTGCATAAATCTGTCTTTTATGGTGACAAACGTGCAGGCGTGCAGGAATGCGTGCATTCTTGTGAACTTCAGTCGTTGCCTTAATTACTAGAAGTGCGTGGATTCGGTCGTACATTTGCAATCCCTCTAAATAAAACTATGACGGACAATAGTCAAAATTGCTTTTGTCTGAGTTGGGTTGGTATTAAACATTTTTTTTCAGTTAAAGGATTTCAGAGGCAGGTGCACCTAAACCATAATGTTCCCGGCATTTGTCTTACCGGTACATTTTTGTACTCTCTCAGACTTGTAAGAACCGGACATTCTTTGGGAAATTCTTACGAGCGTAAATGACATGTTAATAAGATGTTTCCGCACTTTGACCCCTACACATATCCTAC
The DNA here is from genome assembly GCA_963680895.1 of Fragum sueziense. Taxonomy (NCBI): domain Eukaryota; kingdom Metazoa; phylum Mollusca; class Bivalvia; order Cardiida; family Cardiidae; genus Fragum; species Fragum sueziense. The sequence continues at coordinate 22,181,485 of OY804609.1, read as the reverse complement.
ATCTAATATGTCGCTGCTTTTCTGTCAAAACCACGTATCTGCAGCTTAAAACAAGCTGCAGATACAAGGTTTGCGCAGAAAAGCGACGATGTTCTTTTATATGACAGACGTGCAAGCGTGCAGTGAGTACGTCGTGTATGGCGGGACCGTACCATTTTGTACATTTTTGTACTCTCAGATTCGTAAGAACCGGGCATACTTTTTGTAACTTCTTTAGTGGCATGTTTCCGCACTTCGATCCCTACACACATCCTGTATAAACATGTTCTGCTAGATGGCAGACGTGCAAACGTGCAATAAGTATGTCACACTGACAGGCGACGGGCCTTGACAAAAGAAGGGCTTCTTCAAAGTTCCACTTATGAACGTTGTTTTCTCAATACTTTTCTGCATTTCTGCCTTTTCCAAGGCAAGACAATAACCACGGTCAGATAATCGACCTGGCAAAGCAGTCCTAGCTAATAGCTAGGGCTGCTCTGCCAGGTCAATTATCGTGAGCTATACGTACATCGACCCTATCCCGCATAAACATGTTCTGTAAGATGACAGACGTGCAGTAAGTGCATTCTTTGGGAAAGTATCAAGTATCACATTATATTATATGGGAATAGCTTTGAACAATCTGATGTGCATTTCCACGTTATTCAAGGTATAGACCCCGACAAATGACCCGACAGAGCATCTCTCTATGTCTGATAGCTATCTAGAGCTGCTCTGCCAGGTTATTTATCCAGGCCTATACGCTGTAGTTGCCTTTGCGAATGATGCGACGATTATGTTCTAGGAAGTACATACGTGAGCAAAATCTTTCACTCGGGGTTTTCGTAAACAATCCCTGGTTTCGATGTCCTGATTGAATTTGGAATTTTTCGTCCACTCTACAGCTGAGATTATATTAAAGGAGGCGGTCTTGTTTTAGAGTTTCATCAGAGAGACTGAAGTGGAGAGGCTCGAACCAGCGATACATGTGTCCACATCATTAGTAAAGACAGCTTTGGAGAACCCATCAACTATATTTTCTCATTGCCTCTCAATATTTCTATCCAATAACATAGTTGTTTTGTTTTTATCCCTGGTATAGGTCCGGCTAAATGACCTGGAAGGGCATCTCTAGCTAGTAGCTAGAAATGTTCTGCCAGGTCAATTATCCGGACCTATAACATTCATATTGTCTTCTGCAGTTCGCTTTTCAGATTAGGGTGGCCTTAAACTGGTGTTGCGTGTGACACACTTCAATAATTTGCATTTAACACTTTGAAACAAGTCTGGTTTCGACGCACTTATGAGAGAAATTAAGCTAGGGAAAACATTAGCCCAAAAGAAGAAAATGTTGATGACCAGCATTTTCTCCTTTTGCCTTAATTTGCCTGTAATTTTGCCATAAATAACGGTCGATAAGTTAAAGAAACGAGTATAGTCAATATTGACGACAAAAAAGATTGGATTGAATGGAGTTTATGTCCAACTCAACAGTCAATTTGACACCTCCGTGTTCAAATCTCATCCGAAAGACTGGAGATACATGGAATCTAACCTGCAAACCCTGTGTCCACGGCGTTACCGCTCCACCAAATTGAGATATCGAGATAATGCTGTCTGGTCACAAGCAATGTCTTCTTTACTCGCAATATTTATCCAATCTTTCTCCATTGGTGGAACGAAAAGCTTGAGTTATTTCGTAACCGGGTATTTGCCAACATTTCTCCATGTTTCCATTGTTTTAGTCTAAGGAGTAAGCCATGGACAAGAGCATTTTCCTGCATAGTTGTGTCGCATTGATACTACAGAGCAACAGATTGGATAGGGTTTAGGTATTCAAAAAAATTTCTATTATTCAAAATTCAAACCCTATGTAGTGGGTACTCATTGAAATCGTCTTAAACAGACGATTTGAATGAGTACCCACAACATAGGTTTTGATGAACACTGAAAGGTACTAATTTACATTTTGAAATGCATTCACCCCTTTTATCTGTTGCTCTCTGTATGTAAGGCAAGTAATGAATAAGGAAACATTTTTTTTCTACAAAATGATTTATTACTGATTGGAACAAGACAAGGAAAAACATAAATAGCACCAACAAGTTATCAGTTGCATAAGAAAGATATCATTTGAAAACTGAGAAAATTCTTATCTTGAATAACTTCCCTTTAAGTTTCTTAAATTACTTCCCTTTAAGGCAACTTACAGTAATTTCAAAATATCTTGATAACTATCAAAATCTGATTAAGTTAGAAAAAGGACTATTTATAAAAGATTACAAAAAAGCTTTGCTTGTGATAATAAATAAATATTTTTAAAGCTTAAAGCGAGAATATTTGTTGATATATTATGTTGAAGTCATTCAATTTGTCCAAATTTTGAAATTCATAGTTACATGAAAAACAAAAATCTTTAATTTCTCTATCTTTTTTAGTGAAACTTAAAGACTATACTATACATACTATTTTAACAGAAGATTCTAACAAATAACTATAACAAAAGGGACAAGACAAATTTCAAACTTTGTGTCCGCTGAATTTCTTCTTTATCTTTGGTATTTCAGAAAAAAAATAGAATTTTTTTTTTAGTTTCATTTTCTTTTTACATTCATTTGGCATTGTGTGATGGTTGATTTAGAAAAAGGTTTTCTTTAAAGCAACATACAAAATTAATAATTTTCAATATTTATCTACAATATTTTGCAAATAACTTTCATTAAAATTGTAGTTTTGAGGGTCATAATGGTACATTTTTAATGAAAGCAAGTAACAAATTTATCAATTTACAAATACAGAACTCCATATTTTTTTGTACATTACATAAATTCAAACCTTATTTCAAAGCTTTCAATAGAAGGAAGTAATGGCATTCTAATTTCTTTATTTCTTATCCAAACCCAATGTTGTGGGTACTCATTTGAATTGTCTCAACGAGACGATTCAAATGAGAACCCATAACATAAGGTTTGATGCAAAAATATTTTTTGAAAAAATTTGAAATGCCATGACTCCATTGTATTGATTGCTCTGATATACAAAATTAAATAGTAGAAACTATATCCATTGTTACACAATCTTCATCTAATTCTTTCACAGCACTTGGTATTCTCTTCATGTTGTCAAGATTTCTAGAGTCTAAAGTTTTCACCATCACATCTTCGGAAGATAACATTTGACGGATCGATCGTAAGTCCAATGTGTTTCTATTTCCGCGATAGTTCAAACTGTTGCTTCTTTGGAGATTTCTGTTACTATTTCTATCATGTTCGTTTTCAATTCTCCCTTTCCAGATTTCGTTATCACAGATTTCGAATATTGTCTTTCCAGCGTACGAATTCGCAGTTTTATTATGACAGTTCATGGCACGAGGTTTGAACGATGACACATTTTTATTTAATCCGTCAAGAGTATCACAATTTGTTTCTGAGTTTTGGAAAGTTTCTGTAGCTGACACAAAGTTCAAATGAGGGTTGTTGTCATGTGACGTGGATGAACTATGGGTACAACGTGAACTGTGGGAAGATCGGCTGGATGAGCTCGAGTATTGGGAACTTGTGGTCGTTGAGTAAGCATCATCATTATCACTACACATATGACAGTCTGTCGCTTCGTAATTTATCTGCAGTTCATCGTCTTCTGCGATTGATGTCATAGAATTTGATGAGAATATACTTGAAGCTTCCGTAGATGATGTTGAAATTCGTTTCAAGTTCAGACCATCTTCTTCAGTAACTGACGATTCCTCGATTGATCTTTTAGATTCTTTGTAGTTACAGACATTTTCACGTTTAGAACCTGGTAGCATTAAAGTCACAGAGCTTCTCTTTGATCGTAAAGTTGCTGGTAAAGATCCACGTAAACTATTATTTCTACGGAACGGAATCGCTCCCACATCGGTGTTGCTATCAACTTCGTCACCAGTCCTACTGAGTAATGCATTAACGCCGTTATCGATCTTCAAATAATGACTGTGTCGACGAACTAACTTCTTCGTTGGTTTTTCTTCAAGGTAATTAGTGGGAACCAGTCTAGTTGTAACTTCCTCTGAGACATGACTCGGTTTACTCTGGCCGCAGATGTTCTCGGCGCGTACGCGGAAGAGATACCGCGTCTCCGGTACCAGGTTTCGGACGTGATAACAAGTCCCCTGACACGTGCTCGTATGTATCCGCCATTTCTTGTCTTTGTTGTTGCAGCTTTCTACCTGATAGGCGAGGATCTTCCCAGAATTCACGGGTGATAACCATGACAACGTGATGGAGTTATGAGTGATGTCTTTTACTTTTGGGATTCCTTCCGGTGGACATGGCTTCCCTGGAAAGATAAATAGAATTTGAATTTAATATTTTTTTCATCATCATCATATGGAATTCTTTATCAACAATCAACTTTACATAAAGTTGAAGCCAAATTCTAGACAGGTCAGTGAGGTCACCCTTCCAAGGTTTCACAGGCAATACATTTTTATGCTCCCCGAAGGGAGAGCATATAGTCGCCGCTTCGTCTGTCCGTCCGTCCGTCCGAAGTGATTTCTCTATAACCCTTGGGCCAAATCAAATGAAACTTACCATGTGAACTCCCTATGACATAATGCCGATGTACTTTTCCCAGTTTTTGGATTTGAGGCCTCGTCATGGGAAAAGGGGACTTAAGGTCAAATACACTTTTTCTTTAATTTCTCATAGTCTAATGGTCAGAATTTGATGAAATTTCATATTTGAGTAGCAAATCAGATGCCCTTGACAATTAACTACTTGAAATTTGCGTATAAAAAGTATGTCATGGAAAAAGGGGGCTTATCGTTTGTTAGCTTAATCTTAGCTCTGTATGGCATACATTTATTGTAACAAAGCCTTATTCGGGGAGCATTGTCCGTCTCTGACGGCTCTTGTTATTTATGGAAATGGAAATATTATGATAATTTCTGCAACTTGTGGCTAGAAATTTCGGTAAGGAAAAGAATCTTATACAAGACTTCATCTTTCTTTTCAATAGTGATTGAGAAACCACTTGGGGGCACTACAGCATAGATTTTTTTTCAAAAAAAATCTGGGACAATAGTTTAGAAGTATTGGTTAAAATCGAACTTCCTTTAACAAAAACTTGCCATAACAAAGTTAAACACATTGTGAATTGCAAGCAAAAGTAAAACTTTTGTCGTTATTCTTTAATCTAATCATAATTTCAAACAGATAATGTTTGGTCAAGGATTAATCCCACAAAAGTTGCACTTATTATGCAAGCAGGAACAACACTGCACCTATTGTATGCAGACAGACAACCAAATTTAATGAATAATTTAGTGAATAATGAAATCTGGTGTAGCCTAAGTGTTATATTTACAATCTATTTACAATGCTTTAATTGCATTATTATAGGTGGTCTAGGGATTTACACTGGCTAACCCTAATAATATCCAGTGAGTCTAAATATATCCAGCCTAATAATATGTCATTTCAGGGACTATATTCAAAACATTTGTATGTCCATATTACTTGATATGTACTTACAATAGTTCGGCTCCAAGCCATCTATATCACTGCTTTTCAACAAAAACCTGGTAACTGCAGCTTAAAACAAGCTGCAGTTACCAGGTTTTTGTTGAAAAGCGACAATATTTAAATTTATGGTTGTCTAATTATAGACTGCAATGACAACCTGAGCATGCCCAATGCAGCATAATATGAACCGTCTTTTGTATGTAATTAGAGGCTTTAATGCATCAAATGCGACCCTAGGCTTTTAGACGGCTGAAGGACTTACAAATTACAGGGTTTCAGATTATGACCTTAACCCTTTCCCAAACAAGACCTGGTTTTGACGTCCCTATTAGAAAAGGCTTGTGAAAACATTGAGACAAAAGAAGAAACTGCTGATAACCAGCAGTTTCTCCTTTTGTCTCAATATTTTCTATGTCATAGTTTACACAAATCCTATCTTTAATAACATCCATTTTGTCATTTGTGGCAGTTTTTGAAGCAGACCACCCTAAAATTTTGCCGTTTGGGAAAGGGTTAAAATATTGGTGAACAATGCGTCCGGTTATCTTTACTCTCTACCAAAACAATTCTCAGTTTGTCTGACAAAACTAAGAAGATACCCACAGCTTTAACAAGGACTAAGATAATTAACCCTTTCCCAAACAGCGAAATTTTAGGGCGATCCACTTCAAAATCTGCCACAAATGACAAAATGGATGTTATTAAAGATAGGATTTGTGTAAAATATGGCATAGAAAATATTGAGACAAAAGGAGAAACTGCTGGTTATCAGCAGTTTCTTCTTTTGTTTCAATGTTTTCCCAAGCCTATTCTATTAGGGACGTCAAAACCAGGTCTTGTTTGGGAAAGGGTTAAATAAGGAAATGCAGTTTTTTTAATTTTTTGATGGGAAGTTACAAGTAATGTTTATGAGATTAAACTGCTAACAAATAACTTTATATTGATTTACATCGCCATTTGGGCATCTTAAGAATCATGTGTTTCGATTTATGTTGGACATCTTTTTCAACCTTATGATGCAGATGTCTGGTGCATTTAATATTTTTGTAATAATATCCAAAGTGCACTTTAACATTCATATCTTTTTGTTGAAGGTTTCATAATTGCATATGTTTTCATGGTTAAAGTTTTGTGGTCACAATGTTTGTGGTCTCAGACTTGTTGGCAATGCTTTAACTCACGATAACAATCATTCGCCCCAATTATATTGTAAATTACTTTTTATTGGCTAATAATGTCCCACCTACTCTAGTGGACTGGTTGACCTTCTCCACGTAATTTCCTTATTTCATTTATCCATTGAAGTGTCTGTTTTAAATACATTATCATGTTTTTTAATACATTATCTGTTTTTTGCAGTTTTCTTAATATGCTTTGGAAAGTGTTGCAAGAAAACTATCAATATTTTCGCACTCAGTCAAAATCTTTTTTGTTGTCCTTTAAAGGTTCTGAAATGATATTGCCTGTGGAACCGAAGACTATACCTACAAAATATTTTCACTTTCACAACATTGTTTGCAAGTTTCCTTTTTATTTTCTACTGGTAGAGAATGAATGCCATTTGACCTTGTCCCCAGATTGGTTGAGCATGTTTTTATGGAAGGAAATTGCTGTCATACATGTTAATTTATTGTTATATTATGAGCAACAATGACAATTCATGACACCAATCTTGTGCAAGTAAAATAATAAGTTAATTCTCTTTTATTAACCCTTTCCCAAACAAGACCTGGTTTTGACGTCCCTAATAGAAAAGGCCTTGGAAAACATTGAAACAAAAGAAGAAACTGCTGATAACCAGCAGTTTCTCCTTTTGTCTCAATATTTTCTTTGCCATAATTTACACAAATTCTATCTTTAACAACTTTCATTTTGTCAGTTTTTGGCAGTTTTTGAAGTGAATCACCCCAAAATGTTGTCGTTTGGGAAAGGGTTAAACTTCTTCAACTTTCCTCCAATATAATTTTATTATATTGCCGGCATCTCCTTTTCCATAAAAGTTTATCTTTTTTTTAGAGACAACAGGCTGTATATATGTGACCCGTCACGCTAAAAGGGACCTTATGGGTTTTGTGAAAGATATCGACCCTAGTCAGTCTGCGCAGTCCGCGCAGCCAGACTAGGGCCGACACTTTTCACTTGTATGTAATTTTCTTAATCTGGAATCTTTTCCCTATCTTTCTATATATTCATTTTTTGCATACAGGATCTGGTTGACATGTGTTTAGTCTGACAAGTTGGTCAAAATTTGCGTTTTTTAGTTCGGATAAGGTCCCTTTAGCGTGACGGGTCACATATGTCTTTCAATAGTTCCAAGACAGCAATATTTATTAGTTTATTTATATGTGTCTTATAATGTTAATACTTGTAAATATCACTACTGTAAAATTTATTTTCATCAATGACATCAGAAAATATTTCAAAAATTTACTATCATGATTTGGTTTACAAGTTTAGTAGTAATTTAATTAGGGATAGGTCACCATAAGGTCGCGATAATTTTGAATCCCACGTCAAAAATGACTAGTCAATGGAATACCATTAATATTTTGTCGGTGTTATCGCAAAACCTTGTAACTCCAGCTTAATTCAAGCTGGAGTTACTAGGTTTTGCAATAACACTGACCATTTGTGTCATTATTATAAATAATCTGATAAATATGGTCAGGATTTCACATATCTAAATGAAATATTTCATTTATCGTTCATAAAACCCAATGTTGTAGGTACTCATTGGAATCGTCTCGCTGAGACGATTCCAATGAGTACCCACAACATAGAGTTTGAAATTAAATTAACAAATCTAGAGTATAAATAACCTAAAAACTCCACTTATCTCTTGCTATGTTTAATAATTGTTGTAAATTATCTGATCAAATTCATAAATCAGGTACAAAGAGCCTTTTATCCACTTGGATTCAAATTGTATAGCATGAAATAGTTTTGATCTAAGATAATGAATTATGAAGTATATAAAGAATGTGTGAAATACCTATATAGATATAATTGTTCATCATTTTGTTTGAAGTTTTTATATTTGTAAAATGTCACTAAATATTTGAATGTTGCCAAAAATCTTGTTGGATACAATGATTTTTCTGCTGCCCCACAGGTGGTTACCAATGCTGACAACTCTGTGATCATTGATTAATTGATTTTGATTGATAGAATAGGTCATTAGGATTTCATGCTATTTTCTATTTCAGTATTGTTGTGGCAGCTAAGCTGCATAGAGCACCTAACCATTGATTCCTGGTAATTCTCTAATCAGTATACTAGCTACCCCAATGTTCTTTCTAAGTCTTTAGAAGCCCATCCCAACATTGACAATATTTTGTCTCTTCTTCATTAACCCTTTCCCAAACAAGACCTGGTTTTGATGTATCTAATAGAAAACACTTGTGAAAACATTGAGACAAAAGAAGAAACTGCTGATAACCAGCAGTTTCTCCTTTTGTCTCAATATTTTCTATGCCATATTTTACACAAATTTTATCCTATCTTTAATAACATCCGTTTTGTCATTTGTGGCAGTTTTTGAAGTGGATCACCCTAATAATTCTTCGTTTGGGAAATGGTTAAAACAGCTAGATAGCCAAGCCATATATCCTTGCCTATGTTCGAAAATGCTGTAACTACGATTTATTCATGCTGTAGTTACATTTTCAAAACCTAGCTGATGATATATTCAGAATTAATTTAAAACACAAAGCCAGCTGATGGGATGGGCACAAAAATACAACATTGAAGAGCCTCATTCACAAAGTCAAATACTGATAACAAAGGACTTGAACACAATTTGGACATTCTTTCTAGTAATTGTTGTGTGCCAAACCCATTCTCTACCCTTTACCAAACAAGACCATCTTTTGACAGCCGCAATAGAGAAGGCTTGAGAAAACATTGAGACAAAAGAAGAAACTGCTGATAACCAGCATTTTCTCCTTTTGCCTCAAAGTTTTCTGTGCTGTGATATTCACAAATTTTTACTTTTATAACATCTTTTTTGTTATATGCAAGCCCCAATTTTGAAAGTATTACAGGAAACTTTGGTTATTTCTCATCCAAGTCCTATATTGTGGGTAGTTGGGTACTAATTTGACTTGTCTAAAGATTATTCTAGTGGCTTTATCATACAGTTTGAGCGATCCCCGTTTGAGCAAAGATGAAATGTACAATTTCTTTTAAAAGAGTTTTACTACAACATAACTCGGCTTGGGATATGCTCGGCCTTTGTTCAATTTCATGTCACAATGTGTTTGTTGAACGGAAGAGTGTTTATTTGGTAAACAATGGACAAAAAAACGTCTTGATTACATCTTGAATTTGTTTGAGAATTGCGAAGGTTAGGATAATTGGCAAGACTTTATTTTTTGTGTGAAAATTCAGCATTGCTGCATATCGTCATTTCTTAACAAAAACTTCGTAACTGCAGCTTCAATGTATGAAGCTATGTGGTATTATGTTGCAAAGAGATTATTAATTGATAATTTTAGTCATACAATTTGGCCTCCATACAAATATGGTGCTGCATGTCTTTCAGAGGATTTTGAAACAAATAATCAGATTCATGTACGATAACTTTTCTGCAAACAGGCCCATAACTTTTCATTTTTATTTTAGAGCTAAGCTTTGGCAATGTAAAAGACACATGTACAGACACACTTATCCAAGCACATATTATGATGACTGTTATCTTCCCTTTTCAACGAAAACCTCGTAACTGCAGCTTGTTTTAAGCTGCAGTTACGAGGTTTTCGTTGAAAAGCAATGTTATACTATTAAAGATAAGAAGGAAGCCTGATAGACATGTGACTTGCAATCTGGGCCTAATTACAGCAGATAAGATTGTCAATTACAATTAAGCTACTTACTAATTACTAGTGGCTCATTAGCATTGCTACTGTTACCCTTTATCATGTAGTGATAGCTACACAATGACATTGTATTACATTATGAACCAACATTTTGCCAGATGGAACGATGCTGCTTTGCACTCATTAATGATTTATATATAGTATACCGGTAAACAATGTTATAAATTCAAACTGAGAATGAAATTGTCCACCTGGCTGCCTAGTGAGGGGAATTTTCTTTGGTCCTAAAACATTTATTTGCTATTGCAAAACTTATGAGGGGAATTTTGTGGGAATTTTATCCTACTTTCAAGGGGATTTCTACTTCCGTTTAAGTCTTTTGCCTTGGCAACTCTGTCCAGGGAAAATTAACCATACCAAAATTTGTTTTATGATTAAACTGGGCTAGAGATTTAGTTTGGTCTATTGTGATGAACTAATCATGAATTGAAAGTGTGTTGATCTGGTCAAATATCAGTAAGGTTGAGGTCAAGGGCTGGGCGCATGTTGGCATCAAAATACAAAACATGTGAGGGCACATGCCAAACTAGATTCCCAAATAGCTGTCTAATTAACAGCTCCATGCTATTAACCCTTTATCACTGAATGTCTTGACCCAGGGGTAGAGAAATTTACATGTTGAACAAGATGGGTTCCTTGGCTCATCCTTGAAACACTACTGGGTATTTAGGAGGTACATGTACATACATACAAGAAGAAAACAGAAAGCAATATGGGATCACTTTCTAAAGTTTTAATGAGCATTTTCACTGAAATTATGTTCATCTTGACTTGGGTTAAGCAGGTTAAACATACAGAAACTTATGAACCTATTATCATTTTATAGCAATGCCAATATATCTTTTGATAATTTTTAGACCAACAGCAACAAATCATTTTAAGAGCAATGTCACTATTTTTCACAGAAAGTTGAAAGACAGAAATGTTTCCCATGCAGGGGTTTTTCCCCTTAAGAAAGTGACGCTGGTTTCCAGCGTCTTCCCCTCCAGAAATAATCCACTTTTTCCCCAAAGAATAAATTTTCCCCTCTAAATCCCAAGACAAATTTTAAAAAATCACACTATAAACCCAAACACAATGAAAAGGAAACCTTTTCCACAATTGCTGTAGCTTTATTAACCAGCCCTGCTGGTTCTCAAGTCTACAATAGTGGGTTATGTGCGTTTTAGCCTATCAAGAGTACTATTTCTATATTATACACTTTTCCCCAAAACAAGGATGCCGCATGTGATTTTTCCCCTTTTTGCCAGCGTCAGGTGTCTTCCCCCAACCCTGACAAAAAGCCCTGCCATGTCAAAAAGATTTCAGCCCTTGATTTACCTCACGGCCTGGTCGTACATAACATGTTTGAGACAGAAAGTCCAGCAAGAATAAATTGTTTGTCACACAATCACATATTACATGCCACAAGCTAACATTTGACCCCAAATAACATTTAAAATGACATGGACATCTGCAACCATTTGTTATGCTATTAATTTGAGCTGCAATGACCTTTATAAAAGGTCACATATATACTTGATTCGGCTTACTGTTGTTTTCAACAAATTTACCTATTTCATGTTATAATGGTGACTGGTGCAACTAACAATATATCAATTGAATGATATGAACATCTGAAGTATTTTCTTTCACTTTTGATAACCCTAGCGCAGACAAAAATATTGAGTGTGAAGACTTGTGCATTTGGTCCATTTTCAGGAGCAGAGCTTATGGGCCTTTTTATATGATCACTAAGAATTATTACATTATCTTGTTCATATTTTCATTCATTATCCTCTCTGTCAAACAATTAACTGAAAATGTTTGCACATTCGCGACGCAAATTACTACATAGATGCCTTATTTTAGTTAAGCCCCTGATTTTTAATATATAGTACATTTGTTAGTTAGAACTAATAATTAACAGATAGAATAGAAAATGAAAAGCAATCAGTCTCGCATTTTCTATAAAAATTGTCCACAAATTTTCATTTGTAAGATGTGTGTTGCAATGCAAAATAATTAAATAAATGTCAAGCTGTTGGCCGTCTATTCAATATTACACACATGTGTGACCATAACACGAATGACCCCCAGTTACCCTAGGGGTTTGACAGGTAAAAATGTCAAAAACATGAAAAAACACAGCCCTAGCTTACACACTTTCCATAACAGGGTTTCAAACAAGTGTTGCTTTCAGTGCGATTAGGAGAGATTCGAAATGCATCGAAAAAAGGCACAAATTACCAAAGACAAATGATGTGTTCACATTCACTGTTGTTTTTTTTGTCTGCACTGATCTATTATTATTGCGAAACCTAAACATTCTTCGACCTTGCCGTCTGGGAAAGGGTTACCATGCATGAGGCCTTCAGGTGAAAAATGTCAAAACTAGGAAAAGATAAATGGGAAGATAAAATTGTTATTTCTTATCCGAACTCTATGTTGTAGGTATACTTGTCTAAATCATTGTGAAGAGACAATAACCCAAAGAGCCGACCATCAACCAAAGAAAACTCTGCCCGAAAAGAAGAAATTCTGGCAAACAGCATTTTCTCCTTTTCTTTCATTACTTTAACCCATTACCACACAGTGACTCTTTTTGACTCCCTTCAAATTAATGGCTTTGGAAAACATTGTGGAAAATGAAGAAATTGCTTGTGACAAGCAATTTCTTCATTTCCCACAATATTTTCCATACAAAAGGACAAAAATTGTCGTCTGCAAAATCATTGAATTTGGACCAGTCTATAATTTTATCGTTTGGTAATGGGTTAACTGGTTTAGAGTATAGAAAGCCTGTAACAGCTTTCAAACTTAAATTGTCCAAATTTTTGCTGTTTCCAGGAGCAACAAAAGAAATATTGAAGTAAAGGGAGAAAATGCTACTTAGTAGCATTTTTTTCTTTTGCCTCAATGTTTCCCAACAACTTTTATCAGAAAGGGATTTAATAGAGAAAAAGTCTTCATATTTACCTTGTGGGAAACCTGAGACTCCATATTTTGATTTTCCTACTCCGAAATTGTCGATTTCTGTGGATCCGTTTGCTCCCATTTTCCGTTTCTTCTCTCACGGCTGGATTCTTCAAGTTCTAAATAATCCAAAAAATAAGCATTAAATTATATGTCCAAAAAATAAGTTCACTTTTTGTCTGATTCTATAGTATTTATAACATGCAAAATGTTATAAAAATTCACAAAAACATCCAAAATCAGGAGACAGTTCAAGTTTTACTGGCAAAACATGCATCTCACACATCATGCACCAAAAACGAAAAAATCCTGTATGAAAATCCCCAGTCTATATATTTACATCAAATATTTCATCCAATAAAATCCTTTCACAGTCACAAATTGTCAATAAAAGTTTTTTTTCTTTCAAATCAAATTTTTACAACAATAAATCCAATATTGAAAATTAAGTCACTAAATGTTTTTCATCAAATCACAAAAATCTCGTAATAAATCACAGAATCAAGTTTCTCCTTTTTCTCAAATAATTTTTAAATCATTTTTCTCAATAAATCACAAAATGCAACTACCACATCACTCCAAGTGTAATATCCAGTATTTTACTATATAAAACTGTGGTTTAATGTTGCTAGTCTGACATGTGGTGTTCAAATGTATAAGACTGTATAACCAGTGATAACACACAGTCACTTTATCACCTGATCTATCTTATAAACAACGGCCCCTTTACCCTTACAGGTAAATACACAAAATGGCCCCTTAAATCCTCTTTCAATATCCTTATTACTGTATAGAAACTCTCAGTCAAATCTCATTGGCCCCTTACTTTTACTGTGTGAGTTAAATTAAAGAACACAACACTAACTCTGTCCATAGCCAAAATCAAAATGTGTACTACCAAGTCAAGACAGCCAGTTTTAATAGGCTAGTCAATCAAATAGGAAAACCCCTCTTAAATCCTTTACGATAATGCAGTACAGTATTGACAAAACTTTGAGGTGATTGATATATTTAGCAATTTTACATGTCATTTTCCTCAATAATATATTTCTGCATGTTTTGAATCAGTTTCGCACTTGTATAATTATAACATGATCATCAGCATAAGAATCTTTTTAAGACAGAAAGTCACAAGAATATTTTGAAACTTGACATCTACTTTACACCACTTGCTTCAATAAATTCTTCATTTAACAAAATTTTGTTTGTTTCAAGACATAATAACCTTCATTACCGTTTAATACATCACATGATTTTGTCTTAGTAAATCACAATAAATTCCGTTAAACTTTCAAATTTTCTCCGACTAAACTATTCCCCAGCTGCTTCACATTAACTACAGTGAAGTGTGTATAACCTAGCAACACAAATTTACCCTAAAATCCCTGCAGATATTTGATGTTTGGATCAATAGTCTAGTGGCCCCTTTTTATCCCTTTTCCTGAATACAAAATGTTAGACAGATCTAATATAACAAGAGATCCAGGCAATTGACAAATTGTTACTTCAATGCTCAGAATTTTTTTCATTATATTGAAAATGATGTAAGATGTTCATCTGTCCACTCAGTAATGCCTATGATTTAAGATTCCTGTCTGTTACAACGTCAATTTCATACAAGTCTCCAATTTTGTAGTTTGGAAAGGTTTTACAGATCTTATCAAACGGCCCCTTGCACTCCTGGGGCTTAAAAATGGCTGACCATTTCAAGGATAAGTTTAATGATAATATTGTCCAGATCATTTTTAGCTTTAGGTCAGACTTTTCTAATTTCTTTAATTTGAAAAATTCAACACCTTAAAATTGGGAATGTGTTTCCAGATCCCTGTGCTTGAGGCAAGATCTTTTCTAGGTTTCTTTGATGCGAAAAATCCAACACATTCTTAATGAAAATGTGTTTTGCGAATAGCTTTCTATAAATTATTACATTATATTATGATCAAAATACATCATTTTACCTTTTCCTTTTTGAAAATGTCGACAACATACCTTATTTGATCAAAAGTTGAAAAGAATATTATTTTTTCAATTCCCTCAATTAGAAGTAGTCAACCAAACAAAGGTTTCCTTGCAAAGCAATGTTTTTTGTAAAATAAATTTTACTCACCTAAAATACCTCAGTACAAAAACATGGCTTTTAGTCAGAATAGAGAAATAGTAATGTCACTTTGGTGGCAAAATTTGAAATAATGGTATCTTCTTTCACATTCAGATTTTTTTAACAATAATGAGAGTACTTTCAAAAGAATCTTTCTGTTTTGATGTTACAGTTTCAATTAAAGGAATTTGACAAATCAACAAAACAGTTTTTGACAGTTAGCGTCAATAATTGGTCAATCACACTTTTTTGTTAATTCTGATGCAGTAAACTGCCAAAAACTAAGGGCCACTTATTGTCCAATTAACAGCCAGTTGCCATTCAGTAGTCTACCCCTTTACAAAACAATTTTAGATTGGTCTAGTCTGAATGCTATTACAAATGACATTTTTTTCAAGACACTATTGGCATAAATATAAAATCCATATCTTTAATATCATTGGGATAATTTTTGTTTCTTGAAGAAAATAAGGAATTTTTTATCACAAAGTTTCCAAGCACCAATAGCTAAATGTGATTTAATTGGGTGTCAAATTCAAGAATTGTTTGGAAAAGGGTTAAATTGTCACTTCTTGTGGGCACACTTCTTTGTGCAATATACAATAAATAACCTTTAACATGACCTGAGGGCAAGATTTGATTGGATATCAGACGATACATAGCTCCACCCACAATCTCATGAATATTAATGAGATCATCCCTTTTCTAAGAAATACAAATATTTTCATATATCTACCAATTGGGGAAAAGTCTTTTGGAAGTTACAGTTGAATAGGAAAATACTCATTGCTAGCATGTTCTTGATTTCAAAGCTACATGTATCTACAGACTTTCATTTCTTTGTATTTTCTCATATGAATTTAACTCTCATCAATTTCAAACTCATCTAAATTCCTTTGAATGCTGATTCCAGAACATTTTAGCAATTTTAGACTACAATAAAGACCAAGACCAGCCTGCATATAAGTGCGGTGTGATCACATTTTAGTGATCTAAGCTTACTCAGCCCAACAAAAGTGAAATATTCACTAGAGGAAATAACATGAAAGTGACATTGATAAAGCATAATGGGCATAAAAATTAATTGTCTTGACAGGCAGGCATATAATTTTGTAATAAATTAGACAAAGCTGTCAATATAGCCTCATTGATTTATTGTCTTATTTATCTTACAAATCTCATAATAAAATAAATGCTGAAATCAGCATTTTTTCCTCAAAATTTTCATCATTTCCCCATAGAGCTCAGTATCAAAAACCCTTTCCCTGACAATGTCACCATTTGACACACCATAATTTATAAGATGCTTGTCAAAACATTGATGCAAACAAAGAAAATGTTTATAAACCATATTTTCCGCTTTTGCCTCAATAGTTACTATACAATATTGTACTAAAATCCTATATTCTTTAAAATCAATTTGTTGTCTACAGCAGGCTTCAAATTGGTACCATCTGTAATTTTGCTGTTTGAGAAAGGGTTAATTTTGTGGTCTGGAACTAATCAAACAAAGCAATCATTGCTGATTTTCAATAAGTCAATCCTTATAATGACAATCAGGGCCGCCCAGACATTTCAATCTCCATCAGTCAATTTCAATCAGGCTCAAATTATGTAACCTCTCAAAATTTGACAATGCATGATTGACAATAATGATGTGCCAAGTAAATTCATGATTTATTACTTAAAAATTTAAAAAAATTAACAACAATAATTGAGTATCAACCTAGACCATGCAGGCCATAATTCTGTCAACTGCACTGGCACAGTCAAACAAAATAGTAAACACTTTGGATTTTCAATAAGTCAATCCTAATGACAATCAAGACTTCCCAGACATTTCAATCTCCATCAGTCTAATTCAATCAGGCTCAAAAACGAAGTTTAGACTCAAACCTTCCAAAATTTGACAGTGCATGATTGACAATAATAATGTGCCACACACTGCATGCTTTATTACTTAAAAAAATAAAACAATTTGGTAATGAATTTACAATGATCTGATCATCAGCCTAGACAATGCAGTCAACAGTTTTGTTGTCTGACCAAGGCATAATCATGAACAAAATACAACAGGCACTTTTGATTTTCATATATTGTCACTTCTTTGCAAGACCTACCAACATTATCTAGATGTACCCCAATTAGCTCAAATCAAACATACCCAAAGCAACAAAGGGACCACCAGTTTACATATTGGCCAGACTTTTGTACATAATCTCATCTTTATCATATTTATATCCCCTCTGGTTATCAAGATTGTTGCCTAGTTATTAGAGATTTTTGTGCAACACAATCTTTGATCAAGATAGATCATCAATAGATACATACATAAATGTCTAATATAATGTACATAATGATGAGGGTGCTGATAGATCAGCCTGAAGACTGATATATTTGTGCTGAACAATGAATCAAAAATGCTTTCAAAAACATAGAATAATTTCTTCATATTCATTGGACAAGCTGAAATTACAAACCAAAGATGTAACCATTGAAACGGTTTTCTTACTGATTTTTTTCATAATCAGGTTGACTTAAATTACATACATTCATTTTGCTTGGAAGAATTATTGATTTACTGGACAGTCAGTGAATGTTCGGCAGACTTAAGGCTACTTTTTCTTCAGGCAAATCAGGTTCTCTGACTTCCTGCAAACAGCTAGATTTCATTAGATAGATGTCAGATAAGTTTTACTATCACACTGATTAGCAACATTTTATGCAATAATTGTAGATTATTTAGACTGATAGAAAAGAAAACTTGGCAGGAAGTTTCACAAGTCTGCACTGAAGTGTGGCCACACCAGCATGATAACCATTAGCACATAGTCCTAGATCTTTGAGATTATGAAAGAAAGTGTGAAAGTAGGGCTATCAATCATTTCTATAGTATTTAGATTTAAATTAATATTTGGTCTGGTGGGAAATGCATAAAACATTTTCTTTCAAATAATTCCAAAGGTAAATTGAATTTGTTAAAAAATTTGTTCTTACCCTGAGGCCCGTAAGAAGCAATTTCATATTGGGGTGGCTGAAGCTCCTGTGTCTGGTGGGGGGGGGGGGGGGCTAAATTGGATGTTCCCAAAATTTTCAGAGTGAAATAAGGAATATTCGGCATTTTTGGCCAACAATGGGGGCCCCAAGCCCCCCCCCCCCCCTGCTCCTATGGGCCTGTTAACAAAGCAGGTATTTGTAATAAGTAACAGCTATAAAAGACTTTTCCTACTTATTCAAAATTTATTTTTATGACTGTTATCTTATGATACTTTTCTTTCAAAATAGAAGTCTTCAGCTAGATGAGCAAATAGATCTAACATTTATAATGAGTTTCAAGATTGCTTCAGTACACACTTAGCAATGGAATTGAAAACATTTAAACTATCGGAGCATAATAAATTTGAGAAATCCTCAAATTATATCAGCAGATCTTTCTTATAAAATAATAATCATTGTCACAAAAGGATTTTAGAAATTATCATATAAACTTTAAATAGCAAATGACAGAGAACTTAAAGGAAAATTGTCTAAATATTGGTAGACTTTATTATGAAATCACAACAAAGACCAAAATAGTCAAGATATTTATCATTACATGTAATAGATTTAAAACTAAGCTATTTAGAAAGCAAACTGTTACAAATACATATTGTTGCTTTTCAACAAAACCTCATAACTGCAGCTTGTTTTAAGCTGCAGTTATGAGGTTTTTGTTGAAAAGCAGCAATACGTAAATATTATTAAAGACCTGAAGATATTTACATTTGACAATAAAGGACACATAAAAGGTTACATTCTTGTGAAAGCAACACCTTCAAGAAACATCAATAACTTAGTGCACCATTCGTTGACAGCATTCTTGAAGAATTTCACAGTATTTCAGCATTGAACCTTTTCACAGCCAATCACCAATAAATTCTATTTAAACACCATAATAAAGGAGTAACAATAGAATGTAACACAATCGTGTTGAAATAATGCCCATATTTTGAATTAATACCACAGCCACTGTGTTTCTTTTACAGTTTCAAGACTTGCAGATTCTCTCTCTGTTGCAAGATATATTTTGCAAGAGAATTCAAAAGGACATCATCATCCATGCATTTTTGCCTACGACCCCTGTGAAATGTAATTCATAAAATAATGAACATATCATGAATCTTAAGAATGTTTCATACATCACTTCCTTAACACACTTCATGAAGTTTTCTGCATGAAGTATGATGATAATTGCTTCATGAAGACATTATGAAGATATTAATGATTGACAAAATCCTTAAAACCTTCATGATGAATGCAAAGGATTTATTATGAAGTTTTCATTTAAAAAAATCATGAATAATCCTGAAAGTTGTTCATGATTTTTTCTGAATATTTTCCACTGCAATTAAAACTGGTACTTCATAAAACATTCTTGTTTTGTTGTATTAAGAATAAATCATGAACTAATCATGAATTGATAATGGATTGTGTACAGTTCATAAAATCTTCTTAAAACGTTCATGATCTCCCCGTCTAATTTATGTTCCAGTCTATGACATGTGGTTTAGAAAATAATGGAGGGAATTTTGCTTGTCTGACTATTTGTCAAGAAATATGTTTTTGTTAAGAGTTATAATTAATAATTTTAGTTATAATCAAGTGATTAAGGAGCTCACTAAATGATAAAACCAAGGAAGGCAATGTAAGTAAGTGTTCTTTAGACTAAATTTAACAAATTTAAATGTTTATTTTTTTGCCATTCCCCATCCACATAATTATTCTGTAAAATGGATATTATTATTTTGCTTCTATAAATAGGAATCATTGATTTCTAATGGCCTGTTACTTATTACAGTTCTGAAACTACCTGTTCTACAAAAAGTTTCTTAAGTTTTGTTCTGTCAGCAACATATTTGTACAAATTGTTTTTTAGTATTTTTCATGACCTTGACATGATTTTTTTTTCATTACTGCTTGGTTTAAGGATTTATTATGCATTTCCAACTAAAAGAAGTGAACAGAAAATGGCCCATACTCATTGTTAACAGAATAATCATGATTTCTTCTTAAGATCATTTGCGTATTTTTCTTGCATGAAGTCTTCATGAATTATATGATTATTTATTCATGAAGACTTCGTGCCTTTTTCTCAGAATGCAAAACTGCATGGTTTAAGGATTTATTATGCATTTCCAACTTCATGAAAAATTCGTTACTCTGTTTTTATGAAGATTTATGCAAATGGGCCATTTTCTGTTCACTTCTTCTTCATGAAGATTTCATTTTTTCTGTTCTTGAATAGCTCATGAATATCTATTAAATACTTCATGAAGAATGACAAAGCATTTCACAGGGGTGAGTCAGCAGGGTAGCATCTTTGTCTAAGTCTGATCTGACTGCTTTCTATGGTATAGGCAGAACTCATTGTGTTTTTTCACACAGTAAAAAAATAATTTTTGAATAGGAAGTAAAGCTCATTGTCACTTTTCAATGAAAACCTGGTAACTACAGCTTGATTAAAGCTGTAGTTACCAGGTTTTTATTGAAAAGCCGGATTATGTTGGTTTATAAGTTAACTCCATACATGGGATAGATTTATTTCTACAAAGAATATTAGTGCAGCTGTTCCCAATAAAAAATGAAAGAACCATTTTGATGAAAATTTGACACCTACGTAACAATGACTTCTATTAAAGACATCTTTTAGCGGATCTACAGTCACAAAGTGAAAGGTGCAATAATACCTTTTAAGGGGATTAGGGACCACTTCGTCATTCAAAACCCCAAATCCTGAGTTTTACAAGCTCTTGTCTGGGCAAGATGGGGCATTACATAGGATTACAACCATCTGTGCAATGTTATCCTTTCAAACATATGGGCTGAAGGTTCTCCAACCAGTACCAGTTGTGACGGTACTACATGTACCACAAAATCCTCTCTAAGCCCTCAGCCAGTCATCCCGCTTTAGGTTTGACAATTTTGTAATCAGTTTGAAAGGCAAAAACAATGAGACCCATTCAAAGTAAACTTCTTTGGAAATACTACCAGTACATTTTGTATTAAAAACTGATTGTCAACTATGACATCATTCTTAAGTTTCATCAATTTAGTTAAAATTTGCTCACAAAGAGTGGGGACCATATATGCTTTCTTATATCAACCCTTTCCTAAACAAGACCTGGTTTTCATGTCCCTAATAGAAATGGCTTGGGAAAAACATTGAGGCAAAAGAAGAAAAAGCTGATGATCAGCATTTTCTCCTTTTGTCTCAATATTTTCCTGTCTTATATAATACAGGAATCCAATATTATCAACACCCAATTTGTCATCTGCAGCAGCTTTGAAATTGGTGCACCTAATATTTTGTCGTTTGGGAAAGGGTTAATAAACAAATTTTCAGTACCAGTACATTAAAACTTTTATAAGCTTTTCCTATGAAGAAAGAGAGGCTTTCTTTGTATTTAGAAGTTACTTCTTCACGGGTGGTAAACAGAGAAACTAGCTCCAAAAAGAGTCAACGGTATTTCGTTTCCTCGTGACATCCGGTCCCTACCGAGGTAGTTTCATAGAGCGAAAATCTGTAAACAAAGGTAGGTCACGAACACTTTTTTCTACAATAATTTCGTTTACAACGAGTTTTTGAAAAATCCGGCGATGCTGTAATATGAAGAAACGATCGAAGTTTGTTGTGCACGAGAATATACGGTGTTAGTAAGCAGAGTTTGAATACAATCGTTGAAAAACATTTCAAAATCGGAAGGAAAACTTTTTTACTTTCGATTTTGAAATGTTTTTCAACGATTATATTAAAACCCTGCTACTAACACCGTATACTCTCGTGCACAACAAACGTCGACCATTTCTCCATATTACAGCATCGCCGTATTTCTCAAAAAATCTCTTTAAAAGAAATAATTTTAGAAAATGTGTTCGTGACCTACAAATTTTCGCTCTATGCAACTACCTCTTTTTGGAGCTAGTTTCTCTGTTTACCACCCGTGTTCTTTCATAACTTGCTTTTGATAACCAGGATTTGGTTATCTACCTATCTTACTCATCATTTTACTGTCTCAATTTTATTGCCAATTTTGACACTCCAGTGATTTTAGAACTTTTATATAAGTTTAATATCCGTCTAACACTATTTTTTATCATTTACCACACATCAATTTGTTAAATTGCATTTTTGTGGCAGTAGATTAGATCATTTTCTGCACCAATAAATTTGGGCATATAAGGTGCTATGAAAAAGGGGTATACTTTGTGGCTATAAATGTGTTGTAAACTATTTTATGCCGAATAAGATATATATTATATGTTACTTTACCATTGCTTATCATATGTCTGAAGATGATTCCAATAGCACATGACTGCCCACACACAGTATATCAAAATTTATAGAATATTATCATAAAGGACGACATGATAATAAACTGTTCATTTGCAATTTCTAAGTTCAAAATTGTCTTCATTTTTTGTTTAGCATAACACTGATAAAGACTCTCCATTTTTCATGACAAATCAACAAGTTTTTATAACTGAAGCAGAAAATTGCATTTTTTTCAACAAAAAATGTTAATGGAACATCCTTAAACATAATCAAAGTCTGATATAAACAGATAAATACATCAAAATTACATCCTATGAACAGAAGGAATGTAACTTTTTTTTTGCTAAGTCAAAGCTTAGATAATACTTGTAAGCAATTTTTACTCCATGACATTGCTGAACCTAAATTTTTACTGCTTAGGCAAGCAGCATAGAAAAAGATTGGCTTACATAACTGTGCAATCTGATATAAGTATATTCTTTCCGTTTGTTTTCTGTGATGATTTTTTTATGGAATCAAGTTATGAAAAAGAATCTTCAAAGACAGGTCTACCAACAGAGCTTACAGCACTTTGATTTTTCAAAAGGTTTTTATCTTGAGACTTTGAGCAGTGTAGCACAGACTCTAAACATGTCTATATGCATAAAAGACAAGTATAAAAATCTAGTGGCAACACTGTGAAGTCATCTAAGATTTTTGTCTAAAAATGCAGTCAAAACTTGAATATTTCACAACGTAACACTTAAGAAACTGAATTAGTCGTCAAATAGAATATCAAAGACATTTGATATGTCAAAATATTTACATTATGATATATGCTGACACTGTTAAATTGTTTCACAAACACACAATTTGGCCAAATTTGACCAGTTGAAGTGTTAGGATATGAAAAATGCCTTTAATCTCGTAAGCTAAGTCAATAAAGTCTCTTATTGTAGGTCACATTCGAAAATGTCACAACTACAGCTTATTTAAGCTGTAGTTGCAACATTTTCGAATGTGACCTCAATACAATCCTTTCCCAGACGATTATGTTTGAAAGATTGACCTAAATTCAGATGCAGGCGCAGATGGCGCAACAAAATGTTGATACAAACAGAATTGTTTGTGTTGGTATAGAAACCATGTCAAAAGAAAATGCAAGTTATGCTAGATCTAATTTGCCACAAAATTTTCGTTTCTAATCTTTCTTCCGCAAACGAAAACCAGGTAAGTAGATGAAGACAAGAAACTGTAAGGGAAAGGATTGAATTTTAAGTAAGTCAACAAAGTCACTGAAGGATTATAATGTCCGGGTTACTCTAAGTTAATACTTAAATTTGTTCAAAAATAAATTAGTTAGATAAAGTAGGGTCAAACTGAATCCAAAATCTTCTTACAAAGGTTTGAAATGCTGCAGAATTTTGCTCGAGTTGATCAAGGTAATGCAGAACTAAGCAAGATCAGAAAGAAAAGCTTACAGCCATGATGATCTTGGTTTACAATGTCTAGTATACAATAAAATGCTTACAAATTTGCTAGCAATTATTCAATCAAAGACAGAGAAATTCTTGAAATTTATAATACAGGGGTTATGAATGCAAAGACAGACACCAACTTTGGTCTACCGGTATCAACTTTGTCTTTTTCTTTTACAATATGACATTTCTTTGTCACAATTTGCAATACATCTTATTTTATCTCACTAAACAATGTTTCATTCCATTAAGATGACTGATTTCATGTCAAAAGTCATTCATTAAAATTCAGGTCAAAGATTGTTTCATATTCAACAGTATCACCTGCTTTAACCCTTCCATGATGCTTATGAAAGGAAATGTATTCTTTATCAGGCAGTAAAGCCAAAGATCAGCCAAATGTTTTCTTTATTAGGCAGTAAAGCCAAAGATCAGCCTGCAAATTTGTGCAGGCTGATCATTGTCTAACTTCCTGCTTATTCTTTTACGAGAAGAATTTCAAATTTTCTGCATGCAGACCTTTAAATGCGATTCTAGTGCTAAATACGTGCTAGCAGAACTTTAATTTTGAAATCATTTAAGACTTCATTGTAATATATCATCTTGAGTTCATGTCAGCCAGCAATTAAATTACAATCAATCAAACTTCATGTAACCCACCTTTAAACTCTATGACACCTGAATACATTGTTAGAATCACCTGTAGCGATAATTTACAGTATTTTTATGATAACATTTATTGTTTGGCTTGTAAAAATCTTACCCAATTTTCCCTTCTGATCCATTTCTTTTTTTCATTTCTGTCATTATTACTTCCAGAGTCATCTGTCAATGGGGTCATTTAAGGAGTCAAATTCATAATTTACTAAGGCTGACTTCGTTTGGCACTATGGCTCGCGCGATCGGGAACCATCATTGGGAACCAGCGCTGTTCTGTCTATTGAGTTCCTCCCCGTTCTGAGTCAGCCGATTAAAATCTTTGTTTACCTCGAAACTGATTGGTTCGCTGTTATCCCAGGTGTTCGTTATGGCTTGGATGGCGGGACCACACTTTTTCCAGTGGTTGGACTATAGCTCGGGCCATTGCTGTTCGATTGGAGCTATAGCTGCGGAAATGACATCAATAGCTCACACTATGGGTGTTCGGATGGGGCGATGTTCCGAACGATTGAGCGAGCCATTGCCAATCGGCCTAATTTCGATACAAATTGTTTACTTTCCAGTACAAGTTGTATATTTCAAAACATTCGTAAACATTCAGGAACAGTTTACAAGAAGTACTATTTCAATTTCTTTTACTGTTTTCAGAAGATACCCCATTTGAGAGTCTGCCAAATCCTGACAAACATACATTTTGGGAAAGGGTTAATCAAACATTCCATCAATCAAATTGGGATCAATCAAATTGCATGTCTTAACTCACCTTTGTAACTGTAAAGAAACCTGAGTACTTTATAAATGAGCACCTGTGGGGTTAATAAAGAATCACCTAATCTATGACCAGGTGGGTTAATTGGACCCTTTATGATATCGCATGATACCTTTATGGTTCAACTCATTTACGCCATGGTCCCAGACAAATAATATAGAATAGACTAACAAAATACAGAGAATGATCAAAATTCAATTTAAGATAAGAAACAAATTAACCTTTGATTAGTCGATGTATCTTTCAGATGGTCATCCTTTTTTGACTGGCAATTATGTCTATGATTCAGTACCCATGTCATTACAGCAAGCAAAAACTTTAACAATTCAAACATAGAGCATAATTTCCGCTTACCATAAAATCATTCAAATCTAAACATTTTGGAGATCTTATGGCACAAAAATACCCAATGTTATATCATGAAAATAAAATTGGTTTCATTTTTAAACAAATTCTCCCTAAAATCACTGAATGAAACCACCGTAATATTTGATACCCTAATTTGTAATGGACCCCATATTGATGCAGATGGCAATGTTCATGACCAAAGAAATCACCTTTAAACCATTTACCATATCAAAACTTTCTTTGTATGAATCTCAGAGCAACTGCTAAAGAAAACATTGAGGAAAATGAAAATTCTGCAAAAGAGTAATCTTGCCAAAAATATATGAAGATCAAATGATAAGCCCAAACCTTATTACACATAATGTTATATCTTATTTTTTTTCACACTGTTTTCTACCCAAATAGATCCAAATTCTTTATATTTTCATTCTCTTAACCCTTTCCCAAACAAGACCTGGATTTGACGCTCCTAATAGAAAATGCTATGGAAAACATTGAAACAAAAGAAGAAACTGCTGATAACCAGCAGTTTCTCCTTTTGTCTCAATATTTTCTATGCCATATTTTACTCAAATCCTATCTTTAATAACATCCATTTTGTCTTTTGTGGCAGTTTTTGAAGTGGATTGCCCTAAAATTTTGTTGTTTGGGAAAGGTTTAAAATTTTCGTCTGCTTCATCTTTGACTTTAGATCACCCTAAAATTTTGATCTTTGGTAATGGGATAAGAAAATTGTTACAAATTTGAAGAAGGAAGTTTGTCGGATGTATTGGCTACGTTTAAGATTATCAATGTCGTGATTTACTGGGGCAAACCCAGTGACAAAAATATCTAACCACAAAAACGCAATAGACCAATTTGTTTGAAATTTATACTCCACTTTCGGTTTCCTAGGATGAGCGCATGAGTCAAAATATGTGAGTCCTTGAAATTTTGACAATCATGTCTTTTTTTAACCACAACATGTAGGCCTATGTATTAATTTAAATCATTCAAAAACTTTTGAGATATGGTCAAACTGATTGATTATTTGAATCAATTTTAACTACACTGACTCAGACAATTTCTAAGAAGACGAAACATCCAACATGAAATGTCTATATTCAAAGAAATTAAAGACAACAGAATTAGTGAAACTTGATACAGAAAATTTGAAACAAACTGTTGTAAAGACAAAATACTGATTATCGGAATTACATTTTTCTTCTTTTCAAAAGTTTTTAATGGGGGATGTCAAAGCTGGTCTTGTTTGGGGAAAAAAATTATTATAATGAAATAATGCAAGTCATTGCTGATTAGGACAAGATATGCTTCACACATTATCATTTGATAGATAGCCCAGGCATGTACGTCAACTTATTGTGACGTCCCTGATAATGACAAGGAAATCCGCCCAATTAAAATGAGTGACAATATGTTAATAAACAATAATATACAACATATTACTGCTTTTCAACGAAAACCTTGTAACTGCAGCTTGTTTTAAGCAGCAGTTATGAGGTTTTCATTGAAAAGTGACAATATAAACATATTATGGTATTTATAATTATAATAATTACCTGCAATAAGTTAAGGGAATCAAAATTATGAATGTATTAAAAGTTTTAAAGAATCAAAACTTGTAGCATGCACTGTTTTTATTGTGATAATTCCCCTCCCACCCCCACCACTCACTCCATTTCAGCATTTTATATGCATTACTGCAAGAAATCTTTAATATAAATCTTGTTCAAGTCATTTATAGGATAATTAAGGTTTTCTTTTGCTAACAATTAAGCCTTTTCAAGAAAAGTTTCAACTATGGTAACTGTGTGAATTGCGCAGTCTTATCAAGATTTGATATACATGTATTTTACAATTCCACGAAACGTTATTTCTTGCATTGATGAATGACATATTATGAAAGTCACATGTCAAATCAGGAAACTGTATGATTGACTAAATGAATGAATGAATGAATCACTGTAAGCAATTCATAAAACAGTTTATCTGCAGGTCAAGTGATAATAAAACTTGTAGCCACCGGCTTAATTATGATACAGCACATTCCTAATCAACTAATATGCACTGTAAAATTTAATAACCGTATCTGTAATTTATACAGTTGGCTTTTTGTAAAAGAGGTTTGTTAGGTCTTCACATTGCATGTAACAAATGTACCACCACTGTACTCCTCCAGTCTTTCGGATGAGACTTTAAACCAAGGTCCCATCTCCATATGACCTTAGCTGTTCAGTGGGAAGTAGAACTCCATCAAACCATTGGTTTAACTTTAAAACCTCATTTCTGCAGTAAGCTCAACGACTTTCAAAACATTTCAATGCTGTTTATGCTTTTTTTATTTCTATGCAAGCTCCATGACAATCTGTTGCTGTAACTCTAGATCTATTACATGATTCTGCATGCTACAAGATTCCAACAAAGAGACAAATAAGGTTATTTCATCTAAGACCCCCCCGCACACAACATCCTCCGAAAGTCGTCCTTGGAGTCTTAAAACGCCTTTCAAACGTTTAGTATTTGTTATTTTCAGTAACATACTCTCAATCCCAAAGCGTTTTGGTAACAATACTCTCGAACCCAAAGCGTTTTAATGTTGAATGCACAAGCTCTTTATCGCTGTTTATTGAATGCACATGCGTCATCATTGTTTTCTCCACATATTTAGAGAGCCTCGTTTTGATAATGTCGATTTGTGACTATTTTTAGTAATAATTTTCATGTATACAATGTTGATTTCCCATAAACCCATCGTCTTTGCCTCCAGAAGTGTATTGTGTGGGTACAGACCAAAACATAAGTGAAAGGACCTTATTGTAAAACATTTTTTTAGTCAAGTACTTGGTACAATGAGCATTGAATTAAAAATTTATATCAAACTGTAAATGCAAATATGGATCATAACATGATAATATTTTCAGGAAATTTAAAATTTAATAGCTATTTCAAGGTTACTCCTGTAAGATCAAGAGATAGAAATTATCATAATAATTTATGGGATTTTAATACCATTTGTATACAATAACTATCTGGTCATGAACTTTGACAAATATTTTCATCCTATATGTATGTATGTCCATCAGAAAACTATTGAGCATGCAAAATGGTAGCCACTGGAGCCCTGTGAAATGCAAGGATAGAGATTTTGAATGAATATCTGACTTTCTGCAGCATAATAATTTTTTCTGAACATAAATTTGATCTACAAAGTTGTAATTCTACTGCAATTTAGTCCCAGTTTGATCATCAAAAAGTAACCTTCAACTTGTACTTAGTAGGTCAAAACACCAATAAGTCCTAGCCAAAATATGAACATTTCATAATACTAAATAGTTTGTAATCCCATTTACAAGGTGGTCATACCATGTGATAAATGACGTCATAAACAGACGTGTTTGCATTTGGAACACCTCGGACAATTCTATCGAATCATACCTTGGATGTCAGGCGTGTACCTATATTCAGACTATAAATAGAATAGAACAACAAAAACAGTACGTTCGTCTGTAACTAATGTCAACAATGAAGCGACAATAATACTGAAATGCATTATTTGCAGCTCCCGGTTCAGAAATCACATTTTTAAACCTTTCTTCATACACATACTTCCGAGGCAATGATTCGATAGAATTGTCCGAGGAGTTCAAAAATACGGTGTTTGGTAAATTGTCACCCGGATACATCACGACTCGAGTTTTCAAACGGCTGTAAGTACTTTGTTTTTTATCCAAATTAAACGAGACCTGGCCTATTCGAACCGCAATTTTGTTAGTTTAACCCCTGCCTTTACATCTTGTTCCATAAATTCTCAGTTTTTACAATAATCGTGGACAACTGGTTCACTGGTCGATTTTCTCCGGTTTCATTAAGTTGTCCACGATTATTGCTAAAACCACACTTTGTTAGAACAAGGTGTAAACACAAGATTAAATATTACAAAATTACGCTTCGAATAGGCCCGGTCTCGATTAATTTGAACAAAAATTAAAGTTCTTACAGTCGTTTGAAAACTTGAGTTGTGTCAGTTTTGTGACGTCATTTATCACGTGGTATGACCACCTTGATTTATATGTTATGAAACAAGTTTTCAATACAATATACTTAAAGTGACATTTCAGAATTTTTTGTCATAAATTTTACTTTTATGTTTATCTGTAAGAGCATATATCCTTATGAAAATTCTGAAAATTTCAAGCCAAAATATTGCGCCGTTTACGAGAAATTTATATTTTTGTGTTAAAATTGAACAAATTGTTGTGGACAACAGTTCGGATTTATATGCAATTTATCGATTATGTCTCAACTTTAAAGGCGTGTTACTCGTTTATTGGCAACAACTTAAAAATACTAATAGTATTTATACTCATTAGAATAACCAATTTTGGCATCAAGACATACTTTAAACAAGAGGCCCAGGAGGGCCTGAATCGCTCCACTGGTTAAAGTGGAAGAATTATCCCATGATTTATTGTAAGCCTTACACAGCGGCAGCCAAATCTTGATATTTGTGAATAAATTTTGAAGAGAGACTCAAAGAACATTCTTGCAAAGTCTGGTTCAAATTGGCCTTATGGTTGCTTTTTAAAGAATTTTCTTATGATTTCTCTAAGTCTGATAAGCCCCTTTCTCCCTGCCACGGTCACATTTTTTGACAAATATAAAAATTTGTGAACAAATTTTAAATAGAACTCTAAAGGCACATTCCTGCAAAGTTTGGTTCAATTGGGCACACTGGTTGATTTTTTAAGAATTTTCTTATGATTTCTTTAAGTCTGATAAGCCTCTTCCTCCCTGCCACGGCCACATTTTTTGACAAATGTAAAAAATTGTGAATAAATTTTGAAAAGAGAGACTCAAAAAACATTCCTGCAAAGTCTGGTTCAAATTGGTCCTATGGTTGATTTTTAAAGAATTTTCTTATGATTTCTTTAAGTCTGATAAGCCCCTTTCTCCCCGCCACGGCCACATTTTTTGACAAATATAAAAATTTGTGAACAGATTTGGAAGAGAATGACTCAAGGCACATTCCTGCCAGGTTTGGCTCAAATGCCCAATGGTTGATTTTTAAAGAAATTTCTTATGATTTCTTTAAGTCTGATAATCCCCTTTCTCCCTGCCACGGCCACATTTTTTGACAAAGGTAAAAATTTGTGAACAAATTTTGAAAAGAATGACTCAAGGCACATTCCTGCCAGGTTTGGTTCAAATTGGCCCAATGGTTGATTTTTAAAGAATTTTCTTACGATTTCTTAAGTCTGATAAGCCCCTTTCTCCCTGCCACGGCCACCTTTTTTGACAAATGTAAAAATTTGTAAACAAATTTTGAAAAGAATGACTCAAGGCACATTCCTGCCAGGTTTGGTTCAAATTGGCCCAATTGTTGATTTTTAAAGAATTTTCTTATGATTTCTCTAAGTCTGATAAGCCCCGCCCTGCCACGCCCACATTTTGTGACGAATCAAAAATTCGCGAACAAGTTTTGAAAAGGGTCACCCAAGGAACATTCCTGCCAAGTTTGGTCAAAATTGGCCCACTGGTATAAGAGGAGAAGATGTTTAAAGAAAAAGTTAACGGACGGACGCACGGACGCACGGACGCACGACGGACACAACGCCATGACAATAGCCCGCTGGCCTTCGGCCAGTGGAGCTAAAAATTGAAATTGAAATGAAATGTCCCTTTAATGATTATGTGATACACACTGCAAAACATATGGTACCTAACTAAGGCAACTTAAAATTCTAAACAAACTATATAAGGAAATGAATTTCAAAAATTCTGATTCAGCATGACAAAAGCAAATTCACCCCCAGGTCTAGCTATTTTGGTCTGGGCAATTCTAAAGAGGGCTTACTGAAAAACTTTCAAAGAGAGATAACCTTGTTGTTTAAATTTGAATTGAGATATATCCAGAATTAATTTCAAATAAGCCACAAAGTTATCACTTTCATCAATTAGAACACTGACCTAAAGTTTCATTACACCATGACAGCTGCAAATTCTAAGATAGACAAGGATGTGATACTTTTCTCAATTTTAATAAAGCCCCTTTTTGTGTGCTCCATCCCATATTTAATTTTGGCCACTGGAAGTGGACATCAGCCGGCCATTCATCACAAGTGACAGACATACCACTATGAATGGGTAGGTTTACACTCCGGGTATGAAAAGAGCAGTTGGGGGTCCCTCAATGAAAGGGGCAGCAAAGCTCTGACACTTTTTCTATATTCCCAATACATGTACTACAAAACCCACTGTTATAATCTGGCAATGACAGCCAACTCATCAGATTTGGAATGATTTCAGAGTACAAATATTTTACCAAATAATTATGTAACTATGCAAAATGTATGTAAAGAAGAAAGGATGATGGAAGACCATAGAGTAAGCAAAGACTTCGACAAAAGACAACAACTTGGTTTCATTAGAAAGAAAGAGAGTGCATGCCTGTGTAAGAGTAGAACCCCATGACTCTAAAGTTTGACACTTTTAGGGCCCAATTTCAGCCAGTTCATTACACCATATTATAGTGAAGATCTTAGCCCCAGACAGGCAATAAAACACTTCAGTTGGTCAATGATATCACTCTCATAGTCTTTCATATTGCTTTCTCATGGTCTGAAACCAGTTTAATAAAACAAAGGTGAGAAGTGAGCCATATTTATCAATTGATAAACTTAATAAAGTATATGAAGGAGCAGGACCCAATTCAGTCAGTTGAGTTACACCATATTATAGTGAAGATCTAGCCCCAGACAAGCAATAAAACACTTCACTTGATCATTGATATCACTCTCATAGTCTTTCATATTGCTTTCTCATAGTCTGAACCCGAGTCTAATAAAACATTGGTTAGAAGTGAGCCATAATTTTATCAATTGATATAGGTCTCAATATATGACCTGGCAGAGCTGCATCTCTAGCTTTAAGCTAGAGATGTTCTGCCATGTCATTTATTGAAACATACCGTTTAAGTTAATTGAAACATCAGGGGATGATATAAACACAAAGTTTGTAAGAAATTTCAATTCCAAGACTCAAGTGAAACCAAAGTATCAAAATCATTGCAAGTTGCTTGTTCTCACATCTGTTTTGTTTTCATCAATTATTTTCTACCAAAATTAGGTAAACAATCAGAAAGACTTGAACCATAAGTTTCATAAATTTCTATCTAATAGTAGACAAAAGTGATGATTGTGTATCACAGAGATTGGGAAACGACAACTTGTGCTTCTTGACAAGTTTGAAACTCTTAATTAGGAAGTGATACTGCATTTTAAAGGAAACTAAATGAGTTTGGGAATACAAATTGTAAGAATAGACTGCTGGACCGTCAGTGGAAACTGTTTCTGAGAGGACATTAGGATCCAGTATGTATAAGCTCTAGAACTTTAAAACCTACACATTGGAGAGGTGACACCTTCATAGGGAGACCCAAAGACCACAGTCATAACAATTGTATGTGGCAGCGAGGTCATCACAGGAAATGGTTTATAAGAAGACATAAAGTTCCAGTATACTTCTGTATGTGGTATGATATCAGTTCCAACCAATATTGAAATAAGCCACGAGGAGATTGACCTTTACAATGTTTTCCCTCATAAATCCAAAACAAATTTGTACAATTTATTAACAGTCTGCAGGGGGTTTGCAGTTGACCAAATAAATTGGTCTTTTTATGAGGCCACAAATTGTAAACATTTCCCTTTATTTGAATGAGATAATGATCCAAACACTTGAAAATCACCTGCATTTTAGTTTTCATTTGTACTTCAAACTGCTCTGAAAGTAGATATCTCAAGAGATTCTTCTTTGAAAATACTCAATAGTCTTTTATTGTAGCGCAATTATGTTTGTGATCACCAATAAATCATTTGCCATTGTTTTTTGTTATCTTATAATTGATACTTTTGTCTTATATGACAAAATTGCTTATAACAAGCAATTTCTTCATTTTCCAAAGGTTTTTTAAATCTTTTATTTTGTGGAGCATCAAAAAGAGTCACTGGGTGGGGTGGGTTAAAATTGCATGCTGCTCAACATGACTAAAGCTTGCAGCAGAGAAAACAGAAACATCTACCCAAGTGAAATGGACAAAGGAGCAACAAATTCAAGAACTATTTTGTGACCGAGTCTTACATCTACCAGTTGTTAAGGACCTTGATCTTTCTATAGGAAGATAATACTTCAAATATGTTTAAAGTATAGAATATAAATTTACATAATGATCTGTTTACAGAATGTTAGCCACGGAAGGTCCTTGAATTTAAGATCAAGAAGCTTAGTCTTGAAGGAGCCATATCTCATAACAATGTTTGCAGAGCTACTGAAACTCAGGAAATGAGGGAGACCAATATCATCGCTTTTTCAACAAATACCTCGTAACTGCAGCTTGTTCTAATCTGCAGTTATGAGGTGTTTGTTGAAAAGCAACAATATGATGAGTTAGCCTTTTACTGAATTGCAACAATCTGATGATTTTCATTTATAAATTTATGTAATTGTCAGTTTACAGAATCACAAAGGAGTCACATTGTGACGTAACAGGGTTTGCCATGCTACTTAAACTCAGAAAATTGGGGAAACCAATATGATTAGTATTACTGAATTGAAAATTAAAATATAATGGATTATTTACAGAATCATGAAGAAGCCTTCTGTGTTTGCACAAAGTCACAGAGCTACAGTACTAGAAAACAGGAAATGAGGGAGACAAACTTGAAGAGATAATCATTGATTGCAAATAGCTTATTGGCTATCTTGTTATTCTAACTTGCGACATCTTCAAATCCAGATTGCAGTTGATTAATTTTGAAAGAGAATGAAGAATTAAATGAAATATTTTAAATACCCAAAATTCTTTAGTTCATGTACAGGATGAGTACATGTCTACTTTGTGGTACTTTGTCCTACAATGTACTCATCGGTTATGTTCGAAAATGTCGAAACTGCAGCTTATCCAACCTGTAGTTACAACAATTTCAAACATAAGCGACACTATGCGATCCTTCGTGGGGGTCTATAAGATATTCTTCCTTCTATCTCTGTCAATATGTGATTAGTACTCTCTACAAACATTGGACCTGGTCAAAACACTTGAGTAATGATTTGTTTACATCCAAACTGTCATGTGTAATATCTTAAACTGCACCCTCTTGTCACAAGTAAACAAAACATTGTTTGATCATTGTGCTGGCCTGGGGCTTCATACTTATTTTAACTTAGAGTTGGTCACATTAGAAGGAATGGCAACATCCACAGTCATGTCAGACAAAAACCTGTTGCTTTTCAACAAAAACCTCATAATTACAGTTTGTTTTAAGCTGCAGTTATGAGGTTTTTGTTGAAAAGCAGAGAACTGTTATGGAGTTGTTGATTCTCCTAAACCTTTCATGAAACCATATTTGAGTCTCTTCATTACTTTGTGCAAATTCTTTGATTTCTTTGGCAGTGTGTAAAGAAAAAGACAAGTTCAGAGTTGACATGAAAAGGAGTTCATAGGCATCAACAGAGCCACCCAAAATAAGGATATGCCTTGAACGGAGGAATTTGCCTTGAACACAACAGTAAAATTTATTTGTTGCACACCTTTTGGACACAGCTAAAATTATCTGAATTTAGGGAAGATAAGCTAAATGGTTAATTTCAACTCATTATTTGAGTTTAAATTAATTATGATAACCAAATTATAGTGCACCAAGTACCCATAAAAATACTAGACCAAATACTTTGTATACATTATACATGGGCCTAAATGCTAATATATTTGAAATCAAAGATCACTGGGTATCGCAAACAAATTTGAGACCATGATATCGTTACTTATCTCCTAAAACCTTGTATCTACAGCTTAAAACAAGCTACAGTTACAAGATTTTTGATGAAAAACAAAGATACGAAAGAAGAGGTTATTTTGACTTCTAAATTATGTCATTATTTAGACAAGACCCCTCATTATAAAGACAAATTAGCCCTATTTTGTGGTTAAGTATTTTACTAATGGACTTTGGCATACAAAAGATCAGGCATAAGGTATCTTTCGTACATTTTGAAAACTTGGGGCAACTTCAATAGCCCAAGCTATCTTTCAAAATTTTTTGAATGAATTCTTATTGAAGCAAAATATTGAATCACAGAATATGAACAGTTTATAATACATGTATCAAAATATCGAAGCGTTAAAATTCTGTAAATTGATGCAATTTTATTGAATCATGCATATTCATTAAATCAGCCACTGCACCAAATCCATCAGATCACATGTAATACAAATCATAACATAAAATCTTGTGGCCCATATGATTACCAACCACAGAAAAACATGTGCAAAGCACAGATAGACAGACAAGATGGCTATCTGTAGTCTATTTTGTCTATTGACAATATGTGTCCCCTAAATTGAAAATAAAGGATTGATTAATGGCTGTTGACATTTGGGAGCCCTATCTGGTAATTATGGGGCTGTCAGCAGTCAAAAGGGCTAATCAAGGGCATGCTCTTTAAATGGCAATCCAGAATTTATCTGTCTGAAGCACATTTATTGACAAAGATCATGGCCATTGATACCATACATCTAACAGACATTTAACCTACTCATGTATTCTTGAATGTGCAAATCTTTTAACGATATGAAATTAACCACTTCCAAAACAGATTCTTTATCTAGTGAAAATCCTCATTGATTTGAAGATGACCAGACCGCATTAGAATTTACCCATCTTTCAACAAGAGCTTAAGTTTGATATGAACTTTGCACTCCAAACTGTTATTTGTGAGAAAAATTTTATCTCTGCTAGATGGATGAACAATATTAAATAGTCAAACATACAAACAGCATAGCAACAATTATGTTCAACTCTGCCTTTTTTTCAAGGACTAGCATCAAATTTTTCCTTCTTGCGACAAGAAATTTTAGGAAACCAGTCATACTATTCCTTTAAAGATTAAATCTATGACTATTGTCACCTATGTATTGTAGCATTCACAAGGCATTGGTATGGTTACATTATTTTGTATTTCTTTGAGCTTTGAACTTTGTTCTTCCAAAAGGTTGGCCAATGGCTTTTGTTTGAATGGCTATATTGTCACCTTTAAGTTCATTCACAGTAAAGTCATTTATTTTTAGATCAGTTTTAAAGGATAATTAACTTAGATAATTAGTGACGGTTTCAAAAACCGACTGTCTGTCGCCTGTTTTAGACGTCACAGTCTTAAATGTTGGTAGATTTGTCACTACATAAAGAAAGTTGTTCAAGACCATTATATCATTATAAGTGACAACAGAATTATAAATCATCCATGTCACGAGACAGGGTTTAAAAATTATTATAAATAATTGAGTTTGTGAAAAGTTTTATCCTGATTTAAGACTGCTCAGACTTGTCAGACTGACCAGTGTTTCTCCGAACAAGAAGTTATATTTCACCTTTATTTTTACCGAAATAAACAAGCCCTGTACCTTGATACCTAAATATACTTTTGAAAATATTATTTATACTTGAACTTGACACATGAACCTGATTAACCAGCGAAGCTTTCTATCTAATCTCATTTCGATCATTTTATTTAAAACAAAAGGGCTTTTAAAGCCGAGTTACAATTAGGTTTTGATCCTCAACAACAAAATATCAGTTTACAGTAGTCACTAGTCTTGCACACAACCTGACAAATGAATGAACGAGACATTGACAGGTGATTATGAATAGCCTTCAAAATGTCATAACACCCAACCTGCGTAATTATTTCAATGAATGAAATTGAATTGTACCAAAACATAATTATTTTGTTTTTGTTGTGTCACAAGGAAGATTTTGAAGGTTAATTGCAAAATTTTCATAAGTGTCTACATAGTATTCATGTTTATATACAGTCAAATCTCTCTATGTCGAACTTCGTGGGACCTACGAGAAAACTTCGACGTATAGAATGTTCGACGAAGAGATATTTTGGAGACAAGCGGTCATCATCACTTTTATGGTCACGTCATGTCGGTCGGAGATGCTGGATACCCCCTCCCCCCGTGTTGAACGGGTCCTTTACCAAACAAGTCCTGTGTGGAATAAACGTTAGATGCTTCTGTAGTCACTGTGAATAACAAATCGTCTTTGTGAATGCAAAACCTCTTACCTCGTTTTTTGGAAGATTTTTAAGGGGGAAGAAAAAAGGGCAATTACTTTTCCCAAACTGAAAGGTTTACTTGATATTTGGACATAGTGTTCGCTAATAAGGTGTCATTAATATTGATCTGTAAAATATATCAAAATCTTCAAGAATTGTCTTAACTGAACACACAATGTTTTACTTTGTAAATCGCAAAAATCTACATCCGAGGTTTCGCACTTACACCGACGAAATGTAACGCTGCATACAATTTCCCGGGCCTTTTTATTTTAAATCACCAAATCACCCACTTTTGACGTCCTCGACAGTAATTAATACAAAAAAATCAAACGCAATCAGGTAAGAATCAATATTCGATAAAGGTTTACACCTGTCTTAATTGCTCGAGTTGGCGGGTGGAAAGGTGTGAAAAACTGACTTGATTGCAATTATCACCGTGTAAGTTTGAGGTTCGTCGTATAGAGGTGTGAATGTGTGCAAATATAGGTGGTTGGACTTCGAAATTGGTTCGACGTAAGGAGGAAGTTAGTGCAAGAGAAAACGACGTATAGAGGTTGAAATATATAGAAATAAAGAGCAAAAGAATCGGGACTTGAAAATAACTTCGACGTAGGGAGAACTTCGGCTAAGGGAGGTTCGACATAAAGAGATTTGACTGTATTTCTTTTACGCTAAAAATTCGGCAAGATTTTGTTTGTTAACTTTAAGGTGGTGGTCTTTGGAATCAGAAATTGGCAAACAATTTGATACATGGAAAGTCAAAAATATAAATTTGACATGGGAAACCACTAACAATTTACTTTTCATTCAAAACTTTGTAACTGCAGCTTAAAACAACCTGCAGTTAAGAGGTTTTCGATGAAAAGTGATGAATTTCTAGATGTCCACTCACAGTAGCTCAAGCACAGTTTAAGTAATGTATCCCATTTTGTAACAAAGGCGTCTTTTCCCAAGGTGAAATTCAGCAATAAATTTTAAATATCCTTTTAAGGCTACCTTAAATTGTATTGAAACATTTGGCAAGTCACAGTGACATATGTCATTTTATTTTTATCTTACTGATCATGAAATACTCTTAGTTGATCTTTTTAAATCAGTTAAACGGTAGATCTATGTATTTTGTATCCTTATTCAAGTTCTGATGTAAAAGAATGGGTTTTAATGCCTCTTTCAACTGCAATGGTCATATCACATT
Organism: Fragum sueziense; assembly: GCA_963680895.1. Taxonomy (NCBI): domain Eukaryota; kingdom Metazoa; phylum Mollusca; class Bivalvia; order Cardiida; family Cardiidae; genus Fragum; species Fragum sueziense. Next base: position 22,142,211 of record OY804609.1, on the reverse strand, counting down.
GCTGAAGGGGCACCTAACCATGGATTTCATTTTTCTCACCAGTACTACCAGAACAACCTTTCCATGCATGCCTCCAGCTGCTAGCCCACATAGGTTTACCATTATCCAAACACTTGTGAGAGACAAATGTCAGAATGCATGTTTGCCAAGGCTAGGGAATGAACCAGGGACTTCATGGGTTAAGTCCTGAAGCGTGTAACCAACTACGCCATGGCCAAGGCCTCTGTGATGTAAAAGAGCCCAATTGTTTTGCTAATGCACCTGACTTTTGAAGCCCCTGTTTTGTTTGTGCAGTCCATCTGGTAAACCTGCACTACCTGCTAAACTTGCACAAGCATAAAAATTCTCACCAGGGACAGAGATCTTACATGTTCAATTATTGTTTACAAACTAATGATTGTACTCATTTAATAACCTGCTTTAGAAGCAAAAGCTTATATTTTGCACCTGTTGCAAATGTACGTTTGTGCCTCTAATGCAGTTGAACTGGTACACTACAATACATGCCAACATTCTCATGTCAAGTACCCATATCATAGATATTGGAAATCAGAATCAAAACACTGTTTTAAATAGTTGAAATAGTTTGAATGTTTGCCATTTAAATATTGTATTGTGATACTACAATTATCATGGCACAGTGTGACATTTATCTAGATGGTGACCTTTTTCAGCTTTATCCTCTATTTGGCTTTTGAATTTTCAAAACAGATTTTCGTAGCGTTCGACATATACCTCATAATTAACTGCAGCTAAAACCAAGCTAAAAATAAACTGCAACCACAAGTTTTTTTTTTAAGAAAAACATTGTGTTGCTGACTGTATCAGATTTTCAAGCATCATACTTCTTTTTGTCATTCTTTCTTTCTTGATTTTTTCAGCATAATATTATAATTATTTAAGAAACAGGCCAAATTTCATGATAGAAATTGGTACAAACATGTCATGACAAAAGTCATATCAGTGTATCAAATTTGAATTGGTGAAAAATAAGTCAGTCTAAGAAACATTATATTACCCCACCCACACCTGAGTAGTAGCAATATAATCCCTTTTCCAAATAGTTGCACTTTTTGAAGTACCTAATGGAGAAAGTTTGGGAAAACATTGAGACAAAAGAAGAAAATGCTGGTAACCAGCATTTTCTTCTTTTGTCTCAATAGTTTCTGTACTATATTGTTATATTGTTCACAAATTCAATCATTAACAACTTTACTTTTGTTGTCTTACTGCATCTTTAAAATTGGAATAGTCAAAATATCGGTAAAAAGGTGATCACAGTATCCCAGGTGCTATGTTACAAGGAAACTTATAATCATATAAGTATTAAAGTGACAAATTACAGTATTTTGTATACCATAATGAATTTGAACCTAACAAACAAATCTAAGCCTAGGTGATACCAGTTCATAATGTCATAAAGTTACATATTAATAAACCTCTAAGCCCATACAAAGGCATAATATTAATCATATTTTAAAGCAGATTATATACTGATCCCCTTCTTATGTAAAACAAACAGACTGATCTTTTATTTTACATCTTGAACTTTCTTAACATTTGATGGTCAAGTTACCAGGTTCACAGTATATTCTTAAAAATTTCATAATCAGGAAATCTGTACATGTACAACTTTTTAAACTTGATAACCAAACATTCCACTTTAACAGTAGATCTAAATGTTTGGTCACGAAATGCTTTGAGAATTTTAAATGATTTAACAGACATAATTGTATGAAATTGCTAAAGCTCAAAATAAGATAAATTTATTTGAAATCATAAACATTATGTTCAATAGAGGTAGGACTTTACGGAAAAAGACCAGAATGCTTGTTCTTAGCACATTCTCTTCTCACTCAGTGTTTTCCAAAGCTACCTCTAATAATAATCTCGTTAGAATAAAACATTGTTTAAGAAAAGGTCGAAATCTGTTGGAAGTGACTAATCGCATTTAAGTCTAATCTTTTAGATTAAGATATTGCCTAGATTTAAGAATGATTCATTAAGATATATCCCTATCAGGCTATCTAGATTAACCCTTTTCCAAATAAGCCTGATTTTAAAGACTATATTTGACAAAAGTTTTGCAACCTCTGTGGTATAAGTAGAAAATGCTGGTTGTCAGCCCAGCATTTTCTCTTTTTTCCTTATCTATTTCTATGCTATGGCTTAAAGATTCTTTTATTTCAATAGCTTTATTCGTGTTATTTGCAACAACTTGAATTTGTACCAATGTCCAGTTGTTTGGGAAAGGGTTTGGAGATTAAAATATTAATGTCAGCGCTTGCACATCATTAACTAATCTTTTCTTGTAATATTGCATTTTCCTTTATCCGTTACCACCAAATTAAGTATGATTGAATATCAAACCACTATAATATTCCTCAAACACAGGAAAAACATTGTGAGAAAAGATAAACCCCAATCAGTCAAGAAGATTATCCTCGTTTTTCAACAAAAAACTTGTAACTGCAGCTTGTTTTAAGCTGCAGTTATGAGGTTTTTGTTGATATTAAAGCAGCGTTATACATTAAGTATATTAATGTCATCACTTGCAAAGGATTTACTAATCTAGTCAGTTTTGCACAGGAAAAACATTCTGGGAAAAGATATAACCCTATCAGGCCAGAGGATTATAGATTTTAGGCTTAAGATATTAATGTCATCACTTGCATATCATTGGATAATCTTTTCATGTAATATTGCATATTAATCTGTTACCAATAAATTGAAATATTTCATAAATGCAGGAAAGAAGGCATTTCGAAACATTGTAGGAATATATTATCCCTTTTCTACAATGAAATAATGAGATTAAAATATAAATGTCATGGCCTGACATCATTATAGAAAAATCTTCTACATACATAAGACAACATTGCAGAAAAAGTTATATCTTAATCAGACATAGAAATAATGAAATTATGATATCAATGTCATCACTTGAACATCATACATAAATCTTATTTATAATTATGCACTATGACATTATTAATCCTATGCTGAAAATCACCGGGTTTTGCATGAAGCATAGACCGAAAGAGCAGTCAGCACAGGCATGCAGTCTAATCTTAGTTGTCTCTAAAATGTTTTATCACATGTACTTGCTTGCAGTTTTCAAGCAATTTCTTGTGTCGGATACATTTATCATGGTTTATGTTCTATAAACACTTTTCTGCTATGAATTCAAATTTAACCCATTGCCACATATTGAGGCTTTTTGACGCCCCACAGAATAAAAGCTTTGGAGAACATTGTGGAAAATGAAGAAATTGCTTGAAACAAGCAATTTCTTCATTTCCCACAATGTCTTCGACCCAAAATGTGATAAAATTTCAAATGTTTTCACATTGAAAATATCATCTGCATTTTCTTTCAATTTGGAAAAGCTTGGAAATTGGTAGTTTGGTAATGGGTTAAAGAAATGATAATTTCCTTCTTTTCCTTTCGCATTTACTAAAGTTAAGACATACAATTTGTCGTCATATCAAGGTATCATTTTACAAATATAAGAATACTGAAATTTGATCAGTCTAGGACATTGTCGTCAAGGCAAAAAGGTAAAAACAACTTTCTAAAATTTCATTAAACATAGCAACTTGATTTGTATTTACAATAACAAAGATTGTTCTAATCACATGTTATGATGAAGTAAACAAAAGGGACATGCATTCTACATGAACTGTCTCCATTGAGCATGCAATAATTTTACCCTTTCCAGATCAGGTTTTGATACATTCCTGATAGCAAGAGCTTGGTAACCATTGAGACAAAAGAGGAAAATGCTAATAAACAGCATTTTCCCATATTGTTTCAATATTTCAAGTGCTACATTATACACAGATTCTTTATCAGTATCTATCTTGTCATCTGGTTTGAAATAAGAATAATCTAAATATTGCTGTTTGGGAAAGGGTTTTTCAGGAATATGATGAATTTTATGATAGATAAGCAATGCAAGCATAGTTTAAGCCAAGAATGTGACAGCCGTTTTCTCTTTTATTCCTTTCTTTAAATATTGTGCAATTTCTAGGTTATCATGACTATATAATTATGAGCTTACCCCTTGTGACAGGATGAATAGAAGACATGGACGAATCAATTGTAGAATCAAGGGTGAACGACAGATCTTCTGAGGAAAAATGGACAAATGAAAACAAACTTTGTAACATAAAAATCACAACAATAAAATTATAATTGAATCAACGGTAAATGAAAGAATGATCTTCTGGGGGAAAAATGGAGGAATATACAAGACCAATATTTGTAACAACAACTATGTTAAATAACAACAAACAAACAAATAAACAACAACAATTTTGGGATTACAAGGGAAATAAACTGGGAAATATCAAATCTTAACCCTTGTCATGCTCAAACAAAATATGCAAGTAGTGTAGAATAAGGTCAGACTGCACACAATGCTGATTTTGTTCTTCATTGCCTGTCAAAATTACCAGAATACATTTATTTTGAATCTGTATGATAAGGGTTAAAATGCACAAAACACAGCAAACAAGCACCATTTGAATCTTTTAACACCAATTTTAGATTGGTACAACAATGAGAAAATCTATTTTTTGATACAATGCTAAATGATCAATGATTCAAATGGGCTGACCAATTATTTCATTATCTCAGATTCAAATGATGCTTATAACAAACCAACTCATAAAACAAACAACATCTTTAGGTTGAATATTAGGTAATTCGATGTTTTTGTGAATATTAGGTAATTCGATGTTTTTGTATATTATTTACAACTAATAATTTTTATAACATTTACTGCATACATGTTTTCCTTTAAATGCGTACAGAGTATAAATTAATGCATTTTCTTCAGCAGATTGGCTCCAATCATTGACACAGAGATCATTGGAAAATATTGTAGGAATTCCTTTTTCGCTTTCTACATTAAACTTTTTTTTATTGTTAATTTTAATCAGCCAAAACTTTGTCAGAATATTTTTATATATTGTCGCTTTTCAACGAAAACCTAGTAACTGCAGCTTGTTTGAAGCTGCAGTTACAAGGTTTTCATTGAAAAGCAGCATTATGTAAAAATAAGACAACAGAAACTAAGGGAGATAACACTTACCATCCACAGTGATCATACAAGACGTGATTGCCTCCCCTGCCTCATTGACAGCCTTACAGAAATATTGACCGTCATCTTCCGGGAAAATGTCAAGTAAATCCAGCACACATTTGTCTCCAATGTTGGAGATTTGGAAATCCTAGAACAAAAGTAATATGCTCATCATCTTCAAAGAAAGTCACCTTACAATAGCAACTGAATAGAATGTAGAATGTGTTTATAACCAGAAAACATTTTTATGCTCCCGCATCGAAAGATCTAGGGCATATTGTTTTATTTGTGTCCCTCTGTCTATCAGTCTATCTTTCTATCCAAAAATTTAATATTGGCCACTTCAGGGCATTCCTGTTTCACAAACACATCTTGTTTATCTTCAAAATATTGCAGAGTTATGTAAGAAATTATTGAATGTCCTTTTTAATAACTCTTTCCCAAAGAAGATCTGGTTTTGATGTTCCAGTGAGAAAAATTTGGGAAAATATTGAGACAAAATACAAAAATGCTGATAGCCAGCATCCTTACCTGGGAGTCTAGGATCTCTGTTTTGCCCTTGTACCATGATATTTGAGGTCGTGGTGTGCCCTTGACCTTGCATTCCAAGGTTACAGAGTCACCATCTTTCACATGTTGATCTTTAAGCGGGCTTGTAAACTCAGGGGCTCCATTACCCTCTCCGTTTGAACCATTCGAGTCTCCATTTTCTGAAGAAAAGTGAACAACATTACTTAATCAAGCAGTTTTCTTCATTACAAACATCAATCTAAAAGTCAATACAGGTACATATCTCATCTATCAAACAATTGTTGATCTTATAACATGTGTATCAGGCATTTCTTACATAAGGACAACATGTAAAACAGGTTCCATAAAGATCTATACATCGACACACACTGTTACTATGAGACTGTTTAAGTAAAAAAATAATGACAACATTCTAATTAGACTAGCTAGCCCTTTCCCAAACAAGACCAGGTTTTGACGTCCCTACTAGATATGGCTTGGGAAAACATTAAGACAAAAGAAGAAACTGCTGATAACCAGCAGTTTCTCCTTTTGTCTCAATTTTTTCTGTGCTATAATATATACAAATCCTGTGTTTATCCACAACCATTTTGTCGTCTGCGGCAGCTTTGAATTGGGACCCCCTAAAATTTTGTCGTTTGGGAAAGGGCCAGTACATAAATATCTGAGAAAATCAGAAAATATTTTCTTACCAGTGGTAGTCTTTGAGTCAGTCACAGTTTGGGAAGTCTCTTGTGATCCTGAGCCTGAAATAACATAATAATTAATCACATCTAAACATGCATCATTATTTGGCAACCTTCAGCTAATTGCTACAAATTTTGATATGTTAAATGAGAAGTTTTGACCATACAGCATTTTTTTTTTTCAAAATTAAATGTTTCAATCTTTTCCACTCATAAAGTTGTCATATGCAACTTCTCTAAAAGTCAATCAGTTTCAGATTCTTTCCAAGTGGAAAATTACAAAAAATAAGTCTTACCTTTAATGGTCAGAGTCACAGAGCAAGATTTCATGCCAGAGTCGGAGGTAGCGGTACAGATATAGTTGCCAGCGTCGGTCTGTGTCACTGACATTATGCGTAGTTTATGTCTGTCACCAATGGGGCGTATCTGGATGTTAGATCCAGAGACAAGTTGACGGCCATTCTTCAACCTGTAGGAAAAAGAAACAGATATAATTTGAAATTTCCCGCTAGCTTTAGATCGTGAAAAAAACATGGTGAAGAATTTGACCAAACGGGGGTATAGAAACTTATCAATAATCAAAGACAGGTCTTCAAGAATGTCTTATTTAATACCTTAAGCTTTACAGAGAAAACAAGGGATTCACAGCTGACTGCTAAGTTACCCCACATTAGAAATTATTTAACAACTTTTTTGTTTGTATCAATAAACCTTGTAACAGAATGATAACTTACCATACAACTTCAGGTGCAGGAATGCCTGTCACTTCACACTCAAATGTTGCCGTATCTCCTAGCTCACACTCAATATCCTGCGGCTTCTTAACAAACTCAGGAGCTTTAAGACTCATAGACCTCCTTCCAATTCTTGACGATGGTAGGTCAATGGGGGACATTTGTTTGTAGCGGCCTTCGAAGCCTCTGGTGGCGAATTCTCGCTGCATGGCACGGATGTTTGAGCTCTTGTATTGGACAAGTTCGACACTGCCTTCGATGATACAATCCATCTGGACGTTAAAGCCTTCCATGACATCGATAGATGGTGGGAGGGGTTTCATGAAGAATGGAGCTACAAATAGAATATGATGCCATTAAGCTATAACAGTCATGCAGAATTGTACTTGGATTACATGCACTAAATACCAAACTATTTTGGAAATTGGATCTAGTTAAATCTGCATGAATTTTGGCTTATTCATCATTTACTGGGTAAAGCTAGGAACTTTGAGATTTACATACATACATTTTCTAAACATAATATTTGATAGGATCTATCTTTAGATGTTCATTAAAAACTATTTGATAAGAATTCGATCCAGAAATAAAGTACCTTCTTCGTATTTGCCATTAAAATTTGATGACTATGAAGATAAACATACAGCAAAAAGATCATTACACATTGGCCTAATTTTGTAAGAATTACAATTTACACAATGTCAATTTTAAATATTTTGCAACCAAATGTAATATTTTTTGGTTTCATTACTACATGCATGTTTTATTACTTTGTATATCTATTTGACAACAACAGATTAACCTTTTCCCAAACAAGACCTGGTTTTGACATCCTTTATATAAAAGGCTTGGGAAAACATTGAAACGAAAGAAGAAACTGCTGATAACCAGCAGTTTCTCCTTTTGTCTCAATATTTTCTATGCTCTGTTGTACACAAATCTTCTCTTTATCAACATCTACTTTGTGGTCTGCAGAAACTTTCAAATAGGATCACCCTAAAATTTTGTCGTTTGGGAAAGGGTTAATGGTGCAGAGTAATATAAGTGAAATAATTGGTGTTTTGTTTATTTGTTGCATATTCACTAATAAGAATACAATTATGACATACAACATAATAAGTTTCTACTTCTTTATTCATGGTTATAGGTATTACTTTATGGCATTACCTTACAATACAATGTGTATGTGTGTGTTAGTATGACCTATTTGCGCAATAATCTATTCAGCATTTTCTTCGCATTGTAAAATGTTACTTTTTTACATACATAACTAATTAGTATTATTACTAATAAATATGGTTAAATAAGTACATACAACTTAGCTACTGATGTACCATTGACTCTATTATTCAGTTAAGCCTTTTCAAAATAATCCAAAAATTTGATAGCAGTTATCGAGAAAGCTTTGGAAAACATCTGAACTTAAGAAAATGTGGTTCAATAGCATTTTTTCCTTTCATTAAGTGTCATCTAGGCTTTAGTATACATTTTTTGTGTTGTCAATTTTTTGTCATCTGCAACTGCATATTAAACTTCTTGGACAAATTCATTCTATGTAATGTAAGAGAGGGTTAAAGTCAAGCCCTGTTACTGAGACAAACTACTTCTGAACAAAATGTTTTCAAGAAAGTTTCCGTCTTAATCCAAGAATTATTTCCAAGACAATGATTTTATTTTTCATAACTTTCAAGAAAACATCTTCAAAAGTGGACTTAAGATCTCATAATAAAACTTTGTGACTCTCTGCACAAAATGTCTCAATTTTTCTCAATAAGAAGGCTTCAAAGTTAGTTTGATACATAGAGATACAAGATATTCATATGCATATAATGATAGAAATAGTACCAAATCCTTCTATCTGTTCTGGAGGTCCATCTGCAAGGCGGAATCATACAATCATAACATACAGATATAAAATGCGGAACATTTCAGCAGTGAATCACAAGGGAGGATGAACAATCAAACTATGAATGAGAATTTCATTAATGGCATGTTATACCATTACCAAACAGCAAAAAATTTGATTGTCCAAAATTGAAAGATGCTGCAAATGACAATTTGAAGTGAATCAAATTTTACATTTTATGGTCTTTATTGGTAGAAAACATTGTGGGAAATAAAGAAATTGCTTGTCACAAGCAATTTCTTTATTTGCCACATTGTTTTCCAAAGCAATTACAAAAAGTGACACAGTTTGGGAATGGATTAAACAAGAAATTGGTGGGAATATGGCTAAACTTTTGTGGAAGATGGGTAAATAACTGAACAGCAAACATTTTTTCAAACAAAATTCTAAACACCAACTGACTATGAGAAAAGAAGATAACAACTATTCTCACCTGCACCAGATGCTTGTAGTGTTGCAAAGTCATCATCACTGAAAAATAGAAGACAGATATTTATCAAAATGTTGGACATATCAAAGATATGCGTACAGTTTTACAATTGCTGTGTAACATAAATTATGAATTATAACATACAGAAACTAGAGTGACATATCTCACAGAAAAATAAAGTTAGGATAAAGCCACCACATACAAAACAGTGTTTTAACATACCTAATTAAAAAGGATTGGGCAAATATCGAGCAAAAGAAGAAGATACTGATAACCAGCATTTTCTGCATTTTCATCTTTTGCCTCTATATTTTCTGTGGTATATTGTACACAAATACAATCTTTATCAACATCTTTTTGTCTTCTGATGTGGCTATGTATCAGAGACAGTTGAAATATTTGCTGTTTGGGAAAGGTTTAATCATCCAACCAATCTACAAAAAGAAACTTGTCTCACTATGTGGACATCATAGGCTGTTAAAGTTTGATATTTATCTTGCTTTGAACAAGCCCTCAAATTCTTTTTCAATACAAAAATACAACTTCACACTTACTCATCACGTCTAGGACTTCTACGTTGCACCTTGACAGTACATCTAGATTCTACAGAACCATGAACATTGGTTGCCTTGACGATATATTCTCCAGAATCAGAAGTCAGAACCTCCTTCAGTTCTAGAACCTCAGAGCTGTAGTGTGATGAGATACGATAACGGATGTCATGTGAGATGTCTCTCTTGCCTTTGTACCAGGTCACTGTGAATAAACGAAAAAACACAAAACTTTGTTAAATGTGATAAACAGTCAGATGACCTAGCTTTAGTCTCTAACCAGGGGTAGAATTTTCAAGTCTGGCGAAAATTATTCATGTGTATGTAAGCTTTTGTTGGGTTTATCACTCAAACAATCATTCATTCACATCAAGATAATATGGAATGCCATGTTTAACAAGAGCTGTCCGAAGACAGCGCGCTCGACTTTCTAAGTTGCTTAGTATAAAGGGGGCATAACTCAAAATATAGTGGACCCAGGGTCATGGGCCCTGATAGTAAGGTAGAGGGTGTGATGGTGAATAAGTATTCCAAGTTTGGGTTGAATCCCTTTGATAGTATGGAAGTTATTGATGATTGAAAAAACTTTAACCTTGGTTGCAACGCCAATGCCGACGCCAACGCCGACGCCCGGGTGACAGTATAAGCTCTCATTTTCTTCGAAAAGCCATCCCTGTGTTAAAAGTCAAATACATTCGACCAAATAATCATATTGCACATTATTTATAACAATAAGGCATCAATTCTTTTCATCTTTTTGTTAATTAAAACAATATTGAATTCATAAGCAACACTTACATGTAGGTTCAGGTAGACCATCAGCCCTAGCTTCCAGTCTAAGCCTGTCACCTTCCTCTACTTGGATGACCTTGGGAAGAGTGACCTTGAACTTTGGTGGGTCACCAGGGACAACTCTCTTCTTCTCCAGGAATGTCTCCTTTCTGTAGCTTGTGGTTATCTCCTCATACACAGCCTTGGGTGCTGGCTTGGGTGGTGATTTAGCACGGGCTGAAATGAAGAATAATGTGGAGTCATTTTACCTATAATCAATTATAAATAGTTTGCTTTGTTCTTAATTTGTAGAGATAAAATTTTAACCAAATCTCATACTTTTTGACCACGTTCCATTCCAATTAAAACATAATACAAACCTTTTAGCAACATTACATGTCTTATGGAACAGTCAGCTAGTGAAGCAATGAAAAGGCATGTTTTGTAAACCCATTCCAAAACGGCAAAATTTTAGGGTGATCCACTTCAAAAACTGACACAAATGACAAAATGGATGTTATTAAACATAGGATTTGTGTAAAATATTTGGCACAGAAAATATTGAGACAAAAGGAGAAACTGCTGGTTATCAGCAGTTTCTTCTTTTGTTTCAATTTTTTCCCAAGCGTTTACTATTAGTGACGTCAAAAACAGGTCTTGTTTGGGAAAGGGTTAATTAATGTACTTAATTGACAGGAGTTAAGTAGCCATTATTCCTGCAAAGGAATAAAGGGATATTTTTTAGAAGAAATGAATATTCAATGTCAAAGTTAATTTCTTCCTTGCCAAAAACTTGGCAATGCAACACTCACCAATGACTCTGAGAGAAGCAGAGCACTTAGTTCTTCCAGATTTGCTGGTAGCTAAACAATAATAGAGTCCCTCATCACTTGTTGTGACTTTTCTGATGGTAAGTTCTATGTTGCCCTCACTGTCAATGTGCATGGAGTAACGTCTAGATTCTGCGATGTCAACCAAGTCTTTTTCCCTGAAATTTCCAGAAATCTTATGAACCTTTTTAACCTCACAGACTATAAAAGCTGAGCATTGAACTGTGGGTAGACTTCTGGATTGAAAGTCCTGTGAATTCCATTGCATTAAATCTGTACAAATCAAAAAGAGTTGTCAAATAAACATTCAGTAGATCTATCTGGTAATAAACAACTTAGATAAGCCATTCCCTCTTAAGGTCTTTGCTTGCGTACTTTAATACTTTTTATAGTAATCACAATTAACTTAAACTATTTAGCCTATAGAAACAAAAAAGAAGACATTTACCATTTGATGGTAGGTTCTGGTTGGCCATCAATTTTACCCACAAATGTTGCATCTTGTCCCTCGTTCACTGTGACGTCTCGGAGCATTCTGATGAATGAAGGTCTCACAAACACATCCTTCTTTTTGGGTGTCGGAGACTTTCTGGCTTCTGTAAAACATGGTAGATGTACAAAGTTATCAAATGCGTGATTTGTGAAAGAAAGCTTCTAATTCATGCTGAAAAAATACTTTGTATGTTTCTTGGAATCTAATGACTTCTGCTACGTGCAACAGATATAATAGCTTGTACATTTTTGTGATTGAATGACCAGAACACAACTAGTGATAAGAATGGGTGTCGATCTAGATTTAGCACAGTGCTCATCTGGCTATATGAAGAGTAAACACTGGCATACTGCTTAAGATGCCAAAGTAAATGCGACTATTAAAATAAGCTTTCAGCATGTTTCCAAACTGCATCATATAATTCGTCCCTTGACAGCCAGAAGTGGCTATCAGCAGTTAAATTTTAACTGCTGATAGCCACTTCTGGCTGTCAAGGGACGAATTATAATATTGAAATAAACTCACCTTCAACAGTAACATTGGATACAGTTTCAGCCTCACCAGCACTATTTGTGGCTGTCACAACGTAACGGCCAGCTTCTCTACGAGTAGCAGACTCTATTTCCAAGCTCAACAAACCATAGTTGTTCTGCAAATAATACAGAAAAAAAAAATTCATTCTATCTTTTCACACTTGACTTCAAATGATGTGTGATGTTATGAAATTGTATTTATCATTGTGCCTAGAAAAGGCAGACAGGGAGGCCAATTTTTTTATCAATGTCATCCTGCCTTGAAACTTGACTGAATAGAAGAAAACAAAAAAGGAGTTTTTGGGTTCAATTCCATATGGTGGTAAACAATCATATGCTTACAGTTATGGTATATTGCCGCCCAGTTGTAATTTCTCGGCCATCTTTAGTCCACATGACTTGTGGGGCTGGTATACCAGTAACTCACCAAGTCAGTCTATATCTTGTTACCCTCTGTGTTTTTCTTCACCTTTGTAATTGCTGGGAACTTTCGCAAAGCAGAATAGAATAAGATCAGCCTGCACATGTATACAGTCTGATCTTATTCTATACTGCCTGCTTGTCTTAATTTATCATGGAAAGTGTTAAAAAGAACTAAACTTACAGTGATGGTATATTGTCTGCCAGTTGTAATTTCTCGGCCATCTTTAGTCCACATGATTTGTGGAGCAGGTATTCCAGTTACAGAACAAGTCAGTCTGATTTTGTTGCCCTCTGTCACTCTGCGATCCTTCAACTTGGCAGTAAAGTCAGGTGCCTTGTCGTAGGATTTCTTGGGTGCGTCAGATGGAGCTGATGCGACGCCTGCAGCACTTGTTGGTAGTATGAGTGTCTCTTTGGGTTCAGCACCTACAAGTACAATATATGACATTCATTATTCAGTATCATTATTATCTGTAAAGGCCAAAAACTTTCCTTTTGTTGCTCGAGTGACATTTGAAATTCAATGACTACATTTTCAATTATAGGACTTTCCATTCACCTTTACCTTTTCCAAGCACAATTTGTCATCTTAAATAAGATAGGATGTTGAAATCCATTGGAATATATCAATAGGGAAATAAAATGATACTGTGGGCAATATGTCTCTAACTGCTTCAAAATTCTATGTGCAATTTAATACACACATATTGATTTTCTATTCACATGAGTTTGTCTTCTGCAAATACCTTTCAAGTTAGAACCATGTTTTTAATCTTTTTGTATTGATTGCTAAACTCAGCTTTTTACTTACGTTGCACTTTGACTCTAGCCTCAGTAAAGGCTGAGCCTGCTTTGTTTTCTGCTTTACACATATAATGACCCTGGTCGGTCATGTACACATCTCGTATGTAGAGTGTGCATAAACCTTCCTCGTAGGAAATTGTGTAGTGTCGACCAGGTTGGATCAGGCGTCTGTCTTTGTACCTAGAAATGAAAAAGATTGCACATCATTAAAAGGTCTTTTGAACAAAATATAGCACAAATATTGCACAAATATGAAATTCTTTTTAGTTTATGTTGACACTAGTCAACAAAGAGGTTTCACAAGAAAGCATGAGCAGAGGCTATCAAGTATTGTATAATTTTTTTTCACTTGGCAAAAGTGGAAACATACGGTACATTTCATGAACGAACATACATCTGACAGTACTCATTTTGAATGACAAGAAAAATGAGCTTAGACTGCATATTCCTGGAGTTTAACACATCAATATAGTTTCTCATTTTAGAGGATCAATTTTCGATTGACTTACCATTCAATGTTACATTTAGGATGTCCTTCAACCTTACACTCCAGAACAATCTTAATGTTCTCAAGGATAGTGATATCCTCAAGTTTCTGTGTGAACTTGGGTTCTCTGTAATTGTCAGGTACAATACCCACAACATAGGGGATGAATTTAAACATGACTTACCATTCAATGTTACATTTAGGATGTCCTTCAACCTTACACTCCAGAACAATCTTGGTGTTTTCAAGGATAGTGATATCCTCAAGTTTCTGTGTGAACTTGGGCTCTCTGTAGTTATCTGGTACAGTTTCTAAAATAGTTAAAACATAAATAAAACAATAAAATATGTTTGTAGACAATGCTGTAGTAAATGCACTTTCTTTATCACAAAACTAAGTTGACATGTTGGAACCCTTTCAGAAACAGCTTTTGATCACAGAGAGAAATTATGAGCTTGCACTTTTCCAAAAGTTCTATCAGGAGTAAATTTCATACCAGTACATGCATTTGTATTTTTCGAAACATAGACCTCATTCACTTAGCTATCAACAAACCAATGATGGCTCAGAAGATAGCTGCCCAGATAAGGACATTTTGATAAATATGTTGTCAACAAAATTTTTTGAAGAAAGGGCATATAAGACTGTAAATGGCTCAATGACAAGAAACATCACTATGAAAAATCTTTTGATTTTTACTTACCAATAACTTTGAGGTCAGCAAAGCATGAAGCCTGTCCATAATCATTGTTAGCCACACATCTCCATGTGCCAGAGTCTTCTTTGTCAGCACCCTTGATTGTGAGGCGGTACACACCCTTGATGTGTTCTAGTGTGTATTTATCACTCTCTGTCACCTTCACACCATTACAGAACCATGTGACCTCAGGCTCGGGGCGGCATGTTACTATAAATAGAATAAATTTAACATGAATTTCTGTAATTGTGAGACGATACAGTCACACTCTAATACTATAAACAGAAATATCTTGTGAAGAATTTAAAAAGAAAAAGAAAGGGGGACAACACTTATACTTGATCTCATGAAGGGAGCCATTTTGAATACCACCATAGAAACAATTTATTATCTGTAGAAAACTCATTAATAACATATGAAATGATTCAACTGAGCACACAATTGCATAAAATGATAATGTGACTACAAAGAATCGGAAGTTAGAAAGAGTCATAAAGATGGACAGATTGAAAATCATAATGTGTGTGACACTGACACCTGCTTAGTGGGGTCCTAGATAACACTTTGACATACCTGTTACATTAAGAGTGACTGACTCACCCTTCTTGACAGACTGGTCCACCAATGGTAACACAAACTTGGGTGTTATGTTGGTGTCCTTCATCTCAATGTCATACATATGTGTTAAGTAATATGCTAATGTGTAAAGTAATATACTAATGTGTAAAGTAATATGCTAACATACCTGTGACACTAAGTGTGACTGACTCACCCTTCTTGACAGACTGGTCCACCAATGGTAACACAAACTTGGGTGTTATGTTGGTGTCCTTCATCTCAATGTCATACATATGTGTTAAGTAATATGCTAATGTGTAAAGTAATATACCAATGTGTAAAGTAATATGCTAACATACCTGTGACACTAAGTGTGACTGATTCACCCTTCTTGACAGATTGGTCCACCAATGGTAACACAAACTTGGGTGTTATGTTGGTGTCCTTCATCTCAATGTCATACATATGTGTTAAGTAATATGCTAATGTGTAAAGTAATATACTAATGTGTAAAGTAATATGCTAACATACCTGTGACACTAAGTGTGACTGATTCACCCTTCTTGACAGATTGGTCCACCAATGGTAACACAAACTTGGGTGTTATGTTGGTGTCCTTCATCTCAATGTCATACATATGTGTTAAGTAATATGCTAATGTGTAAAGTAATATGCTAATGTGTAAAGTAATATACTGACATACCTGTTACACTGAGAGTGACAGATTCACCCTTCTTGACAGACTGGTCCACCAATGGTAACACAAACTTGGGTGGTATGTTGGTGTCCTTCATTTCAAGGTCATACTCGTGTTTGTCATATCTATGTGAGGAAAGAAATAAAATGGCAATGAATTTTGTGCTAAAAATATAGACTAGGTTTAGCGGTATGTTTTGATAAACCGTCAGTGTTGTCATAAAATCTCGTAACTACGGCTCGAATCAAGCTGTAGTTACGAGATTTTATAACAACACTTACGAATTACTATTGTTTGTCCGGAATTACGTCATGATTAACTGGATAAAATCGTTCCCTATTGTAAGATCATCACATCAAACATTGTAGAGCTATATACATACAAAATTAACCCTTTCCCAAACAAGACCTGGTTTTGACGTCCCTAATAGAATAGGATTGGGAAAACATTGAAACAAAAGAAGAAACTGCTGATAACCAGCAGTTTCTCCTTTTGCCTCAATATTTTCTGTGCTATATTATACACAAATTCTGTCTTAAACAAGGTCCATTTGTCCTCTTGAGCAGCTTTTTGAAATGGAAATTTTGAAATTTTGCTGTTTGGGAAAGGGTTGACCTCAACATTGATAACACTGAGGACAAACTATAAATTTTACAGAACAAGTTAAACAATATGGGCACTGACACTTCAAAAAATGTTCAGAAAAGATAACATATAGGCATGTAAGTGACACTTTTGAAGGCAACAAGTTGAATCTTAAGCCTTGAAGAAAAGATTTATTGAATTTAATAACAATATTCAACTCACTTCTTCTTCTGTCTCAGAAGCTCCTCCTGTTCCTTCTTGCGTCTGCGATGTCTGACCTCCTCGACGGTGAGATTCGCGCTTGTCTTGACAGAGCCAAACTCGTTAGTGGCCTTACACATAACGCGACCGGCATCTTCAGGTTCAATACCGTTGATAAACAAGGAAGCGATGTCCTCTTTGTAGGTCAAGGTGAACTTGGCTGAATCTTCAAGATCGTAACCGTCCTTGGACCTGAAATAAGAAATGTATGTATGATATATTTATTCCTTAATTTTCTGCTTTTCAACAAAAACCTTGTATCTGCAGCTTATAATAAGCTGCAGATACAAGGTTTTAGTTGGAAAGCGACAAAATATTGATTTTATATCATCCTCGGGTTCAATACCGTTAATAAACAAGGAGGCATTATCCTCTTTGTAGGTCAAGGTGAACTTGGCTGAATCTTCAAGATCATAGCCGTCCTTGGACCTGGAATAAGAATTGTATGTATGATATATTTATTCCTTAATTTTCTACTTTTCAACAAAAACCTTGTAGCTGCAGCTTATAACAAGCTGCAGATACAAGGTTTTAGTTGGAAAGCGACAAACTATTGATTTTATATCATCCTCTGGTTCAATTTTGTTGATAAACAAGGAGGCGATGTCCTCTTTGTAGGTCAAGGTGAACTTGGCTGAATATTCAAGATCATAGCCGTCCTTGGACCTGAAATAAGAATTGTATGTATGATATATTTATTCCTTAATTTGCTGCTTTTCAACAAAAACCTTGTAGCTGCAGCTTATAACAAGCTGCAGATACAAGGTTTTAGTTGGAAAGCGACAAACTATTGATTTCATATCATCCTCGGGTTCAATTACGTTGATAAACAAGGAAGCGATATCCTCTTTGTAGGTCAAGGTGAACTTGGCTGAATCTTCAATGTCATAGCCATCCTTGGACCTGAAATAAGAATTGTATGTATGATATATTTATTCCTTAATTTGCTACTTTTCAACAAAAACCTTGTAGCTGCAGCTTACATTAAGCTGCAGATACAAGGTTTTAGTTGAAAAACGACAAACTATTGATTTTGTATCATCCTCAGGTTCAATACCGTTGATAAACAAGGAGGTGATGTCCTCTTTGTAGGTCAAGGTGAACTTGGCTGAATCTTCAAGGTTGTAACCATCCTTGGACCTGAAATAAGAATTGTATGTATGATATATTTATTCCTTAATTTGCTGCTTTTCAACAAAAACCTTGTAGCTGCAGCTTATAACAATCTGCAGATACAAGGTTTTAGTTGGAAAGTGACAAACTATTGATTTTATATCATCCTCGGGTTTAATACCGTTAATAAACAAGGAAGCAATGTCCTCTTTGTAGGTCAAGGTGAACTTGGCCGAGTCCTCAAGGTCATAGCCGTCCTTGGACCTGAAGGTAAGGATTATATGTATTTCAGGATTATTGCATACTAATTAACTCTGATCAAAGATAGTAAACTGATTGCACAAGATAAGATGCAAGACTTTCTATGGAATATCAAAAAAAGCATAAGCTTACTTTAAGAATTGCTTTAAGAATTGCAAAGTAACAGACCATTGCTAAGCATGATGGAACCCTACAACAAAAGCTATTTATTTTGCATAGCTTCCAAAAGTTTTCAGTGGCCAAGGTGTGTTTGTCCATCTTTTAAGATATCTTGACTACCACATGTTTTGAGAGTATTACATATCACTCACATGCTTTATGATCTATACATATTTCTGCTGAAGCCATTGGTGACCTAGTGTGGAATAATTCAGTTCAATTGCAACCATTTATGATAGATAAAGTGACAGATGTTTCACATTCAACATATTGACCATATAATGAATCATTCATGAGCAGATCTGAAATGGCAGATCTAGATGACTTACCAGACAATATTTGGTGTAGGTTTGCCGGTAATCTTACAAGACATCTCTACTCTTGAACCTTCAAGTCCTAACAGATCATCTAGACCTTCAACAAGGATAGGAGCATGGTCGGGCATTTCTGAAATTTGATATAACACATTGTTAAACTAAGCATTGCAGCATCCTACATTTGGCTATAAGAATTACCCAATTAAATAATCTCAATTTACACAGCAAGCATGCAACTTTCCATGTCAACGGTATGTTTGGTCTGATAAAACAAACATATCAACTGTCTTTAGAATGAGAACTGGAATCAGAAATGTTGTCACAATTTGACCTTGTTTTATAGCATAAATCAACTAGGCTTAGCTAAGAATGAGCATTGTGCTCTATCTTTGACCCATTTTCTGTAACATATGAAAGTCTTTTGTCATTGGTCTAAGGGGTATATTCATCAAATATAGCTCATGATAAATGATCTGGCAG
Source organism: Fragum sueziense (assembly GCA_963680895.1). Classification (NCBI taxonomy): domain Eukaryota; kingdom Metazoa; phylum Mollusca; class Bivalvia; order Cardiida; family Cardiidae; genus Fragum; species Fragum sueziense. The sequence goes on along the minus strand of OY804609.1, from coordinate 22,122,815 downwards.
AGCATCTCTAGCAAATGGCTAGAGATGCTCTGCCAGATCATTTAGCACAAGCTATACCAACAACAAATAAAAGTAAACAAACGCTCACCCATAACAATGTTTCTGGCCATGATGCCTGTATCACCCTCCTTTCTGAATACAGCACTGTCTCGTGATAGTCGACCAATGGGGAGAATGTCAAGGTCATTGCCAAACATTGTGAGAAAACAATAAAAGATGACAATAATAATAAACACTCACCCATAACAATATTTCTGGCCATGATGCCTGTATCTCCCTCCTTTCTGAATACAGCACTGTCTCGTGATAGACGACCAATAGGTAAAATGTCAAGGTCATCCTCCTGGAAAAATACAAGTGAAAGATGCTATATGTCTCAAAATCCTATACATTTACATAAAATCTAATGAAGTAATGGATAGATTCATCACAATTCTCTGGTGACTGTTTTCCATCCTTTCTTTACCTAACAGATTTAGAAGGCAAGTATTTCAAGTGATTGCTGTACACATATTTCCAAAGCAAACTAACATTTTCTGACTGATACTTTACACTTTAAGATCTATCCCTAGGTCTTTGACAGCTTTCTTTTACATTAAAAGAGTATAATATTTCTGCATCAAATGATGAACTAATTCAGAAAGTATAATTTAAATATACCCACCTTATGTCTGACTCTCTGTCTGTAGTCCTTATGACGTTTCTTTGAGAGAGCTTTGCCTGTAACCTTGGCTCCACCCTGTAATGATATTAGATCAAAATCTTAGTGAATGTTGATATGCAATGATAATAAACAAATGATGCCTAATAATGCTAAAGGAAATGGCCAGATTGCTTGTTCTAATAATGACACTTAGACAAAAAGCTTTAACTTATTATTTGATGAAATGCCATAAAACAATATCTTTGTTTACCACTAAAACCATGTTATTTGATAAAACAATCCAGATAGATTTTCCTGATTAAAAGTACATATATAGTTTGTTGGTTATAACTGTAGACTTGTATACAAACACTAAAAAACATAGTTTTAACATTTACCAAACCATCTATCGCGAGCTATACGAGCGAATTAATGTCCTAATTCTTTTATTCCCAAAAGAGGAAGTGTTTGTGTTGGGCCATTTATCAACAACAAGAAGTAAAGTGTTTGTATACAAGTCTACAGTTATAGCAGATGAGTTATAAATCATGAATTGAATTTACTAAACAATTGTTAGAAATAAATTAAAATATATTTGTTCACTATATAATATACCTTTTCTGTTTGTTCCTTGTCCTTTTTCTGTCTGGGCTGTTTAGTGCAGAACAAGAGAAACAAGAAGCTGATGTTAGAACAACTACAAGCAACGACAGAAAGCATGATGATTGATAGCAATGACAATTTGGATAAGTTTTTGTTAAAATACTAGCTCATGAAATTTTACATGAAATTGATTATTCAAATAGATATGATCTTCCAGGTTGTGATGCTTTTATATTCCACATTTATTTCAGAAGAATCTGTCATCCTTGCACTTTGACAGAATCACAATTTGTTACAGAACTAATGCATAAGCAAGTACTATTCAAAATCACCAAGCTAGATGTATCAAGGATTTTTTTCTCTGTGTAATTAGTTTCCAAAAATTTCGTTATATGGAAACTTAAGTTGTACATGTACAATAACTTTCAAAATAATGGTAAATGAGTGAATAGCAAACTGGATTAAGCTCTACGTATATGATGCTTGTCTATCACATAAAGCATTATTAAATGAATTCATTAATTCAGATTGTATTATTTTCATGAATATTCATTCCTTGATGAAAAGATGATGTTGTATAAACATGTAACAAAGTTTTAGTAAATGAACAATTGTTTTATAAACTATACAAGCACACTGGGAAGACACAAATATGTACAAACTTACATTTAACCATGGGTGTTCAAGAGCTTCATCTATTGTCATTCGTTTACTGAAAATAGAAACACAAATAATTTTAAAAGAAAAAGCTTACATATTGTAGCTTTTCAACAAAAACCTCGTAACTACAGCTTGTTTAAGCTGCAGTTACGAGGTTTTTGTTGAAAAGCAGTGATATACATGTATCTAGAAAAGATCAAACAGGTATCTACAAACTAAGCAGACCAGATTCAAAAGCATTCTCATACATTTACTATTTCTCATTTACTTAGCCTACTCTTGCACAAAGTTTTTCCAAAAAGCACATGGGAATATTTCATAAAGAAACATGAACATGTACTAAAATATCTTCAATGGCTTGGTACACCGAGTCTGTACTATGATTTGAAAACATAACATTCTAGACTTCCTTAACAAAAAAAAATCAAATGCAAATTTTCCTCTCACCTCTTGTCCTTGAGCAGCAGTTTATTGATGAAGTCTTTGCCGTCAGCTGACACATTGTCCCACATCTCATCGTCAAAGTCGTATTGTACATTGTTGATGTGGTGGAACGTCTCATGGTCGTTGTCGCCAGCAAATGGGGAATAGCCACTCAATCTGAAAGTGTAATTTGATTAATTAACTGATTGATGATTGATTGATTGGTTAATTAATATACACATTGTCCAACATCTCGTCATCAAAGTCGTATTGTACGTTGTTGATATGGTGGAATGTCTCATGATCGTTGTCTCCAGCGAATGGGGAATAGCCACTCAATCTGAAAGTGTAATTTGATTGATGAATTGATTGGTACATAAATTAATTAATTGATTGATTGATTGATACATATGCCATATTTCATCATCCTAGTGGTATTTCACAATTATGATGTGATGTATAGTCTCATGATCATTCTCAAAGGCAAATGGTGAATAGCGACTTAGTTTGCTTGTGACAAGCAATTTCTTCATTTTCCACAATGTTTTCTAACACCAAAATGAAAAGATTTTTAAAATTTCATTCATATGAGATTCTCGTCTGCATCAAATTTCAAATTGGAACAATCCAAAATTTTGCTGCCTGGTAATGGGTTAAGACAATATTTCTCAACTTTGAGCAAAAACAAATGACCAACTTACAGCACATAAGACATGACTCCGAGTGACCACATATCGGCTGAGAATGACACCGGCATATAGTTGATGATTTCAGGGGCACAGAACTCTGCCGAACCAAACAAGACTCGAACCTTCTTCCCCTCCTTGAGACGTTGGGCAAGACACTTTTTGATGCCCAACAAGATAGAGGTTTTGAAAAACATTGTGGAAAATGAAGAAATTGCTTGTGACAAGCAATTTCTTCATTTTCCAAAATGTTTTCTAACACCAAAATGAAAAAGATTTTTAAAATTTCATTCATGTGAGATTCTCGTCTGCATCAAATTTCAAATTGGAACAGTCCAAAATTTTGCCGTCTGGTAATGAATTAAGACAATATTGCTCAACTTTGAGCAAAAACAAATTATCAACTTACAGCACATAGGACATGACACCAAGGGACCACATATCAGCCGAGAACGACACAGGCATATAGTTGATGATTTCAGGGGCACAGAACTCTGCCGTACCAAACAAGACTCGAACCTTCTTCCCCTCCTCGAGGCGTTGAGCAAGACCAAAGTCTATAAGCTTGATGTCTGTACTATCTTTAGTGACGCACATCACATTCTCGGGCTGCAAACAAAAATATCCAAGCATGCATAAATTATTCAACATCAGATCAATAGAAAGATAGAAGTAAATGTTCATTTTTCTTAAACTAACACTTCTATACATTGGCCAAATTATGCCCATTTCAACCTATCAATCTTTCCACAGAAGTATGTGCATGTATTCAAATAAATCATAAATCCACATAGCGTACCATTCATATCTTCAGTGCTTTGAAATATTCTATTCTAAACTCTGAAGTTGTTAAGATATGTCCTTGATCGTATCAAATTTAAGTTAAAATTGACATGTCTTACCTTCAAATCAAGGTGTACAATATTCTGTTGATGCATATTCCTAACTCCCGTACAGATCTGTCTCATGTATGTGATACAGTCTTGTTCAGTGAAGGGTCAGTGCAAAACCATTGTAAGTGCATATAATATATGCACTTACAATGGTTTGGCACTGACCCTTATAGAAATATGGAAACATATCTTACCTTCAAGTCAAGGTGTACAATATTCTGTTGATGCATATGTCTGACTCCTGTACAAATCTGTCTCATGTATGTGATACAGTCTTGTTCTGTGAAGTCATAGTCTTGTTCTACCAGGCGGTCAAATAACTCTCCACCACTCAACCTAAATATATGGAAACAATTAATTAGCTATTTCAGGAAACTTCTATATCATTCTATTGTCAAAATACTAATTTCAGAATTGTAAATTGAGCTAAAAGCATTTCATTGAGAAAGGCTATAAGTTAAAGCCAACGACACAGAAAAATTTGAGACTATAATCCACATTTTCCTTTACTTTACTTTACAGACATTCGGATAGATCAATTCACCATGGAAGGTCTAAGGAAATGAATGGTAAATTTAGAGCAACTTTTCTTTTATGATCAAGAAAAGGCCAACAGTCAAACATTTTGTAAATAGTTCAGATGCCAATACATGTAATTGAATGTAGAATTTATATTTAGATAATGAGAAGGTAATTTTTGATGACAATAAAAACTTACAATTCAAGAATCATGACCATTTCTCCAGACTGATCAAAAGCTTCATGGAGTTGCATCAGTTTAGGATGATGTAGACTATTCATTATGTCAATCTCATGTCTGACTATCTCCTTCTCATGGAGTCTTCCAAAATCAAAATAAACTTACAGTTCAAGAATCATCACCATTTCTCCAGACTGATCAAAAGCTTCATGGAGTTGCATCAGTTTAGGATGATGTAGACTATTCATTATGTCAATCTCATGTCTGACTATCTCCTTCTCATGGAGTCTTTCTCAAACAATAGAATCTTGAACTGCTCTATTTCAAAAGGCAATTGCAGACAATAATTGCTGGTTGCTTGCTGTCTGCTTAGGAAAACATTGAGACAAAAGAAGAAAATGCTGATGACCAGCATTTTCTCCTTTTGTCTCAATATTTTATGTGCATTATTGCACATATATCCTGGTTTTGGAGGAAGGAAATGTGTATATCAAAGCAAAGAAAATATTGACAGAAAAAGGAGAAATTGCTGATTATCAGCAATTTCTTCTTTTCTGTCAATGTTTTCATAACCTATTTCTGTTGGGGATGTCATAACCAGGTCTTGCTTAGAAGAGGGTTAAGAATTGAAGAGATATTGATGATTTTTCTTCCAAAGTCAAAATAAACTAAAGGTAATTTTTGATGACAATAAAAACTTACAATTCAAGAATCATGACCATTTCTCCAGACTGATCAAAAGCTTCATGGAGTTGCATCAGTTTAGGATGATGTAGACTATTCATTATGTCAATCTCATGTCTGACTATCTCCTTCTCATGGAGTCTTCCAAAATCAAAATAAACTTACAATTCAAGAATCATGACCATTTCTCCAGACTGATCAAAAGCTTCATGGAGTTGCATCAGTTTAGGATGATGTAGACTATTCATTATGTCAATCTCATGTCTGACTATCTCCTTCTCATGGAGTCTTCCAAAATCAAAATAAACTTACAGTTCAAGAATCATGACCATTTCTCCAGACTGATCAAAAGCTTCATGGAGTTGCATCAGTTTAGGATGATGTAGACTATTCATTATGTCAATCTCATGTCTGACTATCTCCTTCTCATGGAGTCTTACAAAATCAAAATAAACTTACAGTTCAAGAATCATGACCATTTCTCCAGACTGATCAAAAGTTTCATGGAGTTGCATCAGTTTAGGATGATGTAGACTGTTCATTATATCAATCTCATGTCTCACTATCTCCTTCTCATGGAGTCTTACAAAATCAAAATTTACTTACAGTTCAAGAATCATGACCATTTCTCCAGACTGATCAAAAGCTTCATGGAGCTGCATCAGTTTAGGATGATGTAGACTATTCATTATATCAATCTCATGTCTGACTATCTCCTTCTCATGGAGTCTTTCAAAATCAAAATAAACTTACAGTTCAAGAATCATAACCATTTCTCCTGACTGATCAAACGCTTCATGGAGTTGCATCAGTTTAGGGTGATGTAGACTATTCATTATGTCAATCTCATGTCTCACAATCTCATTCTCGTGGAGTCTTTCCAAAACAACATAACTTTGAACTGCTCTAATTCAAAAGCAGTTGAAGACAGCAAAACAAGTGGTTTCGAAAGCATGAAATATGCATATGACGGCAAGGAAAATATTGAGGAAAAAGGAGAAATTGCTGGTTATCAGCAATTTCTACTTTTTCCTCAATGTTTTTACAAACTATTTCTACTAGGGACGTTAAAACCTGTTCTTGTTTGGTAGAGGGTTAACAATTGAAGAGATATTGATGATTTTTCTTACAAAATCAAAATAAACACTTACAGTTCAAGAATCATGACCATTTCTCCAGACTGATCAAAAGCTTCATGGAGCTGCATCAGTTTAGGATGATGTAGACTATTCATTATGTCAATCTCATGTCTGACTATCTCCTTCTCATGAAGTCTTACAAAGTCAAAATAAACACTTACAGTTCAAGAATCATGACCATTTCTCCAGACTGATCAAAAGCTTCATGGAGTTGCATCAGTTTAGGATGATGTAGACTGTTCATTATGTCAATCTCATGTCTGACTATCTCCTTCTCATGGAGTCTTACAAAATCAAAATAAAAACTTACAGTTCAAGAATCATGACCATTTCTCCTGACTGATCAAAAGCTTCATGGAGTTGCATCAGTTTAGGATGATGTAGACTATTCATTATGTCAATCTCATGTCTCACTATCTCCTTCTCATAGGTTTTCCCCCCAAACAACAAATTTTAAACTGCTCTAATTCAAAAGCAGTTGAAGACAGCAAAACAATTCGTTTTGAAAGCAGGAAATGTGTATATCATGGTGAAGAAAATATTGACGGAAAAGGAGAAATTGCTGATTATCAGCAATTTCTTCTTTCCCCTCAATGTTTTCACACACTATCGGTATGTCTACTAGGGATGTCAAAACCAGGTCTTGCTTAGTAGAGGATAAAGAATTGAAGAGATATTGATGATTTCTTTCCAAAATCAAAATAAACTTACAGTTCAAGAATCATGACCATTTCTCCTGACTGATCAAAAGCTTCATGGAGTTGCATCAGTTTAGGGTGATGTAGACTATTCATTATGTCAATCTCATGTCTCACTATCTCCTTCTCATGGAGTCTTACAAAATCACAATAAACTTACAGTTCAAGAATCATGACCATTTCTCCAGACTGATCAAAAGCTTCATGGAGCTGCATCAGTTTAGGATGATGTAGACTATTCATGATGTCAATCTCATGTCTGACGATCTCCTTCTCATGGGGTTTACAGTGGATAAACTTGGCCGCCCAGTTCTTGTTGGTGGCTCGCTCGATGGCGCGATGGACGACACCGAACGCTCCGCGGCCTAGTTCTTCACAGATGATGTATTTACCGAGAACGTCACCTCGTATCTTACTGACATCTACTTGGTCTCCTCGGAATGAAGAGTCATCTTTGAAAAGAAAAATGAAAATTAATTTCTTTCTTTTCTTTTTGATGTACATTTATTTTTCATTTTGCAGTGATTGATTGATTGGGTTTAGCACCTCTTTCAACTGCTTTGGTCATATTGTGGTGGATGGAACACCTTGCAGTTGTTTGAATAACTTTGATTTATATGATGTAAATATTTACAATCAGATTTCTAAAGTAATGTAACAACTATGTTCTGAATTTCTTGTAAGGTTTTCAGAATTTTCTTATTGAAAATGAGACTTATTCGAACTTTAGGGTCACAATGCATTCAAATCAAATATATCTTAATCGAAGAAAAGAAATAAAAAGCGTGAGTTGACCCATTGAGATATAGACTATCTATAATGTGTTGAAACAAATCATCACTTTTCAACAAAAAATTTGTAACTGCAGCTTGTTGCATGAAAAGCATCAATATTACTTACAGAAGTCAGTATAATCCACATCAGGAGTTTCCTCCCTTGTTGTGGCCACGGCTGATTCCGGACCAGGCTCGCTAATTCCTACAAGATTCTCTGCCAAGACGCGGAACTTGTACTCCTTATGTTCCTCCAGACAGCTGACGGTCACGGAGGTCGATGTTGACGTCTCGGCACGGCGCCACATCTTTGTGGTCATATCACATTTCTCAACAATGTAGCCAGTGACGGGTGATCCACCGTTGTCAGCAGGCTCCTTCCATGTGAGGTCAACTGAGTGTTTTGTTGTGTTGATAATGGTGACTGGGCCTTGTGGTGCATCTGGGCGATCTAGAAAACGGTCAAAATAAATGATTAACCATTTTTTTTAATGAAGCTTTACCTGCTTTTAATTTCAAGCACCAATAAATAAACTATAAAACAGCAAAGTTGACTGCATTTCTGTGCAAGCTGAGATTATGTCTTTTCTGTCTTCTAGAGCCTAAAAGATCTGGTTTGAGGATGCCCCAAATTAATCTTATATTAGGACATACTAAAATAAATAAAATATCTGAAGATTGATGTTAAGACCTACATGGATTGGTATTCTAATACTCATACAATTTCTCTTTTCTATCATACAATCTTTAACCCTTTACCAAACAAGACCTGTTTTTGACGTCCCCAATAGAAAAGACCTGGGAAAACAATGAGACAAAAGAAGAAACTGCTGATAACCAGCAGTTTCTCCTTTTGACTCAATATTTTCTTGGCTATATTGTACACAAATTTTACCTTTTTAACTACCTACATTTTGTCGTCTGCAGCAGCTTTCAAATTGGAACAGCCAAAAATTTTGCCGTTTGGGAAAGGGTTAAGAAATCTTCAAATAAACTACAGATCACTTACCAATCACAGAAATTGGTACTTGTACTGAATCTTTTCCAAGTTTGTTTTCCACAATAAATGTGTACAAGCCACTATCAGGCCTATCAGCATCATCAATGGTCAGGATACTGTGCTGCTTTGTGGTCTTAATCTCCACACGTCTGTAGGATTTCAGTGTCTTGTCTGCATGTTTCCAGGTCACTGTTGGTGTTGGACGGCCAGTAAACATGATGCGGGCATGTATGGTGTCACCACGACAGAATTTTAAACCTTCTGTGTAACGGTCTGGGACATCCTTGATTTTGGCTGGAGCTGAAGTACAAAAGTTATACTTTGGTGAGAACACTAACCAAATAATTTTCCTGTACAGTTTCTTAAATGTTTGTAAGAAGTTCTGTAACTTAACAAATATTATGAGAAATACATTAATCTACAGAGTGCTTCTACAAAACTTCTACAAACAAAATTTTTGTTCTTTGAATTTTCAGATGAACATGTAGTAGCATCAAATTATTATTATGCTGAAGATTTTTATGATACATAGATAAATGATTTCTATAATATGTTTTCTTCGTTTACAAGTCTGCCCAAATCAATACCAGCAATTCAGCCTTTCTGCTTATTAATTTTGCTAGGTAAACAGAAAATTATTAAAGTTAAAATTCATTATTTTTTGTCTTTTGCAACTCCCTTGATATCAATTAGTCTAAATTACGTTGTTTTGAAAAGATGTACAGTAAAACTATACCTTCCACATCCAGGTTAGCCCTACAAGTGGCAGATCCAAACTTATTTTTGGCAGAACACTCTATTCCACCAATGTCCTTCATCTCCGCAGATTTGATCACCAGCGTGTATTTTGTGCCTTCAGACGAGACCGTACAGTGACGTCCGGTGAACATTTCACGATAATTCTTGTACCATGTGACCTCTGGGCGTGGCATGCCGGTGACCTCACAGGTGAAGATGGCTTCTTTGCCTTCAACCACCGTGGTGTCCTTGATTTCTTTGATGAACTTGGGGCCAGCAGTGGCTGAAAAACAAAATGGAAATTGCTAAATCTTGTCTACTGTATCACTGTTAAAAACCTAATGACTATTACATAATTGTTGTAAATTACTCAATACATAATTGATAAAATTTACAAGTCCCACCTGGTAACTTTAATTCCAAAATGCAGTGTGAACTTTGCTTAAAATCTGTCACCAATGATCAAAGAACCTTTAAATAAGAATCTGTTCACTATTCTTCTTTAGATGGCTTGAGGTATACAATTGCATGGGTTTTGAATTTCATGTTTATTCATTTACAAAGATACAAAGATCTACCTTTTTTTTTTTCAAAATACAATGTAAGTACAAAACCAACATACCAATCCTGTCCCTACAGTATACTTGATCAGTGGCTGGAGAAGGTTCACCAAGTCCTTCTTTATTCTCAGCTCTTACACGGAACATATATGGAATATCCTCCAACAAATCATTGAGCTTCAACTTTGTATCCTTGGTGGGTGTCTTGGTGGCGGGCATCCAGCGCGTACCGGAAATGTCTGCGCGCTCCAGATGGTACCCGGTGATTGGTGAACCTCCATCTGTTGCTGGGGGTTCCCATGACAACTGACAGAATCGGGGACCAACCTCAAGGATTTCAGGGGCCTTGGCTGGGGCACCTGGTTTGTCTGTAACAAAATGTGATTGTGTATCATTATCACTATTCATTATGTGTGTATTCATTTGGATGCTACTTCATGCACTAAACTAAAAGGGCAAAAGTCCATACAGTCTATTTTGATTCTAATTTCTATATTCAATAATAAGTCAATAATTCTTGTTTCAATTCAAAAGAATTATTATTTAAGTTTAATACAAAGCTTGTGGTTTAAATAAATGCATTTAAAATCATTTATCCATCTGACCAATATTATGTACACATATCGTTATGTTATAAAATAGCTGAAACTTTGTAATATATTGTATAAGCAAAACCATATCATATGACAGCTTTTGTTAATAATATTAAAAGAAATTGTAGTTTAAGACAAGAAATGTTGCCATTTAATTTCATAAAAAAAATCCTTGGTTATTTATGTATCTGTACATCAAAATATTACAGGAATATGTGAGAGGAATTTGGTGAATAAGGATCAACTAGAAATAGAATGTTAGGAGGTTGGATAAGGAAATGGTGTATTATCTTCACTGTGAACATTTCCCTTTTATGGTTTTTAGTAGAATTTACCTGATTTTTTAACCTAAAATAATTAAATGCTTGGGAAAAAAGGGTATATATGACAAAGAATGTATCACAATTCAAACAATATTACATTCTTCCTGAAAATATGACACAAAATTCAAAAAGATCTACATTGTGGTCAAATTTAACTGTGAATTTAAAGTTAAAGATATCAAGCTTTAGAAATGAAGAATCAAATATAAGCATGCATACATTGGGTTATGAGTATCAAAGATCTATAACATATACATTTTTGTATGCAAAAGCAGCTTAACAAAGTGTATCATTTCCAATTTCTTCTGCTGCATTGCTACTTCTCAAAATGCAATTTCAGCATCAGTTGCCACATTCACACATTAAACATTACTTTTGAAAAGCTTTTCCTTTTATTCATATCGCAAGAGGCAAATTCAAACAACTATCCTCTTACCTTTTCTGCCCTTTAGTTCAACCACCACAGGCAGTTCAGCAGGGGCACTAACTCCAGCAGGATTTTCAGCAGAAACACGGAAGAAGAATGCTCCACCAGCAGTGAGTCCCGTTATACGGTGAGACTTGACCTTGCCCGGTACACGTCCAGCGCGTGTCCAGTCATCCGAATGTTCTTTACGTTTCTCGATGATGTAGTTTGTGATTGTGTCGTCACCGTACGGAGCCTCCCAACTGAGTGTGACAGCTGTACTGTTGATGTCTGAGGCACGGAGAGCTGTAGGTGGCTCTGGTTTTTCTGTAAAAATTGATATCTTTTAATAAGTTCATGAAAGACAAAATAATGATTGCCTAATTTCAAATGGGCAATTTCTTCAAAGATCAAAATTTAAACAAATCTCTTAAAGAACAAAATGTCACTTTCTAGCCTACAGTATATACAAATTCCAGTTCATAGAATATTCTGAAAAATATCTATTTCTTAGTCATTAACAAAAAAAAGACAATATTGTTTCTTATAAATCTATAAATATGAATGAATAGTCCTGCATAATGTCAAAGCAAAAATCCTATTTCAGTTGTGTAAAATCCTTAATTTTAGGGAATCCTGGAACATTTGTTTAAAAATTATCTATGTGTTCTAAAGCTTTTACAAGTATGGATGTATAAAATCATAATATTGAAATCATGAAATATCGGTAATCAAACATACCAAGTTTCCTCTTTGGCACAACAGATTGATCTGTTTCTAAAGCAGGACTAGTACCCACTTTATTTTCAGCCACAACACGGAAATGATACTCTGTATTTTCTCTCAGACTGGTAATCTTGATGTCGGTCTTGTCGGCGTCAGTTTTACCAATGTGATAATACATCCTACGAGAGCCCTCCCTCTGTTCTACAAGGTAGTTTGTGATTGGTGTACCACCGTCTGAAGCCGAGGGCTGCCATTGGATGGTTGCTGAGTCACGCGTCACCTGCAGGACCTTGATTGGTCCAACTGGAACTGAGGGTGGACCTAGAATAGAGAATTGTTGATATGCAAAACAAATACTAAAATACTGTAAGTTTTAGCATAAAAATGAATATCACTGACGTTGCGATAACAACTAAATCACTTTATAAAAGTATAGTTTTTTCTGATAAAATTTTCTTCTTAATGTTCAAATAAAAGCTTAATTTTGTTGTAACTATTGGTACTTTCTTACATCTTAATTTGAGTGCATCTACCTGTCCATGTGTTTAAAGTATGTTTACAGAATTGATCTAAAATCTTAAGTTCAACTCACATTTTAATGAGTTTTACATAATTTGTAGTACTTCTGATTGACAAATAAAAGTTTCACTTACTGTATGGGCTGACTGGTTTGACTGGTTTACTCATTTCCAATGGTGGACTGAGTCCCATGCTATTTTCAGCCATAACTCGGAAGTAATAATCTTGATTCTCTAGCAAATTATCCACTTCTGTGCTCAGATCCTCTGGTCCAACACGGGCAACTCTCACCCACTTGGGTCTGCGAGCTTCGGATTTCTCGATGATGTAACCAGTGATGCGTGAACCTCCGTCATATTCTGGTTTGTTCCAGGAGAGTTTGAGATGGTCGGCCATAATGTCTGTGGCCTCTAGTGGGCCTGTTGGCTTGTGTGGCTTCTCTGTAATTGGAATAACAGTGAATTTGTGAAACTTTTATATGATTCTAATGCTGTAATCTGTAGGCAAGACTTAAAGCACAAAAACACGAAAAATTGCCTGTTTTGTAGAGAAAGAAATCTCTGAATTTTGATAATGGTAATCAATATTGATATATAGGAACCAGAAAAACATTGATTACTTACAAAGTAAGACTTTATAACACTGAAGTTGAGGAACAATAGATAATTTTTATCACAAAAGCCTACATCTGACTAATTGTCAGTCAAAATTTGGCCCCTATTCCTAAACCATAGGCATAAGAATCAGAAAAGATTATCTAGATACTTACCAATAGGTTTGCTGGGGACCACAGGCTGTGAGAGGGAAGCTGGTTCCCCAACACCAATGCTATTTTTAGCACTGACTCTGAAGTAATACTTGTTTTCGGGTACTAATCCTTTAGCCTGGTAGCTGTGTACATAACTGTCTACTGTCTGTTCTTTTGTCCAGGAGTCCTTGAATTCTTCTCTTTTCTCGATGATGTATGCGCTGATTGTAGCGCCACCATCGTTCTTGGGACGTTTCCAGCGGAAAGAGGCAGAACTCTTCTCAACGTCAGTAACTTCAAGGGACTCTGGGATTCCTGGAACAGCTGTAATAGAATAAAATTTATGAATTTGAGATTTGTCCTTACTGTTGCTTTTCAACAAAAACCTTAGAACAAGCTGCAGTTACGAGGTTTTTGTTAAAAAGCGACACTACATAGTTTGTATGTTTCTAGACTTTAACTATTATCATTTAGCATGACAGTCATCTAATATTTCAAATAATAGAATTTGTTCCATAAATAACATCAGACATACAGATAAAATTACAGCAAACTGATAGAGTGATCATAGGCAAAGCTTCAGTATTTCGTATTCAGTATCATATTTTGAATCAAAACAATGCCTTTGAACATTTATCAATGAAATCTCTTAAACTTTTTAAGTAATGAATACTTATCTCTTTTTAATTTTCATTTTTTTTTGCTTTTAGATATTTTATGAGCACTTACTGAGTTCTTGTTCCGGTGTAACAGCCTTATCCAGTGTAGCTGGTTCACTCAGACCTTCAGAATTCTCAGCCATCACTCTGAACACATATGCTCGTCCTTCAAGCAGTTTAGGTACAGTATATGTTGTCTCTTTTGGCGAGACTCTCGTAACTCTGGTCCATTGTTGTCTTCCAGCATCTCGTTTCTCAACCTCATAACCAATTAGTGGGGCACCACCATCTGATTTAGGTGCCGTCCATGTCAAGGTCACTGTATCCGCTGTAACGGCCTTGACCTTGAGGTCTTCTGGAGCTGAAGGTACATCAACTCCACTTGTTGCTCTGATTGCTTCATAGAGCTCAACAGGCTCACTTGTACCATATTTATTCTGAGCGTAAACTCGGAAGTTGTATCTGTGATTCTTGGTAAGGTCATCGATGGTTGCCATGGTAACATCAGCTGGTAGTCTGGCAGCATGTGTCCAGCCACCCTGGTCCAGATCCAGTCTATCAATGACATAGCCACTGATTGGAGCGCCACCTGTCTCTTTAGGTGGTTTCCATGACAACTTGACGGAGTTCTTGGTGATGTCACTGGCTTGTAGATACTGTGGTGAGCTCGGAGCTTCTGTAACAAGAAATTAATTCACATCGTTAAAATGAATATTATCAAAATTCATGAAAGATATATATATTATAGATATTTCATCCAAAGAATCTCATTATTTCATAATTCATACCTATTGTACCATGGTGACAAGCAATGCAGTTGCTCAGGACCTAATGTAATTCAAGAAATGACTATCAATATTCTTTTATTTTACAAATCTGATAAATGTAGAGAAAAGCATTCAAAACTTTGGTCCAATCTTTTCTTAGTATAGTTATTCCTGATGTCTTTGATTCAAAATGTGATTTCTAAGTGGATTCCATTTGGAATGTGTGATTTGTCAATATCATGGAGCAAGAAACAAAAATCCTCATACCTGGTTCTCTCTGTGGTTTCACAGAAGCCTCAGTCTGTACTGGTTTGCCTTGTCCCACCTTGTTGACAGCCGACACTCTAAAGTCATACTCCACACCCTCTATAAGGTCATTTACTGTGTATTTATTGGTGGATCCCGGTAACTTAGCAACCTTTGTCCAATCACGTGACTTGGAGTCCCGTGATTCAAGGATGTAGTTGGTGATTGGTGAACCGCCGTCGTCAAGTGGTTGTCTCCATGACAATGACACAGAATCCAAGGTGAGGTCACTGGTCTTTGGTGCGCCATTAATTGGTCCTGGTTTGACTGAAATAAAGAGTAAGCATTGAATATCAATTATTGCTTAGACATGATTTCAATCAGTTCTTCAATCACATCAATGTTCAGTTACTTAACTGAAATAAGATGAAAATGTCTAAAAGCATCAAATAAGTTTTCTATCTTATAATACAGGGAACAACGCATAAAACATTCCTAAATAGGTGTGACTGTAACTCAAAGAGTAATGTTTCTAAAATTAATGGTAACATGAAGGTCTTTCATGTAAGAAATTGCATGAATGCACAACATTAGCCAAACTTTACTTAAGTCAAATTTCTTCTTTCAACAATAATCAAAGAATATTTACCAGCAGACTTTCTGCAGACGACCTTCTCCGTAGTTTCGAGTGCAGGACTTCTGCCCTCCTGGTTCTCGGCGTACACTCTAAAGTCATACTCAGTGCCCTCTACAAGCCGGGAAACATCGCAGGAAGTGGTCTTGGGTCTGACTGTGTCAACTTGTACCCAGTTCATACGACGATTATCGCGACGTTCCACGATGTACTGTTTGATTGGCTGACCTCCGTCACTTTCTGGAGCCTTCCAGCTCAGTTTGCATGAGTTTGCTGTCAGGTCTGAGACGGAAAGTGGGCCTTTAGGAGCTGATGGTGGTCCTAAATAAGACAAGCAATACTCAATCTTAGTAACCTTTTAACAATAATTATTGTTCCCCACACTTTCATGCCCTTACACTTTGTTTCTTTTGTTAATAATGTATAGGTCTTGATAAATGATCTGGCAGAGCATCTCTAGCTAATAGCTAGAGATGCTCTGCCATTTCATTTATCAAGATCTATACATAAGATTATATGCATATGTGTGTTTTCGTTGTAAAACTTCTATCATGACCCATTTCATTTCAACAAATGTGTCATCTTGAATAACATTTTGTATAAGTAAATAGCAAATGGTCGAAAATCTTGCAAAATAATGTTCTAAACAACATACAAAACATCACTTTTAAAACTTTCTATTTTTTATATATAGCACAACAATAAACTTACCATAAGGACTCTTTGGTGTGAATTTATCACTCTCTAATGGTTCAGACTGTCCGGCCTTGTTTTCAGCCTTAACTCTGACCATGTATTCAGTGCCCTCCGTCAGCCTCGTTAGTTTGTATGTCGTTGTCAGTGACTTCTGTTTCTCAACATAGGACCAGGTTGTCTTCCATGCCTCCTTCATCTCAAGTAGATAGTGTGTAACCGGTGATCCGCCATCGTCGGAACTTTCCTTCCAGGTAAGGACAGCAGAGTTCTTGGTGATGTCAGAGACAGATAGTGGGCCATCTGGTGTGGATGGCGCTTCTGTTGATTAGATAACAATTCAAATGTTTATAGATCCTTTGGAAAATTCATGCTCACTGTGAAATGAAATGACAATATCATTTTTCTTGTATACAGAGTGGCTCAGAAAGAGTTCTCTTCACACAATATACAATATTAGTTTTTTAACGATATCGTTTCATTTTGGTACTGTTAAAAATGTGTGATGAAAGATTGCAGATACAAGATTAGAATGAATTGAAAACATTGCTCCTTTACATATTAAACATTTGATAACAGTCTATCCTTTAGCATCTAACATGAAATATAGGTAACTTGATGAAAGTGAGCATCCAATGGATAGACATGCTGAATAACAATTAAAACTGGAATCTCAAGATCAACTTACTTATTGGTTTCATCAAGCTGACTGGTCTATCAGTTTCAGCCATTTCTCCAAGACCCATCTCATTCTCAGCCATCACAGCAAACAAATATTTCTCATCTGGCGACAGTCCACTGACCACGGCGCTCGTCTTGTATGAGTCAACACTTCCAGCGTCGGTCCATACACTGCCGGGTTTGTCAGATTTCTTGTAAATCTTGTATTTCTTGATGTGTGAACCGCCGTCAGATTTTGGTGCCTTCCATGATAGACTGACATCTTTGTCTGTGATTTTGTCAATATTTAGTTTGGTGGGAGCACCTGGTGGATCTAAAAATAGAAATGAAATGAGAACTATTATTCAATTATTAAAGATTTTAACAATATTTTTTCATTTACAAGCATTGTCGATTGTCATTCTCTCATGGAAGGCACCAAAATCAGACGATTTTGGTGCCTTCCATGAGAGGCTGACATCCTTGTCTGTGATTTTGTCAATATTTAGTTTGGTAGGTGCCCCTGGTGGATCTAAAAATAGAAATGAAATGAGAACTATTATTTCATTATTAAAGATTTTATCAATATTTTTTCATTTACAAGCAATATTGATGTCAGCCTCTCATGGAGGGCACCAAAATCCAACGATTTTGGTGCCTTCCATGACAGGTTGACATCTTTGTCTGTGATTTTGTCGATGTTTAGTTTGGTGGGTGCCCCTGGTGGATCTAAAAATAGAAATGAAATGAGATATAAAACATTTTATCAAAATTACTTTACAATGTTTACAAACACATTAAAGGTATGCTTGATAAAAGGTGTTTAATCATCATCATACTAAATTTAAACAAACCAGCCTTAGAGAAAAATGTCAGACTATGCATATATGCAAGATTATCTTGTTCTATGCTAGCTTCCAACACATCCAAAATATTCTATATAGGGTTAAATATCCTGTAAGAAATGTGAGAGGTTACTTTTTTTTCAATGCCAGAAATGCTTTTCACTTTGGGACAGTCCAGTATTTTTTTATTTAGCCCAAGGGTCAATTTATCATAGTTAGGTCACTAGACTTACCAATCTTTATTTTTGGAGCCACATTATCTGATTCTAATGGATACTTTCACCTTCATCATTGATAGCTTTTACTCTAAAAATGTAGCCCTACTCATTTCCGATATTCAAATTCTTCAGTAAAAACCAAGTAGCTATTGCATAAACAATGTTTCAGTATTGCTATAGAAAACAATAAGGAAAATGAAGAAAATGCTGGTTAACAGCATTCTCTTCAATTCCCTTATTGTTTTCCATAGGCATTAGTCATTGAGCAAACAGAATCTTTTATTATTTCATAAAATGTTATTAAATCATAACACTTACCAATCTTCATTTTAGGAGCTACAGTATCCGACTCTAATGGCACACTTTCTCCTTCATCATTTACAGCTTTCACTCTGAAGATGTACTCATTTCCGATACTCAAATTCTTCGGAGAGAACTGAGTAGTTGTAGCATCAACTGTGCCAGCCTGTGACCACATGCTGCGTCGAGATTCTCGCTGTTCGATGATGTATTTTTTGATCGGCAGACCACCATCTTTGTCTGACGGTTTCCACTTCAGCATACAGCTGGTTTCTGTCAAGTCTGATACTGCAAGAGGTCCCTTTGGTACTGATGGTACATCTGGAAAACAAGTTGGATATCATACATTGACCTACTAAAAATACATCATGAAAATGACAACTTTCTTTATCTAAATACAAAATTAATATAAATCAATTTGCATTAAGAATAGTAGATCTTTTCAGATGCTTGAAACTTAAGAAAGTTAAAACAAAAATGCGTACTAACAAATTCACCTAAAACTTTTAGAATTCCACAAAATGATAAACTGTGACAACCATTTGACTGCACATATATTTAAGTTTACATAAAAAATTGTCTATCCTTCTAGTCTATGTAGGAAGCAGCCTGGATCAGTGTGAATATTTTCAGGAAGGAATGCCAAAGTATGTCACACAAATGCTATTTTCAACTTTCAATTATTCAACTTCCAAAATCTGACAAGGACAAAGTGCTCTTACCATAAGGACTCTTGATGGTGACATATTTGGTCATTTCCAGTGGTTCACTGGTTCCCATTTTATTCACAGCCGAGACTCTGAATAGAAGCTCAGAACCAGTCGATAATTTCTTCAAAGTTGTTGTTGTAGAATCATCCGAGGTCTGTTCCATGTGAGTCCAACGCGAGTACGCCTTGTCACGTTTCTCGATGACGTAGCTGGTGATTGGTGATCCACCGTCTGTGTCTGGTGCTGTCCATGACAACTCAACAGTGTCCTTGGTTATAACCTTGGCATTGAATGGTTCATTAGGTCTGCTTGGCTTTCCTGTAAGAAAATACATTTCTGTTGACAAATCTCAAATAATAATACACAAATTGATAAGTTGAAAGAAATTGTATTGATTTTTGTACACAGAATACTTTCATAGATTCTGTATGTGAATGACTTTAACCCTGTCCCAAACAAGACCTGGTTTTGACGCCCCTAACAGAATTGGCTTGGGAAAACATTGAGACAAAAGAAGAAACTGCTGTGCTTTATTGTACAGAAATCCTATCTTTAATAACATCAATTTTGTCATTTGTGGCAGTTTTTTAAGTGGATAACCCTAAAATTGTGTCGTTTGGGAGATGGTTAATTTCTTTTGTAGAGGATGGTGCTCTTAGAATCATAGGCTTTTGAAGAACAGCCTCATTATCATTGGAAAGGAAACTTCCAGAGAGTAAAAGTTGAAAATTTCAAACAGGTCCAAAATTTGTTTTGTAAAAATTGGCTTGTAAATGTAACAAAGTCCTACCTTTAGGAGCTTGGCAGATTACACTATCAGACACCAATGGTTTACTCTCTCCTACATCATTGAAGGCAATCACTCGGAAGTAATAGGACTGGTCCGTCTTCAAATCTCTGACTTTGTGTGTCGGTTTTTCTGAGATCGTTACATCCGTCCAGATCTTCTGGTCCGTGGTGACCTGGACTTTGTATCCGCTGAGCTTGGAACCGCCGTCAGATTTGGGAGCCAGCCAATCCAGAGTGAGACTGGTGGCATCAATGTCCCTGAACTTGATTGGTCCAGTTGGCATATCTGGAACAGCTGTAAATGAAGAAAGGTATTTGCTGTTATTGTTTAACATAGAATTTTCTAAACTATTCTGAAAGATCTATAACTTTTTCTATTTGAATAAGGAATCAACTATGTACATGTATTACCAATGTCCAATTTCAATAATCTTTGCGTTTGACTTTGACTGTACTATAATAAGAATTAAAAGGAGTTAAATTTATTACATTTCTTGCAGTGAAATCCTGGAATTTCTTAGTTAAATAAATTTTGATATTTTCACTGCAGTGACGATAACACTTTCCAGTTTCACTGCCATAATTTAGGAACTACTTTTTTTCCAACCCAGTGACATTATAAAGAGTTCTTTTGGACTCGTTTTTTCAACCGCATCTCACCCCATTCTCGTGAAATAATTTTTATATCACATTTATTCTGCTAGTTAATCTCTATGTCTTGCTGCCTTAATGACAGTCAAATAGACAAAGGGCATTTATCAAATATGAAAACTAAGGATTATTTTTACAGTTTCACATAAATGAAAACATTAGATTTATCCATAGGAGTATAAAAAGGCTTACAAAATTACATGATATTTCTACATTTAGTAAAGGTAAATGTGTGCATGAATTATATAATCACTTACTTTTCTCTTTTTCAGGTACGACACCCTTTTTGAGCTCCACAAAAGGTCCCTTGCCCTCCGAGTTCTCCGCGCAGACACGGAAATAACAATCAACTCCGACGGGCAGTTTCTTTGCCTCATATGTTGTCGTTGGTGCCTCCACTTGACCGTCAGTCTTCCATGAGCCATATTTCTTCTCACGTTTCTCGATGTAGTATGTTTTTATTGGCACACCTCCGTCTTTCTCTGGAGATTTCCATTCAAGTGTGGGAGTGGAGGAGGTCATCGGTGAAGCTTTCAGGTCTCTTGGAGCAGATGGCACATCTGAAAATTACAAACAATTACAATAAGTAATCATTTCATTACCAGATGGTAAAATTTTAGACTGGTTCAAATTCAAAAATGTTGCAGAAGACAATTTCATGTGAATAGAATTTTACATTATTGGTTGTTCTGGGTTGAAAATATTGTGGAAAATGCAGAAATTGCTTGTCACAAGCAATTTCTTCATTTTCCACAATGTTTCTCCAGCCTTTATCTCATTGATTGACAGATCTACACCACCATCTTTCTCTGGGGATTTCCATTCCAGTGTTGGAGTGGAGGAAGTGGTGGGTGTAGCCTTCAAGTCTCTTGGAGCTGATGGAAAAAAATGCTCTATGATAATTTTTGTCCTAGGATATAATTTCTTTCCATTTAAACAATTTTGTCCTGAATTCTGTTAAATAATTTACATAACATGTTGAAAGACAATTCATGGTCTAAATTTCTTTTGCTCCAAGATATTTAATTTCAAGAGAACTGTCAAGTTTTTCCCAAAAGAAAATTCTGGAAATCAATAATGTTTATACAAGTTCAACAATTAAAAGAGATGAAATGAAAAGAGAATATTAATTCTCATAATTGTGTTGCAATAATGATTTAATTTCACAGTCAGTTCTAACTATGGAATCATTCTGAATCAAATGGATCAAAGTTTAACTTTAGTTAGCAATTATAGGAAATATTTGCTGACATGATTAAGCTTACCATAAGGACTCTTTGGTTTGAGAGCTTTAGGTGCCTCCAGTGGTTTAGACATTCCTACAGAGTTAACAGCCTTGACTTGGATCAGGTAGTCCACACCTTCACTCAGGTTCGTCAGATCAACTGACAGTGACGGCAACTGTTGTCCGTCCGTACGTAAACTAGCAGCCTCTGTCCATGATCGCATGGATTTTTCACGTTTCTCGATGAAGTAGTGTGTGATCGGAGAGCCTCCGTCACTTCTGCTAGGCTTCCATGTGATGGTCGCGGACGTCTTGTTAATGTTGGAGAATTCTAGTGGTCCAATTGGGATAGATGGGATATCTGGAATAGAAAGATTACAAAATAGATCTATTAGTTGATGGAATTTTCTACAGCTCAAATTAAATAGTTTTGACAAATAAAGATACTGCAGTAACAAGTCAACCAGAAGGATCTTAAAACAGGATCATAACAGACAATTCGATATGGTAGGGTGGCTAAGTCGTTGGTTGGAAAACTTGTATCTTTCAATAACCTTTAGAAATCAGAATAGTCAAAGATCAAGGGAGAAAGCCTAAAACAAACAGTGGCGGATCCAGAGGGGGTTCGGGGGATTCAAACGAACCCCCCTCTGTAGCCTGATTCTTTCATTTTCATGCAGAAATTCAGTCAAAAGTGTGTAATACTTGTAAAACGAACCCCCCTTTTTGTAAGAACGAACCCCCCTCAAAGAAATCCTGGATCCGCAGCTGACAAAATACTAGTGATGAGAGGAAAATTCTTTCTCATACGTAAAACAATTATTTAGGGCAAAAGTAAGAATATGTATCAAACCATTGAAGTTGAACTTAAAATGAAACACCCTTTTTGAGTTTTATGGCAACATATAACTTACCAACAGGTTTAGGAATAACCACAGCTTCTGCAGTTTGTCCCATTTCACCTTCGTCAATATCATTTTCTGCCGATATCGCAAACAAAAATCCTATGGCACATTGGACCTTCTTGACATCTGTTGAAGTCTGGAAGGCATCGAGGGTCTGAATCTTCTTAAAGTTGACATCATCTTCGATGGATTTGTAGACATGGTAATGTGTGATTCTGGCACCACCGTCGCTGGCAGGTGCCTTCCATTCTAGATAGACTGTGTCACCGACGATGCGACTTGCACGGACATTCTGTGGTGCACTTGGAGCAGCTATGATAAGAAAAAGGTTGAGTTAGATATTTATTAAAGATGATCAAGTTAAGCCTTTCTCAAAAGCCTTTGAAAAGATTGAGAGAAATAAAACAAATATTGTTACCATTTCGTTTATTTTTTCTAAATATTTTGTTGCTCTTTGATAAACAGATTTGTCCCAAAATTTATTATTTGGGATTGCATGAGCTGCTTTGCTTCTATGATAATTGTTTTAATCAGTAAAAGCTCTTCAAGTATTTACAACCTTTTTTTCATTTACAACCTTTTTTTTCATAAAACCACAAATATAACCTGAAGTTTGCTTACATTTAGGTGTTTGTGGCTTCACAGGTTTGGACATCTCCAGGAACTCTGATTGGCCGACAGCATTGACAGCACACACCCTGAACAGATACTCCTCCCCTTCCTTCAGTTTGTCCAATGAGATCATCTGCACATCTGCAGCTGTCTCTCCAGCCTTAGTCCACTTGGATTTCCAGCTTTCTCGCATCTCTACCAGATAACCGGTGATGGGAGAACCACCATCTTTCTTGCTGGGCTTCCAAGAGAATTTGACACTATTCTTCTGTAAGTCTAGGATGTCAAATGGACCTTCAGGCATGGATGGCTTGTCTGAAATTTTATAAGAAGGCAATTAATAAACAAAATAGGTTAAAGGCATTCACATCAATCAAATGCAAAATATCCAAGTTAATACTCTAATATTCAAGATATCAAAGTAACATATTGTAAGGCAGAGGTCAAAATTTGTATGTCATATAACTGCTGAAACTTGTTAAATATTATTTATATACATGTATAAGTAATGTATCCATAATTGGTGTATTCATTTTTGAGACATGAGAGTTTTTCTCACAGATAATTTGTTTTTGTATAATTGTGGTAACTTTTATGCATGAAATGGAGGACTGTGAGCCAAAATGATAGCATAAGAATATTCACCTTTTGGTTTCTCAGCAACCACTGGTTTATCAAGCTCGCACATTGGTCCAAGACCTCCTTCATTTTCAGCTGCAACAGCAAAATAGTAGCTCTGTCCTTCTGTCAGTTTTGGTACAGTAACTTTGTCCTCAAAACCCTTTGTTGTGGCAACCTCCTTCCATTCACCAGGGGCAGTTGCCATGTAAACGTGGTAGGCCTTGACCTTTGAGCCTCCATCTTTCTTAGGTGGTTTCCATTGGAGATCCACTGAGTTGGGTGTGACCTTTGCAATGGTGAGAGATGCTGGGGCTTCTGGAGCATCTTGTGAAAGAAACAAAGTCAAATAAGTCTTTTGCGAAATAAATTTCGGACAGAAATATTTTACACAAAAAAGGAAAAGTGGGAAGCAACGAGTACAAACACAATCCTTAGATTTAGAGTTTCCAAAACATTTTAGTAGACATAGGGATTTTTTTCACTATATTTCCAAAATTTGTAGTTATAGACATAACAGTGAATTTGGGTATGGCACAGAAAATAAGAATATTACAGACTAGCATGTATGGAACAAAAGCTAAGGCTCTCAAATTAAGTTAGGGAAATATTTTACAGTAAGTCAAAATGATATATGCCACATAATTGGCACATAGCATGTTAATGTAATGTAAACTTTTTGCACTTACAACTGAAGAGACTCATTATGGGCAAATTGAGAGAAGAATAAAGATCAGAAGACACTTACCAACTTTCTTCTTGATTGGTGTAGCTGTCTCTGTTTCCAGGGGCTCACTTTCTCCCTCCGCATTAACGGCCTTAACACGGAAGTAGTAGTCGTTGCCTGTGTACAGTTTGTCAGCTACAAATGATGTCTGTGTAGCACGAGCATCTCCAATCTAAATATAGAAATTATGAAATGTCATTACACATGAACAGCCTTAACACGGAAGTAGTAGTCATTACCTGTGTTAAATTCGTCAGCTACAAACAACTTGTTTTTGACCAGCTGAGTCAGTAATTAGGATAACAATTTTCCCTGATCTTTCATTACTAAAGTTTACATTATTTATCATATTTGTAATTGTTTTCTTACCCCAAATCCCTGTGGCAGAAAGATCCTTAATGAAAATATAATACTGATTCTTACCTTTTTCCATGAAGTGCTGGTTGCCTGTTTACACTCTATAACATAACCAGTGATTGGTGAACATCCATCATAAGCAGGTGGATGCCATGACAACAAATTTATTTCCCCCAAAATGCTTATACAAGATAAAGGCTTGGGAAAATATTGTGGAAAATAAAGAAATTGCTTGTGACAAGCAATTTCTTTATTTCCCACAATGTTTTTTACCCTCAAAAGACCAAATAAAGCAATGATTCTTACCTTTTTCCATGAAGTGCTGGTAGCCTGTTTACACTCTATAACATAGCCAGTAATTGGGGAACCACCATCGTAGGCAGGTGGTTGCCATGACAATGAGGCAGATGTCTCTGTGACGTCCTTCACATTCAGTGGACCAATAGGCTTGGATGGAGCATCTGTAGTGAAAAAATGTATAATCAAATGCCACTTATTGTGTGCCGATGTAACATTATGGGATAAAATGAAAGTTATTTATCAAATACACTCAGAAACCTAGTTTCCAACATTTTTTCATTCCATTTGTTTTGTGACTTTCTTCCTATACAGCTGAATATTTTGCATAGACATAGCGAATAATATTTTGATATAAGATCTCAAAATGAGACTTTTTTATGAAGCATGCTAAACTTTTACTTCATGGAATGATTATGGACAATGCTTTATAATACATCCACCATGTATCTTGTATTCTTTATTCTTAAAAATGATTCAAGAATCCTTTTCAAATTTTAAATAAAATATAATTACCAAATGGTGATTTCAGTGTCACAGTCTCTGACACAAGAGCATCAGATCTTCCAACTTGATTTTCAGCAAACACTCTAATCATGTACTCCTGTTTGTCTTTCAGGTTCTGCACGCAGTATGTTGTAATGTCGGGTTTGACCTTGGTGACCTTTGACCAAGAGGATTTAGACGCCTCCTTAGACTCGAGGATGTACTCAGTGATGGGCGAGCCTCCGTCATTCTTGCTGGGTTTCCAGCTGACTGTTACGGATGTTCTCTTGATGTCAGAGAATTCAATAGGGCCTTCTGGGGCTGATGGCTTGGCTGTGAAAAATGGGGGAGTAAATGTTAAGTTTTCAGAAATAATGTGTGCAGACAGATAAATGGGCATCAAAACAGACTTTAGTAAACTAATTCCTTTCGATAAATATAATCATATTTCTTAAGTAAATCATTGAGAATTCATAGTTATTCTGCACAGATTCTTTCTTGACTAAATCTCCAGCATATGAATGATGATGATCAAGAAACCTTTCATTGGTGGGAGATCAAAAACTCGTAACTCCTTATTTTAAAGCCGTAGTTACCAGGTTTAGATCTTCTCAAAACAATATGAGTGAAATTGGTCTATACCAGGAGTACATTAAACATGAAAGGATATAAATCCGTAAAAATACAACAGCAAACTATGAAATAGCATTATTTGTGTGACTCTAATAAGTGTGCAGTCTTTAATTACAATAATACAAGCTTTGATATAAATGTACTCACTAGCTTTCTTCTTCAGTACAACAGGAGATGTAGTTTCCACTGCATCTCCTCTGCCAAGTTCATTTTCAGCTTCAACTCTGAAGTGGTATTCCTTTCCTGGCACCAGGTCCTGAACTTTGTAATCTGTATCAAGGGCCTTAACTCTGGCAACATCATTCCAGTCACCGTTACCCTCCTTCATGACAACATGGTAGGCCTCGATCTTGGATCCGCCATCTTGTTTTGGTGCTCTCCAGGTCAAGGTCACTGAGGAGTCCTTCTTGTCCTTGATGGTCAAGTTGGTGGGGGCTTCTGGAGTAGCTGTAATAAGAAAGGATTCAGCTATAGAACAATGTCATAGAAAGTTTAGTTAGTATCAAATTATATTTCTGTATCATTGTGGCTGTCAATGTTATTGGATCTTCTAACCAAGGATGCAAATGAATCTTTTTATTAATATGTACATCATAATTTTCAAAACACTGTTACTTTTTTATTTACAATTTCAATGAAAAATGTTGAATACACAAGCAAATAATGAATCTTTAAAGATATAGCTATTGGGTCATTGATAAAAGAAATAATAAATAAACTTTGAATAAAGGTTATAGCAAAATGCCAAACCAAACACCAATATTAAAATGATTCTTTTGCTTATCTTCAATAATCTTTAAAGATATATCACTTAGTGACTATTAAACTCATTTAAACATAGCAAAATATTTCAAAGCAGAACTCACTCTTTGGTTTCCTTGGTACAACAGCACTGGATTCCAGTGGGGCACTTTGACCTTCAGCATTCTCAGCAATAATTCTGAAGATGTACTCATTATCCTCGATAAGCTTTGTTGGTGTAAAGGTCATCTTGTCTTTGTTGACAGTACCAGCCTTGATCCAAGCTGACCTGCGTGTGTCTCGCTGTTCAATGATGTACTGTTTAATCTCTGAGCCGCCATCTTTGTTTGGTGGTTGCCATGTTAGAGTGACAGAGTCCTTGGTTATGTTGGTGATCTGGACTGGGCCTACTGGGGATTCTGGAACATCTAGAATTTCCAAAACATAATATCTGGTGATACAGCTACACATCATTATACCTTTTCTTATGACAATAGAGATACTTAAAAAATATTTGACCCAGGATCTGGAAAAATTGTCCCTTGAGACCTTTCTAGATCTGCGTGTGACTAAATGAAGTCTGATAGCAACCCATATTGCTCTCTTAAAGTTGCTGTAGGTCATAAAGAAGCTATTAGAGAACAACATCAATCTTGCTCGGACTGCATGTATCCATGTTAGTCTAAAATGCAATTAGAGACTTTTTTCCAGATCATTAATCCTTTGTTTTTCAATACATAAATAACCTGTCTTAATTTTGTAAAGCATGTCAATTACCAAATCACCTTTGACAAACAAAAACTTTTCAAGAAATAATCATAAAGGCAGAAACAAACATGACTTACCAAATGGTGATTTGATGGTAACAATTGTAGATTCCAGGGCCTCTGATCGTCCAACCTTGTTCTCTGCGGACACTCGGAAGAAATATTCCTTCTTCTCCTTCAGTTTCTGCACGCAGTATGACGTAATATTCGGCTGGACTGTATCAGTTCTCGTCCAAGATGATTTCGAAGACTCTCGTTGTTCGATGAAATATCCAGTAATTGGAGAACCTCCGTCATTCTCACTTGGTTTCCAAGCGATATTGACGGAATTCTTTTGAATGTCTGAGAATTCAATTGGTCCAACAGGAGCTGACGGTTTTGTGGCTTTCTTCTTAAGAACAGTTGGTGATGAAGTTTCAAGCATTTCACCTTGACCTACTTTGTTCTCAGCAGTGATAGCAAAGTTGTATTTCTTGCCGGGTTCAAGACCTTTGACCTTGTAGTCGTTATCAAAGCCCTTGACCTTTGCAACCTCCTTCCAGTCCTTATCGTCTTCTTTCATAAGGATGTGGTAGGAGTCGATCTTGGCTCCGCCGTCACTCTTTGGTTTGGTCCAGGTCAAGGTCAAACTGTCATCCTTGATGTCCTTGACATTGAGGTCACCAGCTTTACCTGGTACAGCTGAAATGGAAGTTATTGTATATGCAATTTTCAAATTTCACACAAATGACCAAATGGCAATGCATGTTGTTAGATCGAAACTACCCAGTGTAAAAATGATTCTTCAATCTCACTATTGCTTTCCAAAATGACTAAAAATGACAAAACAGTGCTGTTGCAATTTACTTCTTTATTCTTTAAGCTTAAAATGCAAATCCTAGCACATTATAATTCAAATTAAATTCTAATTACATTTCACATATGTATCCTTTCTCATGTTCTTCTATCCTTTCTAAAAGAAATATCCAGAAATGCTTTAATTTATTATTTGATGAGTTATAAGTCTTATGGTTATGGCAAAACTATTCAACGCGCATAGACTATGCCTTTAAATATTTTTGCAAAAATGCTTAAAACTAACCCAAAGGTTTCTTGGGCCTGACCAGCTCAGAGGCTTCCAGTGGGGCACTTTCTCCCTTATCATTCACTGCAGTGACCCTGAACACATAATCATTGTCCTCTAGAAGCTTGTTCTGGGTCCATGTGGTCGTGTCCTTGTCGACAGACCCGCCCTTCAGCCATGTTGACCTACTTTTCTCCTTGTACTCAATGTTGTAGCCTGTGATTGGTTGACCTCCGTCGTCCTTGGGTGGTTTCCATGACAATGTGACAGAATCTTCCTTGAGGTCGGTGAACTGGATGGGACCGACTGGCTTTTCTGGGGGTTCTGAAAGGGAAATATGATCATTGTCTCGACTAATTTCACATTCATAGATGCTTTTAAAGACAACCATTTTAAGTCATTATCAGCTCCCCTTTCAAAAACAGATTATGACCTAATTTCTATTTTAGACATGTAACCAACTGTAGACAAAACTTTTCCATTGGGTCACAAAATAGAGTAAGTTCATCAATAAATTTCAAAATAAGCTTTCAACTATTATGGACTTTATCCAATAGATCTCTTTCTAGAATTCACACTGTTACTAATCAATGTAAATATATGTGGGAAACAAGTTAGCATATCAAAAGATTACCTTAAACATACTGAGCATATAAAATCAATACTTACTATACAAGCTCTTGGGTTTGACAATCTCCTCCATCACCAGAGGTTTACTGCTACCCTCTTGGTTTTCAGCTGATACCCTAAATAGGTAGTCGGTTCCCTCAGTCAGGTCCTTGACCTTGTATGTAGTGTCCTTGGGACTGATCCTGGCGACCTTGCCCCAGAACTCCTTGCGACCTTCACGCTTCTCGATGAAGTAGCCGGTCAGTGGCGCGCCTCCGTCATGTTCTGGTTGTTTCCATGACAAGGTGAGTTCTGATCCCTCAATGTCTGAGGCTGACAGTGGACCAACTGGTGAACTTGGAGGTCCTAAATAAGTAAAAAAAAGTGTAATATTTCTTTATACAATAATCAAAAGTATAAGAAAGCATTTTGATCTAAACAATTGTACTGAATCATTTGAAGAGATAAAGTTTATAATCATAATTATTTTTTCAACTTTCAAATTTCAATTTCTGTGCAGATACAGATAGATGGAATGGTACATGGAAAATAGGGATTTATACTTATAAGTCTAAATCCATCTTTGCAGACACTGAATATTTTGTTGTTATCATTTAACTCCCTTTCCAAACAAGTCATGGTTTACATCCCTTACAGAAAAGGCCTGGGAAAACATTGAGGTAAAAGAAGCAAATGTTGATAATCAGCATTTTCTCTTTATGCCTCAATATCTTTTTTATGTAATAATAAATCCTATCGTTTATTTTATGGTCTGCATCAGTTTTCAAAATAAAACTGTCTAAATTTGTTTCAGAAAGGGGTCAGTGACAGCTAAATATTTATGAAACACCTACCTAGTGGGTATTCTGGTTTGACAGCCTTCTTGGTTTCAGCTGCAGGTCCAACACCTGCTGCATTCTCCGCGGCAACAGAGAAATAAAACTTCTTCTCTGGCAACTTGCTGACCTTGTAGATCAGTTCAGATGGCTTCAAGGTTGCCACCTTGGTCCAGTCGTCGCTCTTGGGCTCGCGCTGAGATACGATGAAGGCTGTACGCTTGGAGTTACCATCATTCTCAGGTTGTTTCCATTCGAGAGTTACAGAGTCTTTGTCTACCTTGACAACAGTCAGGTCTTTTGGCTCACTTGGTGGTGCTGGAAAAAACAAATATTGCATGTATTATTATAGTTCTATGTCTTATATCTTATAACATTATTCTATTTAAACTATTTTAAAGATTGCTACAGAATTTCATAATCCAAGACATGATTTCAAAACACTCTATTCATGGCAATTCAAAGATGAAGCAGACCACAATCTCTAGTGAATGAAATTTTACCTTTTCTTTGTCTTCCTGTGAAAACATTGTGGAAAATGAAGAAATTGCTTGTAACAAGCAATTTCTTCATTTTCCACAATGTTTTTCAAAGCTTTTATTTTTTGAGGCATCAAAAGGTGTCATTATTGGAAAATGGTGTGGGGCGTCAAAAGGCGTCATCATGGGGGAATGGGTATCAAGTACTCACAGATCTTTTTCTGTGGTTTGACAGCCTTCTCGCTCTCTAAAGCTGGACTAGACCCTTCATCATTAACTGCCG
The DNA here is from genome assembly GCA_963680895.1 of Fragum sueziense. NCBI lineage: Eukaryota > Metazoa > Mollusca > Bivalvia > Cardiida > Cardiidae > Fragum > Fragum sueziense. The sequence continues at coordinate 22,091,490 of OY804609.1, read as the reverse complement.
TCACTCTAAACAGATATTCTGTACCCTCATGTAGGTCCTTTACTGTAAAGTTGGTCACCAGACCGTCAACACTGCCTGCCTTTATCCAAGACGAGCGATTCGTTGGTCGGTACTCGATTTCATATTTCTTGATTGGTAGACCTCCATCCAGTGTTGGTGGCTGCCATGTGAGGTCAGCAGAATCTTGGGTAATGTTTTCAACCAATAAGGGTCCAAGTGGGGCAGATGGTTTGTCTGAAATATGATTCAAGTCTCATGACATAGAATACTTCTGAAGAATGTAAGTTTCAGAATTGGCTAGATCTAATTATTGAGAAACAAAATTGATTTCTTTGATAAAGCTATCAAACAAAATTAATAATTTTATTGCAAATTCAGATTTAGATGATGCTTAGATGTTATAAGCACAATCTTAGAAGTTCAAGTTCCTATAACAGACTAAACATTTTATCCCAATTATCTGCCAATTCCGACCAGTCTTATAATATGCTTTTACCCAACAATGGCATAAAATAAGAATCAATCCTTACCATAAGGACTCTTGGCTACAACTGTGTCCTTAGTCTCACAAGGTTTGCTCGGCCCCTTCTTATTTTCTGCCACAACACGGAACATATACTCCGTTCCCTCTTGCAGCTTGTCTACAGTAAACTCCGTGGCATCTGCAGGCGCTTTACCAGCATTTGTCCAGTTTTGTCGCTTCATGTCACGTTTTTCGATGACGTAACCTGTGATTGGTGAGCCTCCGTCGATACTTGGTGGCGTCCATTGTAGTTTGACAGAGTTCTTATTTACATCAAGTATTTCTACAGCTTCGGGCTTGTCTGGAACCTCTGTCAATGTATGAAAAGATTGCATTACAAGAGGCAAAATATGGAACATAAGAGCCAAAGGGCTAAATTAAAGGTAATATTTTCAGTGAGATATTCTTGGATCTCCACATACAGAGTTGATCATTAATTTTGAAAGAGTCCAATAATGCATCATCTAGATCAGTATATTGAAATTTTACATTTACATCTGATCAATTTGGGCTTATCTAAATTATATCACATCACATAGACTTACCTATTGGTTTGGTTGGTTTGAACACATCAGATTTCAATGCTTCACCAGGTCCTATATCATTAACAGCAGAAACTCTGAAGAAGTAATCCTGTCCAGTCTCGAGATTCTTGGCCGTGTATTGTGTGGTCAGTTTATCAGTTGTACCAATCTCCTCCCATGTTTTACCATCCTTGGATACATCAATGCTGTAAGACTTGATGGGTGCACCGCCGTCCTTCTTTGGAGCGTTCCAGTTCAAGGTCACAGAGTCCTTGCTGGGTTTGGTCAAGGTGATCTGGCCTGATGGTTTACTTGGTGCTTCTGTAAATTGTAAATTTCGGATTTAGATTTTTCTTAGGTTACAAAACCTGTGACTTGTTACAACTTAAACTATCATCTACATCTAATAGATTTTTGTTGTTTTAGGTCTTTATTTTCTTTTATCATTTTAGAAAGTCTTTTTTTTAAATAAAAATTGCCTTCTTTTAACCTTTTCAGGTTTCAAATCTACACCTTAGCTGTTCCAGTAATATCAAAACAATAATAAGATTTTCTCAAGGAAAATTTACAATGTACATTATGAGGCTCACCATTTCATTTGAACTTAACATTTGTTTGAAGCATATTTCCTTCTCATAATTGACACATTCTTTTTTATCATAAGCCTACCTGCAGGCTTCTTTGGTACAACTTCATGATCAGCCTCCAGTGGTTTACCCGGACCCTCTTCATTAACAGCAATAATACATAACAAGTATGCATTATCTTCAATCAGTTTTATTAAATTTGTCAAAGGTTGGTAAGGCATCAAACCTAGCCAGTCTTGGCAAAAAGCATCAAGCCTGATCAGACTGCGCAATCCGCAGTCTGATCAGACTTGAAGCTTTTTGCTTTTAGGTATATTTCTACATACTTTATGAAAATCAACTCTAATTGATGAACAGAAACATTGTCTGTTTTTTACTTTTTCCAATCATGAATGAGCTCAAAAAGCCAAATAGCTTCATGGTATGCTGAATATTTTTGGAACAAATTTCTAAACAGAATAATTATAATACCTGCTGGTTTCTTGGGAATCACTTCATGATCAGCCTCCAGTGGTTTACCAGGACCCTCCTTATTAACAGCAATAACACGGAACAAGTAAGCATTATCCTCAGTCAGTGTTGCTATATTCGTTTGGGGTTGTTACAGTACAAAACCTAGTCAGCCTGAGCAAAAAGCATCATGCCTGATCAGACTGCGCAATCCGCGCAGTCTGATCAGGCTTAAAGCTTTTTGTTTTTGGTACATTTCAGTATACTTACTTCAACATTTGTGTGAAAGAAAATCAACCCCAGTTGATGAGAACAATTAGTGTTTCTAGTTATTCAAGTCTTAATAGAGGAAAAAGGCCTGCTTAAAGCCAAATAGCTTCACGACATGAGGACAATTTTTCAACACAAATTTTTAAAAAGAACTATTTCAATCTTACCTGCAGGTTTCTTGGGAACCACTTCATGATCAGCCTCCAGTGGTTTACCCGGACCTTCTTTATTAACAGCAATAACACGGAACAAGTATGCATTATCCTCAATCAGTTTTGGTAAATTTGTTTAAGTTGTTACAGCATAAAGTCTAGTCAGTCTGAGCAAAAAGCATCATGCCTGATCAGACTGCGCTATCCGCGCAGTCTGATCAGGCTTGAAGCTTTTTGCTTTTTGTACTTACTTAATGATCATTCTACCTACTAAGACATCTTTTTGAATTTTTTTTTACCAAATTTGGTCATCAGAAACAGTGTCTCTCTCTTCTGCTCTACCTTTTCCAGTCATAATTGAGCGCAAAAAGCCAAATAGTTCATCATATGAAGCAAACTTGTGAAAGTTTTTTTTTAAAATAATTCAAATCCTACCTGCAGGTTTCTTGGGTACAACTTCATGGTCAGCCTCCAGGGCCTTACCCGGACCTTCTGCATTAACAGCAATAACACGGAACAAGTATGCATTATCCTCAACCAATTTTGGTACGACATAACTCAGAGTCTTGTCATCGACTTCCGCAACAACATTCCACGTCTTCCTCTTCTTGTCACATTTCTCGACGAGATATTTTAAGATGGGAACTCCGCCGTCCTTCTCTGGTGGTTTCCATGACAACTTGACGCTGTCCTCCTTGATGTCGGAAATCTCCAGTGGACCAACTGGGGCTGATGGGACATCTAAAATATTTGGGGGAAAATAGTTCAACAAGTTGAAATCACTTATATCCTTATCTTTATACATTGTACCTTTACATACATTTTAAAGACAGAGGCAACAGTGTTATCTAAACATTCTTAAGAAGAAATAATGAAAAGATCTTACATGATAGGATATTGTGTTTTTTTGAATTTCGGAAATCGGAATATAATGGAGTTTTCTACTTGCCATCTCAACAATAAATTTAAATTGCTTTGTTTAGGGATTTTTGCGAGAACTATTTCTTTTTTAAAACTTCCTGGTAGATCAACCACAAATTGAAATATGAAACCTTTTGACAGTAGTACATAAATTATGTGAAGTTGATATCTTCAAGTTCAACTACTCTATGACTGATGAATTTAATGCTGTCTGAAGCAGTAATAAATGTGATCTGTGACGCTAAAAGGGACCTTCTGGAATGCCCATAAAAACAATTTTCTAGAAACAGACGAGACATAGCAGACACCAAACAAATGGAAAATGAACATAATTATGGTAAGATCGGAAAAACATTCTAGATCCAGAAAAAAGCTTCAAACATAGTCTGCACAGTCCACACAGACAAAGATCAATATTTTTCACACATCTCAGGAGGTCTCTTTTAGCACAAGGTTTCACATATTTTTCATAAGACAATTATTCTAAATTGTATTAATAATTAAGTAAAGAAATGCTTACCAACATTCTGCAGTCTAAGGTAACATTGCATGCAAGGTCATTTGAGGGTCATCAATGTCATGGCCATGCAGCATAGCAAACAAGAACATTCTGGTGACAAGCACTTATGCTAACAACAATGTATGAAATACTTCAAATAAACTTTGATCATGCTTATTTCAACTGAAACACCTTTTGTAGACAGCAATTTCTATGGTCAGTCTGCATAGGTAAGGGTAAACCAGCAATTTACCTTTCCACACATTAAACCCTTTTGAAAACAAAGTGGAAAAAGAAGTAATTGCTTGTAACAAGCAATTGTTTCATTTCAAACAACATTTTCTACCCACAAAGACCAAACATTTTAAAATTTGAACACTTTAAATTGTTGTCTATAACATCTAAATTGGGACCAGTCTAAAATAATATTGTTTGGTAATGGGTATGAATGTTGACTTTGCATTCAGTACCTTGAGGCCTATAGGATTGTTTAGTTTAGTTTAGTTTATTGGGGTTTTACGCCGTTTTCAACTACTAAGGTCATATTGCTGCAGCTGGAGCACCTAACCACGGATTCCTGTCGTTTCTCATACCAGTACTACCACAACACCCTTACCGAGCCTCCAGCTGCTCCCCCACATAGGTTCACTATATCAAACCATTGATGGGTGACATTTTGTCATTAAGGATATTTGCCGCGGTCGGGTATCAAATCCGGGACCTCTCAAATGAAAGGCAGATGCGCTATCCAACTATAGGTTTGTAGGACCAGTGAAAGTTGATTTCAGGAAAACAAAAGAAACAATAAAAGCATGCTTATCAAAATTTCCCCTTTATTTAGAATAATCTACTCTAAATTTCTTTGATAATAAAATATGCATACAATAAAGTTTATCATAATCCTTTCTACTTTGATATTTGCTACTTTATACCGGTTAACATTATACAATTTTATATTCAATCTTTGATAAATGCCATATTATGTCTTTATCAAGGGCTATAGCGCAACTCTATTGTAAGTGCAAAAGCGCTTAAAATATGTGACGCATCACGCTAAAAGGAACCTTTTCGGTTGTGTGAAAAATATCGACCCTAGCCTGTCTGCGCAGTCCGCGCAGCCAGACTAGGGCTGACACTTTTCACTTTTATGTGATTTTCTACATCTGGAATGTTTTCCCTATCTAACTAAATGTTCATTTTTCGCATATGGGATCTGGTTGACCTGTGCTGAGTCTGACAAGTTTGCCAAAATTTAGATTTTTGGACTTCTGATAAGGTCCCTTTTAGCGCGACGGGTCACATATGTTAACACTATTGCCTCGAAACGCAGAATCTTGCTATCTATATTTACAACTTTAGGCACAAAAATAAAAGTAGATCTATTTCTTCTATTTACAATTGTAATGAAATATGAAAATATATTTGATATGATTTTTTGATATTAATGGAATGTAGCTAGATCTACATTTTGATATGAAAATATAATAATGACTTCTTGATAAAATAATGTGATATGTATTGAAATCTATAAAATATGGCTCCCTAACTATGAGTATGACAAATGCGACAAATCCTATTTTCCCATTTCATTGATACATAAGTTAAATAAAGCAAGTCTTTCAAATTCAAATTATATCAGTTAAGAATTTTGTAGTGTCATCATCCACCTTCATGGGACCAGTCTATGATTTGGGAGCAGTTGAACTACTGTACAAGTCACATTACATCGCATTTATTGGTATAAAATGAAATACAAGAAAAATTGTGAGGTTATAAAAAAGCACCATTTATCCTTTTCCTGTCCTTTTTATATACATTTATTTACAAGGACCTTCACAGAAGCCTTAGTGTACAAAAATAAACATATCTGAATATAAAATGAATAATTTGTTGCTTATGAAATCTTTGACATCCATTAAAAGTAGGTCATTCTTTTTCCTTGAAATCAAGATTCCTAAAACAACAAACATAGGCAAAATTAATATATGGCAAGCAATCTTCTATTTCTACGTAAATGCATACAAACATGTACATTTTAATACTTTCTAGATGCTTGTGCAAAAATGTTGCAATTGAAACGTGATATTATTTGCTCTTACAATACTTTTGCACAGATACATCATTTTGTGACATATGGTCTGACAAAGTTTTCGTATGTTCTTATTTTACTTTGTATAAGATCAGGCTTTTGGAAGTAGATATTGTGTACGTTGTTTGGTCACTGAGTTTTGCCAACATCCATTTCACCCTTTCCCAAACAAGACCTGGTTTTGACATCCCTACTAGAAATGGCTTGGGAAAACATTGAGACAAAAGAAGAAACTGCTGATAACCAGCAGTTTCTCCTTTTGCCTCAAAATATTCTGTGCTATTTCATGCACAAATACTGTACTTAACAATATCTATTTTGTCATTTTCAGCAGCTTTCAAATAGGAAAAGTTCAAATTTTGTCCGTTTGGGAAAGGGTTAACTAATGTATATCTAAATCCATGCATATTACATTTTTACATTTCTGGCATACAAATAACAGAAAATAAAACATAACATAAAAGGGAAACGTTCAATGTTAGTACATTTCAAACAAAAATAAAATCTTTGTTAGTTCAATTCAAAGTCATTTATTTGGGGAACAGGCATTTCTTCAAACAAAGAGAAGGAAATAATAGAATAAGAACACTTTGTTAGTCACATTCAATGTCAGTTAGTTTTAGAAACAGGTTTTGTTCAAACATGGCAGGTTTAACCCTTTTCCAAACAATTTCTGGGTTCAATGTTCCTATCAAACTTTTTTCTCCAAAGATTTTGCATGCTATCCAGTTATTTTTTTGTATAAGTGAAGGCCACAATAAATGACCTGGCAGATCATCTCTAGCAGATAGCTAGAGATGATCTGCCAGGTCGATTATCAGAACCTATAAGGTATTTCTCTACAACATCTTTGAATTTTCATATTTAAAAAAAAAAACGTAGTCTGGAAAAGGGTTAGTCAGCTTCATTGAGGTATTGTTCAAACATGGCACAGTTAATCACATCCAATTTCAGAAACTGTTATTTTTTGATACAGGCATTTTTCAAACATGGCAGGGGAGGTCACTCCAACATGATGCAAGAGAAGTAACTCCAGCAGAAGGTAAAACAAAGGGATGCAACTCTTCCACCTACCAAAACCGCTCTTTGGAACAATGGCCTTGTCCATAGAGAACGGTTCTGAAGCTCCAACGTCATTTTTGGCGGAAATTCTGAAGAAATATTCCTTTCCATCTGTGAGCTCTTTGACCAGGTATGAAGTTTCCCCAGCATCGATTGTTGCGACCTTGTTCCATGATGATCGACCTTGTTCTCTGCGTTCAAGGTCGTATGAGAGGATGTCTGTGCCACCGTCGTCTTTGGGTGGTTGCCATGACAATGTTACACTGTCACGTTTTACGTTCTCTGCCTTGAGATCGGTTGGTTTATTGGGTACATCTGAAAATAGATTTTCAATAATGCTATAATGATTGATAAGATAAATTGTTATTGCACAATTAAAAGTCTATAATGAAAGAAAACAAGATGTGTTTGTGAAAGACAAATGTTTTCAAAATGTTATTTTTTCGTGTTTTCACATTTAGCTATTCCACTTCAAACACATTTGCAACAGCTTTCATTTTTAACCAGTTTAAGGTCTTGCCCTTGGCTAAAAGACAGAAGTTCAAACAAGAATTGTACATACCAATGACCATGATGTCAAATGTTGCCGACTCTGAACCAGCCTCGTTCTGGGCGGTGATGGAATACACCCCGTCATCCTCGCGGGTGACCTTCTTCAAGGTCAAGGTCGTCTGTTTATCGTTGACATCCAGGGTTAATCGTCCCTGTGATCGTACAGGCTTTTCGTCCTTGTTCCATGTGATGGCTGGTTTAGGGAGACCAGTAAACTTGACTGGTATCTTTAGTGTTGCTCCTGCCTTTAGTGTTAGTTCCTTGTATTTGTTGTCGTAGGTCAATTTGGGCTTGTCTGAAACATACCCAAAACATTATGTAACAAATTAACCCCTCCCATAGTAAAAGTCTGGACTGGTCTAAATTCAAGACTTCTTCAAGCATCAAATTTTCTTCTCTTTAGAAGAAGCTATCAAATGATTATCATGTCTCATACATTTTTTTGTTTTGAACACATATCAGTAGTTTGCACAAAAACTGAAATTAAGCAATGATACCAGAGCTACAGATAAGCGGGGTTGAAGACATGTTAACTTTGTTATTTAATTCCAAACCTTATATTGTGGGTAGTCATTTGAATTGTCTCAAAGAGACGATTCGAATGAGTACCCACAATATAGGGTTTGATGAATAATAAGTGAAATATTGCATTTTGAAAAACTCTTTTCCCCCCTGCTATCTGGATCTCTGCACTCACCTTGTACTTCCAGTTGTCCTGTCGTTTTCACAGATCCAAGGTCATTCGACGCTTCACAGGTGATTTTACCCGCATCCTTCTCTGATACATCCTTAATCTTGATGGATGCCACAAGTTCGGAGTAGTCGAACGAGTATTTCTTGTTCTCGTGAAGCTCCTTCTGATCCTTAAACCATGCGATGGTGGGCTCGGGTTCTCCGCTGATCTTGCATTCCATGTAGCCGATCTCGTTCAGGAGAACGGTAACATCTGGAAGACCTTCCAGGACTGATGGTGCTTCTCCAGTGGGGGCAACTGAAAAAGTATGTGAATAGTTTTTAAGAAGACAGAAAGTACCTTACTAAACAGAAATCCCTGAATTTTGGTTTCTGATGACATTATTTTGAGAAGAGTAGTGTTACTTTAGTGTAACACATTTTTTACACAGTAGAAAACATCGAGATTCTTAGAAAAATGGTAGGTACCAAAGTTTTTAAAAGCTCTACATCTCAGGATTATCAAAGTTCAAAAGTAGAGAGAGCATGCTCAGAAAACCTGATTTTATATGTAAAATGCATAATCTTTGCATCACCTGAAATAACAATAATGTTTCAGCCAAGAGAACTTTCTTGAATCAAGTTGAATCAAAGACGAAAAACACCAGAATCACCTACCAACAGGGGCCTTGATTGTACATTTCTCTGACACACTAGATGGTTTTCCTCTTCCAGCCTTGTTTTCAGCCGTCACTCTGAACTCGTAAGCTTCACCATCTACCAGGTTCTTCACTGTGAAGGTCGTCTCTGGTACCTTCATGTTCTCATTGGCTGGCAGCCATTTTGATGAAGACAGTGGCTTATATTCAATGAAGTAATTGTTGACAGCGTTTCCGCCATCTTTGCTTGGTGGAGTCCAGTCGAGTGTGCAGGAATTGTCAGTGATGTCAGAAATCTTGGGTACCCCTGGGGCACTTGGTTTCTCTGTAAAAATGTAGTTACAAATCATAAGTAAATTTCCTTTCAAAAACATCAAAGGAAGTCAGTGAATATAAGAAATAGTCCATGTTTTTGACAATGAACTTACGAAACATTAAATTTATGCACTATCAAACTCATTTTAAGAAATGTTATCTTGATACTTGAAATTGATAAATGACCTTACAATCAACAATGACAACATAAAAATATCTTACTAAAAGATAAACACTTTAATTATGGAAGCATATATTACACTCTGTAAAAAATGGAGCCTCAAAATGTGTTAGGAGACAAATAAATATGAGATGAAAGATTTTGTCAAACATTATACTCACCATATGGTGACTTGACTTTGATGGGACTGGTTGGTTCTGATGGTTTACCAACACCCATTGCATTCTCAGCTGAGACTCTAAACTGGTAGTCAGTACCCTCAATGAGATCCGTGACAGTGTGCATCGTGTCAGAGATGGGTTTCTTGCTGACCTTTGACCAGCGAGATCCAGGAAGTTGGCAGCGCTCCAAGATATATCCGGTGATTGGAGATCCGCCATCTTTCTGGGGTGCCTCCCAGGTCAAGGTCACGGATGACTTGGTGACCTCTGTAGGCTGCAGGTGCTTGGGTGAGTCTGGGACATCTGTTGAACCAAACAACAAACAGATTTCTTTCTACCTGAACTATAATTCTTATTAGCCAATTTTAATAAAAAGAAAATTAAACTGTTTATTTCTTTAAATAGAAAGTAACTCCTTTGATAGAAATTTACTAGAAAAGACAATTATGTAGACTAACATTTTATTTCAGAAACCTTGTTTGTGTGGGATATAAAAATAATTGTAAAATGCTTGCACACTTAGGAACCTCTAAACAACTCTTAGTAGAAAACTCTTATATGCTCTGATTACAAGCAAACATCTCCTAACCTTCATGTTTTAAAAAAACTTAAAATACAAAATGTTTAAATCCTTGAAAAGGACAATACATACCAAATGGACTTTTGGCCATGACTGGCGTATCCAGTTCAGCTGGTTCACCCTGACCTAGCTCATTCTCAGCCGACACTCTGAAGTAATACTCATTGCCCTCCAGAAGTTTCTGTACAGCGAATGTATTAGTCAGGCCCGTAACCTTCTCTACACGGGTCCAGGTGTTTCTCTTGGCATCACGTTTCTCAACAATGTACGCTGTGATGTCACTACCGCCAGTGTTGGTGGGTGGTTGCCATGACAACATCACAGAATCCTTCATGACGTCACTGACAGATAGGTTGTTGGGTTTAGATGGTTTGTCTGGATAAGAAATATCTCATTATCAATTTAAGAATCTAACAGTTGACCTTTTATCTAATTCTGACTATTGATTTTTTTAGAAAGAATAAAAAAAATATCACCTGTCTTTATTAGAAATCAATAAAATATTTTTTGTTCTCGATGAAAGGTCAATAATTAGTAAATGAACCATAATGGAATTTGATATGCAATAAGTAAAGTATGTATGAGTTGATTGCATTTTAGAGTTTGGAGCTTTTCTAAAAATGCCCTATATCATTGATATTTAGAAACTAAGATGATTGATGAAATGATAAAACTTCATTTTTCACCTTTTTCTTTTTGTAAAAAGATGTAGTCAGCTTTATCTTACCTCTGACATTGACTTGGAAGTCAGCCTGTGCTTTTCCAACAGTATTTTCAGCTTCCACAGTGTAAACACCAGAATCATCCAAAGTTGTATTCTTCACAGTCAGTGTTGTCATGACATCGTTGGTATCTATGGTGATACGAGGGGACTTTTCTATTGGCTCTTCATCCAGTAACCAGGCAACAGTGGGAGATGGGATACCACTTTTGTTGACTGGTAATGTCAAGGTCGTACCAGCCTTGATGTTCTGTACTCCCTTTAGTCTGTTGTCATAGTCTAGTTTGGGATGGGCTGAAGATAAAATTGTAAATATTATATTACTTGAATAAAAACAAGTTATCATATATATCATCAGTGGGTGATCAAAAACTCGTAACTACAGCTTTTTTAAGCTGTAGTTAAGAGGTTTTGACCTCCCACTAATAATATGAATGTTGTCATGACATCTTTGGTATCTATGGTGATACGAGGGGACTTTTCTATTGGCTCTTCATCCAGTAACCAGGCAACAGTGGGTGATGGGATACCACTTGTGTTGACTGGTAAGGTCAAGGTCGTACCAGCCTTGATGTTCTGTACTCCCTTTAGTCTGTTGTCATAGTCTAGTTTGGGATGAGCTAAAAGAAAATACAAGAAGGTATGAATATTGTATAAAATGATGATTGGTTAATCATTACGCTGTAAATGGCAGGCAAACCCAATTTTGTCACGACATTAATTTTGGAATGTCATTTAAAATGACAGCCATTTTTCACCAATGGGGTCTACAGTTATTTGCATATGAGTTTTCTTACATCATTTACTACTTTCACAGATTCTATTACCTAATCTGTTTCACGTGATTTTCCTAAATATTTTGGGAAATGAATGACAAATTTCAACTTACTGTGTACATTGAGGCTGCCCTCAGATTTAACCTGTCCCATCTGGTTAGATGCCTGTAGACTATAGACACCAGTGTCATCTGGTTCTGTCTTGTGGATAACAAGGGAGGCTACTTCATCTTCGTAGCTCATCTCGTATTTGGGGCTCTTTCTGACCTCCTTCTGGCCCTTGTACCTGTGATTTACAGAAAAACAAAGTTTAATTCACCATATGAGGACGAAATATTTTTATCTTAAATATTTGAACAATGTAGATCTAGATTTTGTGCATTTTGTGTCTACATTATTGATTTGTATATTCACTCTAACCATAACCGCAAGGCAGAATTCTGGACTAGACTAAATTAAAACAGGCACAAGACTCCAAATCAATGTATTTCAAAGAAATGTTTAACTCATTACCAAACGACAAAAATTTGACTTGTCCGAATTCAAAGATGTTGCAGACAGCAACTAAAAATGAATGAAAAAGTATTTTTTGTTAATAATTTTGTGTGGAAAATGTTGTGGGAAATGAAGAAATTGCTTTCTTCATTTTCCACAATGTTTTCCATAGCCAGTTTATTGTGGGAGTCAAAAATAGTCACTGTGTGGTAATGGGTTAAATAACAACATTAATTGTGAAATTCAGTTTTATTTTTAGCGTTCAATTGAAAATAGAAACTTGAGTACAAAAACAAACTCAAAAGGAATGTAACAAATCTCACCATTTGATGTCAGATTCAGGTTCACCAAGGTCAAGGTCACATTCCAAAATGGCGTCTTTGGGAGCAACAACTGTCATATCTGAGAGTGGCTCCAGAATCTTGGGAGGTACTCCAACTGTAACATAATATGATGGATGAAATTCAATGAGAGACACTAATGCCCCAAAAAAGGCCAATGCTAAGTTTGGTTAGACAGACAGGCAGACAGACAGACAGAAATGATGTATGTTACAACGGATAAACACATCATTTTGTAGGCTAGTTTTAATATCTACTTCAATAAAGGGAATATGATAAAGCAGGCTATTACATATATTTTGTCAAATAAAGAACTTTTAATCAGCCAGTAGAATTGTTTTGCTTTTTATGTAAATCTATTTTGAAAATGTACATACCAAGTGGTTCCTCAACTTTAGTAGGTGCAGACAACTCTGAAGCAGGTCCAGAGCCCGCCTTATTTTCAGCCGTAACTCTAAACTCATACTCCTCTCCCTCCTTCAGTCCAGACACACTGAATGTGGTCTCGTCCACAGGTACGCTGTTGGCTCGCGTCCATGTCCTGGATCCGCGGCGACGGTACTCGATGATGTAGCTGACTGGGGCGCCACCATCTTTGCTGGGTGGTGTCCATTTGAGAGCCACAGACGATTTGTCTGTACCCATGATTTCTGGAGCACCGGGCTGACTGGGCTTGTCTGGAATTAACAATATTTATCCACTACAAGACAGCACAATTTTAGAGTGATCCAAATTCAAAGATGTTGCAGACCACAAATTCAAGTGATTGAAAGTTTACATTTTTTGGTTCATTTTTGTAGAAAACATCGTGGGAAATGAAGAAATCGCTTGTTACAAGCAATTTCTTCATTTTCCGCAATGTTTTCCAAAGCCTCTATCTTGAATAGAATAAAATAGTGTCAATATCTGGAAATGGGTTTTAAGAACAAACAAAAATTTGCATCATTTAAAAGTTTTCTTCAGGATATTGAAGGGTAGATAACTGTTGAGTACCTAAATGTATCTTTTAGCCAACATTTAAGTAGAATTAGAATTAATTTCATCTAATTTCAAGAGATGATTGAATTTCAAAATAGGTTAAAGCTGTATTTTTATTATAGGGGAATAATTCTTAAAATAGATAACTAAATATCACTTTAATCATTCTTATAGTCTTTGTATCAATTATAAATGACTAAAAACACCTTATGTCTTCTTTCAATAAACAACTCCAAAGGGAATTGTATCTTATTTCTTTATTTCTACTACACTATTTTCTTAAAGCACCTACCCCATGGATCCTTAGCCGTGAAGGAATCAGAAGGCTTGCTTGGTTTACTCTTGCCAGCTTTGTTGACAGCCATTACTCTATATTGGTACACAACTCCGTCCTTCAGGTCAGTGACCTTCAGGCTTGTTTCCGTGATTGGTTCCTTGTTGACCTGGTTCCAGCTCTTGCCGGTGCCCGACATACGTTCCAGGATGTAGCCGGTAACCGGAGAGCCGCCATCTTTCTCTGGTGGTTGCCAGGCAACGAGGGCAGAGTCTTTGAAGATTTCACTGACTGTGGGTGCTGCTGGAGCATCTGGCACAACTAGAAGTAGAAATATTTTTGTCAAAGAAGAGTAACATGCTACACCCATCTATAGTGATTCTTTATTTCAATCTAGTTCTCGTTTTTGACATTGATTTCCAGATGACATAAACACCTACAGCTGCATAAAAATGAAATGTATTTATGTATAATCAATTGGATTTTGATTTACACACTTCCAAGAAGCCCAACTGACAGAGCATATGACACAAGTTGTACATTTGAAAATGAGTTGCTATGCCGGGTTAAAATGATGACGTCTTTGAATAATTTCTGAGGCTTTACCTTCAATAGAACAAAGACGACTACTCTAGTTAAACAAAAGAATCTCAGTTATATAAATGTAAACCTACCAAAGCTATCCTTTGCTGTGACAGGTTCCTTGATTTCCACAAACTCTCCAATTCCAACTTCATTTTCAGCAGCCACTCTGAACACATATTGGTTCTTATTGACAAGTTTAGGTATGACCAGCTCCAAGTTAGGCGTCTCGTCAACTTTGTTCCATGATCGTCTGTTGGCCTCGCGTTTCTCGACAATGTACTTGATGATGTCACTACCTCCGTTGTCCTTGGGTGGTTCCCAGTGTAGGGTACAAGACTCGGATGTGACGTCACTGACAGTTGGGTTCAGTGGTGCTGATGGTTTGTCTGGAAACAAATGTGTGTCATGGATAATATTGAGAGAATTAACACATCTTCTCCCGTAGACTGTAGTCTAAAAGCATTTTTAGCATAATGCTTAACTTGTGTAAAATGCATGTTTTGTACTTGGGCAGTCTATCTAATAATTGACTTTCTCTTATCATTTTTTCCTATCAAACAGTCATTAAAGAAAGTATTGACATTGATTGACCAGCAATGACTTTCTATATGAATTAATTATGACATTATGACATTTTCAAATGTCAATTTATCAAATTTTGTGTTTCTACAGTGTTCAAAAATATAACTGAAAGAAATTTCTTGTCCCTTACCTAGTACATTGAGCCTGATGGTCAGTGTCACTTTACCAACTTTGTTCTCCAGGGTTAGTGTATAATCTCCTGTATCTGTCTTGATACATTTACCCAGTCTGACGGTGGTCATGTTGCGAATTGTCTCAACTTCCATGCGTTTCTTGTCAGGAAGATCTCCGCCGTTGTATGTCCATGTGACGGTAGGTTGGGGGCTGCCCTTGAAGGGAATCTCGAAGGCAGTAGACTGGCCCTTTTTAAGGGTCACCACTTCCTCCAAGGTCTTGTCTGCAAACAACTCTGGAGGCACTATAATTGAAAGAAATGGTGATGGAAATTAAGAATGTCAAATTTGCTGTATGTCACTTAGTTCTTTAATCTTTTTCTATCTAGATCTATTCAGATTTTTTGAAATTCTGGTATTCCAAACTGTCGAAATGATATGGGAAAAACATAGGGGCAAAGGAACACAATTCAGCAATTGAAAATTAAAAGAAAATTTTTGATACAAAACTTCAAAAGAAAATGTTGGTGCTGTATTGAAGAGTCTTTAAAATCCTTGAATGAAAAACAAAGGTACTAAAGCAACTTACCTTCCACAAATATGGAAGCCTCAGATTTTTGCCCCTTGGCAACAACAGAGTAGAGACCTTCATCCTCCCCATCAACGTCCTTGACCTCAAGTTTGTGTACTTGACCTTCATCCAGCATCACATACTTGTTGCTAGGATACAGGGCCTTGTTGTCACGGTACCATTTGACAGGTACATCGTCGCGAGATAGTTCACATTCGAGTGTGGCTGTACCTGGGATTGTGTCCACATTGACGTCGGAGAGCTTTCTGATGAATTCTACACCAGTTTCTGAAATGAATAGAAATAATCATAATAATTAAGCCCTTTCATTTCTTTTACACAATATGAAAGTATAAAGTATCTTGGCAGAACAAGATTCAAGCAAGTCACATAAGACAAGGAATAGAAACTCATTGCTCATAAAGATTACTTTATTATAACTTTCATTGTTGAAATCATTAGAAAATCTAGGATATATTCTTACCTTGAACTTCGACCTTTGATTTGGAGGTCACATCTCCGACCTTGACCAAGTATTCCCCAGAGTCGTCAACATCCACATTCTTGATGAGCAGGGAGTGAGTCTTGTCAGCAGATTTAGGTATAATCTTGTCCGTCTCCACCACAGGGACTCCATCCTTAGACCATTCAGCATTGAGATTAGGTTTGTCAACAGTACATTCTAAAGTGACATCTTCACCTTCTTTGGTCTGTTGGTCTTTGAGTGGTAGAGTTATGTCTACAGATTCTAAAAGGAGGCAAAAATGTAGATTTATTCAGAGTTTTTGATAAATAATGAGAGTGTTTTATCTGCAGATGTTGGTATAATATTGTCAGTCTCCTCAACTGGAACACCATCCTTGGACCATTCAGCATTGAGATTAGGTTTGTCAACAGTACATTCTAAAGTGACATCTTCACCCTCCTTGGTCTGTTGGTCCTTGAGTGGTAGAGTTATGTCTACAGATTCTGAAAGGAGGAAAAAGGGTTAGAATATCAGTTCATAAATGCTGTGAAGTTCAGAGCTTCTGTTCTTTTATCTGAACACTGTTGTGGTAAACATCAAAGATATTTAACCTATTTAGGACACACATTTGCTTGTCCAAAAATATATTTATTTCCTTTTCCCAAGATTATTTTTTCTATATTTTGGTGTACATGTGTACAAAAGATATATCAGAAAAGCATGAAGACAGGTAAAGACCAAAAAGGTTTACACATCACTGTTTCATCAATTTATATGGAGACCTTAAATTTCTAAAAGGATTCACATTGTGGCATGATCCAAAAATTTCCCTTTCTGTAATAGGTAAAATGACCACCAACCTTTAACATGTAACTTGGCAGTGCTGGAAGAATCTCCCAGCTTGATTGTATATTCTGCAGAATCTTCTGGCATAACTTTGTCCATATGTAGAGAGTGATGAGTCTTGTCTCGTCAACTCAATTGCAAAATTATTGACTTTAAGGATTTTCCACAAAAACCTTTATGTTTTAATAAAGTAGTAGTCTAAAATATGGCAAAATTTGATGGCCTCGCAGAGAAAATGATTTTAAAACCTTTTGAGAAAAGTAGAAAATGCTGATCATCAGCATTTTCAGCTTTTCCCAAAGGGTTTTCTATTACCATTTTTTAGTCTTCCACTACAGGTCTCAATTCGGAATGGTCCAAAATACTTTAATTTCGTAAAACAGACTACCAACCTTTAACATGTAACTTGGCAGTGCTGGAAGAATCTCCCAGCTTGATTGTGTATTCAGCAGAATCTTCAGGCATAACTTTGTCCATGTGTAGTGAGTGACGAGTCTTGTCTCGTCTGATATCGTAACCGTCTGACACCGAGATGGGTTCATTGTCCTTGGTCCAGGTTGCCGTGGCGTCAGGCTTATTGACCTCACATTCCAAGGTCACGGATGATTTCTCCTTGACCTGCACATCTTTAAGTGGTGCAACAAACTCAATGGGAAGCTCTGTCAAGGTAGAAATAATTATACTTTGATGATGTTGCACACATGGTAATTAGAAATCATTTTTAAGGAAAATATTTTTCTTACTTGCCTTACAAAAGTACATTATCATGTTCAAAATGATTTCATATTTCTTGCATAATAATATCCTCTTCAATGTAGGTTTCATACACTATTGCACAATTTGCATAGTGTTTTCATTATATCGTCGTTGTAAATGCAAAACCTCGTATCTCGTTATTGGAAAATTTTAAAGGGAAGGGAGAAAAGTGTCATAACTTTTCCCAAACTGAAATGTTTTACTTGAAATTTGGACATATTGTTCACAAATGATTTTTCATTAAAACTGACCAGTAAAAAATATCTCAATACCTGCAAAAACAGTCTTTAACTGGGCACACAAGTGTGTACTTTGAAAATCGTAAGAATCGACATACGAGGTTTTGCATTTACACCGACGATATAATTGTATTTTCTTACAGACAGAAAAGATAAACTAAATTACCACATCAATTAAAATTCATATCCCTAGAATGGGGCATTATTAGTAAACCATGTGACAAACTCACCTTTGATTGTAACATTACAGTTTGACGTAGCTTCACCAAAGGCTACTGTATATTTGCCTTCATCATGCAGTTTGGACGTCTCTATAATCAGTTTATGGATGAGACCTCAGAAAAATATCATCGCTTTTCAACAAAAACCTTGTAACTGCAGCTTAAAACAAGCTGCAGTTACAAGGTTTTTATTGAAAATCATGGATAAACTGTGTCACAAACCTACCTTTCACTGTAACATTACAAGTTGATGTAGCTTCACCAAAGGCCACTGTATAGTTGCCTTCATCATGAAGTTTGGATGTCTCTATAATCAGTTTATGGATCAGACCTCAAATAGTATCATTGCTTTTCAACAAAAACCTTGTAACTGCAGCTTACAACAAGCTGCAGTTACAAGGTTTTTGTTGAAAAGTGATGATATATTTTGTCAAACACTCACCTTTAACTGTAACATTGCAAGTTGACGTAGCTTCACCAAAGGCCACAGTATATTTCCCTTCATCGTGCAGTTTGGACGTCTCTATAATCAATTTATGAATGAGACCTCGTGATTGAATCTTGATCCTATCACCCTGTTTCAGTTCCTCTTCATCAAGGAACCATTTTGGTTTCTTGTTAAGTTTGTTGATCTCACATGTTAGAGTGATCTCTTCCTTCTCCGTGACTTCAAGGTCAGACAAAGGTTTGGTGAACTTAACTGGCTCTTCTGCAAATTGAAATATATATACCATCTAAAACCAAGCCATATTTAACCACACTTGAGAATAGCTTATGGATTTGTTCAGTGTAGCAATCTTTATCTATCGTCAAATGATCAAAGAATGTAATGTCAATCATGTATTCAAAGGAAAATAGTGAAGGGCAAAGAAACCAACACAATACTCTTTGAAAAACCTCAAAAGAGTGAACCTCCTTTTTCATTTACAGAAACTAGAATGTTTAACTGTTCAAATGCCAGTATATTATGATAAATCTATAGCATTAAATATGGAGTGAATCCTTTACTTACCAGTCACAGTCAATGTACAGCTAGTTGTCACATTTCCACAAGAACACACATATTTGCCTGCATCTTCGAGTGTTATTTCAGCAAACACGATCTGGTGTGTGTACATATCGACAGAAACCTTGTTGTTCTTATTAGATCGGACTACTTTGCCGTCCTTTGTCCATTTGACTGTCTTTTTAGGCTTGTTAAGCTCGCATGTGAGGGTGACTTGGGTCTTCTCATAGGTCTTGGTGTCTTCCAGTTCTTTGGTGAACTCAAGTGGAATTTCTGAAAGTACATTAGTGTATAAAAACTCAATATTGATATAGAAGTGCATATTCTTAGTCTTGAAGCATAGAAAAATTTCAAGAAAACAGTATAATTGTGAAACATACACTAGCTTTTCTGATCATTGGTTTAAGAAGCCAAACAACTTTACTTTACACTATATTTTTCAAATTTTGGAACATTAAATGAAGCCTATATCTGATGACTATGAGGATGTAAGAGACCATCGAGTCCTCTTGGAATTCAGATTTGATATTCCAAACTTACCATCGACTTTAAGTGTACAGTCAGTACTGATGTTACCACATACAGCCCGATATTTGCCAGCATCTTCGAGCGTGACCTCCGTAAATATCAGCTGGTGTAGGTACTGATCCATGGTGATCTGTATGTGGTCTTTAGGCTTGATTTCTTTACCACTCTTCATCCATTTGATGGGTTTGTCAGGTTTGTTGAGCTCACATTCCAGAACAACCTTGACCTTCTCAAGGACCTTCTGGTCTTGAAGTTTCTTGGTGAATTGTACTGGGATTTCTGAAAATGAGATTTATTGGAATGTTAGTACATAGATAACTTTATTTGGATTCGAAGTTTATATTAACAGTTGTGTTAAATATATTTCATATTTTAAAAGTGTCGTGCGGTAAATGAGGGTTTAAGAAATTCAAGTCAAAAGATATGCTGGGTCTACCATTTGGGAGAAAGATTTAACAGCAGAAAAAAATTATGTATTAACTTATCTGCAAGATACATTTGCCTTGTAAACTTTGGTATGAGTGTCCAGGAACAGACTTGGAAGATAGTGCATAACACTATGTTGTTTCAAATAAATAAACAATTGATACAATTTCATCCCCTACCTGTGACTTTGACAGTACATTGCGTGCTGACATCCCCACATACACAAGTGTATTTCGCAGCGTCATCTAAAGTGACCTCGGTCATAACCAATTGATGATGATACTGGTCCATGGACACCTTCATGTGGTCATCAGGAGTGATTTCTTGACCATTCTTCAACCATTTGACCGGTACATTGGGCTTGGTCAAGTCACATTCAAGGGTCACATTTTCCTTTTCTTTGACTGTTTGGTCAGAGAGAGGCTTGCTGAATTCAGCTGGTACTTCTAGAAATAAATGGATATAGACATTCAGCCAGCCGGCAATTCATCAAATACCAGAATATATACAACACTCCATTCAATTTTGTGCATAATTACAGATTTTCTGATCTTAAGGACACTCTTTTTTCTACATTTTAAAGTATAATAAAGTAATTGTCAAATATCTTTAAGTCATATCATCTCTCAAACTAAATCATGGCTTTTCAACTATTTATCTGGCAATGTGTGTGGCATTCTTTCCACTACAAAGCAAGAGTAATCCAGCAATGGCTGAAGTCTCATCTCCTCATATGAACTTTTTTTAAAACATTGCTGTTTTTCAACAAAAACCTTATTGAAAAGCGACAGTGTTAAGTCTAACCTGTTACAGAGATGGTGCACTCTGTACTGACATCACCACAGACACAAGTATATTTAGCAGCATCCTCCAAAGTGACATCAGTCATAATTAATTGATGATGGTACTGCTCCATGTACACTTTGGTGTGTTTGTCAGGTTTGATTTCTTCACCGTTCTTCAGCCATTTGACAGGTACATCAGGCTTGTTGAGCTCACAGTTCAACATCACCTTCTCCTTTTCTTTGACTGTTTGGTCTGTCAGTGGTTTGGTGAACTCAAGTGGCAATTCTACAATAGAAACAAGAAACATAGTAATAAGTTCTTACTGAATAACTTCCTTTACTTTAAAGTTTTAGTAATGTTTAGTCCCTTATATTGAATACATTTTGTTTATGTATTTGTTTGGCAATCAAATAATGATTGCAAAGAATCATGTTCAAAATGAATTTCAGATAAATGATGGTGTTGTGATACTGTAGCTTATGATAAATTGATTGAAGGCTTTAAGATCTTCCTATTCCTGAATCAGACCTACCTGTGACTTTGACAGTACATTCCGTGCTGACATCCCCACATACACATGTATATTTAGCAGCATCTTCCAAAGTGACCTCGGTCATAACCAACTGATGATGGTACTGGTCCATGGACACCTTCATGTGGTCATCAGGAGTGATTTCTTGACCATTCTTCAACCATTTGACTGGTACATTGGGCTTGGTCAAGTCACATTCAAGTGTCACATTTTCCTTCTCTTTGACAGTTTGGTCAGAGAGTGGCTTGCTGAATTCAGCTGGCTTTTCTGTAATAACATATCGGACGAATTAGATTTAAAGACAAACAAAGAAGTGAAATATTCAAAAAGAAAGAAATACTCTCAAAATTAAATAACAAAGAAGTCTTAAATGGACACAATGAAAGCAGAAACTTTAAGTAACTGAATAATGAGTTGACATGTAAACCATTTATTGATTTTTCTGAAAAGACTGATTCTCAAGTTTCCCAGCAAGTAACATGCTTTGTTTATGAATAACTTATGCTATTATAAAGATGAAGATTTCTATCAAATATATGCTGAACACTATCTTCTCAACCATTTGATGCAGAAGAATATAACTGGTACATTAAATGACATCAAAGCTCACCTTTAATTTTGAGTACTGCTGTAGACTCAGATTTGTCAGGCAGACATACAGTGTATTCTCCTTCATCTTCAGGAATGGCATCCAGAATCTGCAGAACCCTCCCATCCTTCCCTAACGTAATGATAGCAGGCATTAAAGCACCAAAACTCACCTTTAATTTTGAGTACAGCTGTAGACTCAGATTTGTCAGGTAGACACACAGTGTATTCTCCTTCATCTTCAGGAATGGCATCCAGAATCTGTAGCACCTGTCTGTATCTCTCACACAAGATCTTGATGCGCTCGCTAGGTTTTCAGACAGACCAATGGCAACAAGACATTGTAGAGCCAACTATTCTTATTCTAAATTTACCATTAAAATTACACAACAATCCATCTGATTGGCCGAGACATACGTCTCGTCCAATCAGATGGCTTGTAATGTAATTTTGATTTAGCCAATCAATTAAAAAATGTTGGTGAATACGGCCCCTGCTTGCTCATTCTACGGACAAGAGGAATAAAACCCACAAAACTCACCTTTAATTTTGAGTACAGCTGTAGATTCAGATTTGTCAGGCAGACATACAGTGTATTCTCCTTCATCTTCGGGGATGGCATCCAGAATCTGTAGAACCTGTCTGTATCTCTCACACAATATCTTGATGCGCTCGCTCGGTTTCAGCGGCATGCGGTTCTTCATCCAGCTGACAGGGATGTCGGGACGGCTGAGCTCGACATACATCTCAACGTCTTCACCTTCCTTACCGGTGGCATCACTGAGGTGGTGGGTAAACTCTGCTGCTGGCTCTGTTGATTTATAAATAGTCAATTAATATTATTTGGTTTGTATAAGTTCTTAGAAGATTGTTATGTCATTCATAATTTGTTTGCTAAAAGCCAATCTATTTATCATTGAAAGTTCTATTTATGCCTCAATATTTATGTCATCATTCTATGCTCTTACTTCAGCCTTGCAATAAGCCATCGAAATATAGATGGATAATTATTTGAGAGAGAAAACTTTTTTGCTTTTGTAGATCTATACTTACCTTCTACATAGAGCATGGTAGTAGTTTCAGCATTACCAATCATACAAGTATATTCAGCCTCATGGTCAAGTGAAGCTCTTCTGATGATCAGTTTGTGAATATTTCCCTCAACAGCAATCTCGTAACCATCAGCAATGGTAATCTGTTCACCATCTCTGAGCCACATGGCTGGCTTGTTTGGTTTGTTGACTTCACAAATCAGTGTGATTGAGTCACCCTCTATGCATTCCATCTGTTCTTTGAGAGGTTTGGTGATCTCAATTGGAGCTTCTGCGTAAAATAAGGAAGAAATATTAGATATTGAAAACCATTTAAACATTATACAGTTTGCAGTCATATATACTTTTTTGATTACAGTTTCTGCATGAAAGGTTTATAAAAAAAGTTCTACATAAGCTCTTTTAATCTTTTTCATTTCTCCCAAAAGCATCAAACTGAACATTATTCATAATTATGTATAGATGTTGTTCAAACCTCAATCTCCTTAGACTGAAAGGTGTAAAGATTTGCAATACAAATATAACTTCAGTAACCCTTTCCTAAACAGCACTATTATAGACAGCTCAGGTTTGGAAGGAGTTGCAGACGAAATAATAACTGATGTCAAAGCAACTAATGTGTATGTTATAGCACAGAAATTTGTTGAATATTTCTCTCATTATTTTCCCAAACAATTTCTACTAGGGACTCCAGAATCAGGTCTTGTTTTGGAAAGGATTAATGTAGGTAGAACAGTTCTCAGAACATACCTTCCACAAAGAGTGGAGCTGTGCTCTCCTTGTCCTTGACCATGATAGTGTACTCTGCTCGGTCTTCAATCTGGGCATTCTTGATGGTTAAGGAGTGTCTGCGGCCTTCTTTGCTCATCTTGTATTTCTCTGATGGCTCGATCTTCTTACCGTCTTTGAACCATTTGGCGGGAGATTTGTCGTCTGCGACCTCGCAGCTGAATGTGATTTCTTGTCCTTCCTGGCATGTGGCTTCTTGTAGTGGAATGATGAATTGTGTTGGGGGTTCTACAAGAAATGTAAAATAGACAATCATGATCTTTTCTTAAAATATATCTTAATTTGTTCTCTTTAATATGAAATGAAACAAACAAAAATAAATACATGTAAGGTAATCTCATGCAGGCCTGTCATATGAAAGAAAAATACACCAGCCAATTGTAATTGATTCCCTTTGGTGTTGTATGTTTGCAATCTCATATCAGGTGCAATTTTAACAAAGCATTCCAAAGTCATTCATTATTGCAGACACATGCAATGATTTTTCTTTTTAATTTCAATGAATTTTGCTGAGCATTGTGCAATCACTCAGAATGAAGAATACAAATTGTTACAAAATGCATTTATACTAACAATACAACTGAAGTTTTGAATGATTAAAAGCATGCTTAAACAGAAATCAAATGTGAATCATGCTGATCTTAAACTTATATTTCAATTCAAAACAAAACAAAAGTATCACAACAAACCTAGCTGTGTAGCACCATGCATGGCTCGTGGAGTTCCAATCTCCACCACATAATCTCCATAGTCGGCCACATTCAGTTCACGAATCCGTAACGTGTGATAGCGACCAGTTTTCTCAATCTCGTACTTACGACTCGTCATCAACTCACTGTGATCCTTGTACCATGTGACCTCTATAGACGACCTTGAGGTTTGACATGTGAACAAGGCCGTATGTTCGAGGCTCGCAGATGCGTAATTGTAATGGAGGTCACGTTTTAGTGTCAGGGAGAGGTTTAGAGGGATTTCTGGAATCAAACGAGGGGGGAAAAGGATGTGCTGTGCTCCATAGTTTTAATGCACACTGGTGATTGCCATGCTCTATATTCATTCGCTTTTATGTAGATCTACTTTCCAAGAAACTGTCCATGTTTTTGACATCCCTACAACATACAGCTTTGGGAAAACATTGACAGTAATGAAGAAAATACTAGTTACCTCAATAGTTTCTTCTTTTAGCTTCAATGTGTTCTCTCAAATTAGATGAAAGTTTCATGATAGTGGGTAAAATAATATTGCTTATTGCATATAAATTTGAATTTGGATCAGTCTTACTTTATATCTGTTTGAAATAGGACCAAATATGGTTTGTCTGAATGTATTTTTCAGTTCATTTGCTATTCCAGAATGAAACCTTCAATATACCAAGGTGCAACCATGGACAATATGTGATATATGCTGTTGTTAGAAAGCATGCATTCCTTTTGTTAATCTGAATATTGACTCTAATAATAATAATATGGATACAAGCTTCAAAGCATTATGCACTTAAATTGCATGGATGACAATACAAAATGAAATCTTTTTAATATTTACATATTCATTTATTAATTTTGATAAACTAATGATAAATAATTTACAATAAAAATTTTGATTAAATAAGCATTTTTTTGATAAGTTATAATATGATTTATGTACAATATGATACATGCATTTCATGCTACCCAATGTTCTTGAAAATATCTAAACATGAGTTTATGTAAAAGAATGTGTATAAAATCGTTTGTGTTGTGTATATGATTTAAATGTGTATTTGGATACAGGAAATAATACTCAACAATTATTTTGATTTTTTCTTAAAATTTCAGATCATTTTCCTATTATGTATTTTTTTATTTTGAAATCTTTTGAAAACATCATCTGAAAACTAGAAAATGTTTCTACAAATATTTTCTAATTCTCCATAATACCATACCAGTCATTTCTGCCAAAGGAATTAACATTTTTTTATCATTTTTAACTTATTTACTTCTTAAGGGTCAAGTGCACAAACAAAACCACACTGTGATGTTAAAGATGGGATAAAAACACAGAACTGATATGATGGTATCTCAAAAATGTCTAAATGATGAACTTTTTCTACCGACCTTCTAAAAATAACATTGCTGATGACGTTTTTTCACTGCCGTCTATTTTTATCATATAGACAGCTTCGTCTCCTAAATCTAAATCGGTAATTTTCAACTTATGCAAATTACCGAACCTAGTAATTACGTATTTAATTCCGTCGAATATTTCGACATTGTCTTTGTACCAAGTGACCGTGGCGTCAAAATGCGACACCTGACACGAGAAAGTGACGGATTTATTGCGTTGCTTGTGAGTCTGCTGTAGCGGAGTTTTAAACTGGACTGGCACACCATTCATTACATGACCTGTAAATGAGGGAAAAGGAAAAATTGGGGTTCAGGGTGACACCAAATAACATACAACATGCTAACATATCATGCAATGGCAATGAAATTTGTGCTAAAAATAGACTTGTTTTATACAGTTATGTTTAGATAAACCGTCATAGTTGTTATAACATCTCGTAACTATGGCTTGAATCAAGCCGGAGTTACCAAATTTTATAACTACACCTATGAAAATGATATTGTTTGTCATCTTCGCTAGCCAAGGTTGAACCCACCTACGTTTGTATTCACCCTTGGCGGATTTAGTCCGATTTTCTTGAAATCGCGAAGCACCGCCTAGCGTTTGTTCTGCTGGTTGTTTACGTCCATTATTGATGATGTCATTGACGCGCGTTGTCTTTCACGTCATACGTCATGCTGATTATGTAAAAGTTAGCTGCTTTTTTGGTAGAATTGTCGAAAGTATAATAATTCGTCGATTAAAGTTAGGGAATTCCTGTCTATTGCAGTGAAATTCTAAGGAAAATCGCCCATCTTCGCGTTTTTGAGTTGCAAATGCAATGCTTTTTCCCGCCTGTTGTCATGATTTGGTTACTCATAACAATTGTATCAGTCGTTAATCTGATTGGTTGCAGCGAGACCTGGCTGGAACCAATGAAAACGCTTTCCAGGAGACCAAGAAAATCGGACTAAATACGCCAAGGGTGAATACAGAAACGACGTTACGTCGTAGATGTCACCCTTGGCTTGCGAAGATGCGTCACGGTATACCCTGGATAAAATTGTTCCTTATTAAAACTTTACTTCTGTTTTCGTATTGTTTTGACATGACATGAATGACAAAATTTTGACTGCTTTTCAGACCGATTTCAGTACCACTGTTCAATTATTGCATTTTTTTTTACTTGTCAAACGAATTGTCAAAATTCCCAGTCTGGTATATTGCTCAACACCAACTTAGCACTAAATGAGGACAGTTTTTTCAAAATATGCTGCAAGTTTTGGTTATTTTTTTCTGCATTGTGTAGATCTACAATATCAATTTTGTTGTCTTCATATAGTTATAAGTAGTCCTAAAATACAGCATAATTTACCTTGTTAACTCATCTAATAAAGTGCAAATTTAAACAGCTAACATCTGTCCATTTTATGATTAGTCTAAGCAATATTGTGAGTGTTATTACAGGCCGGTAGGAAGCAATTTCATATTGGGAGGGCCAAAGCCCCTGTGTCTGAATATTGGGGTGGGGGAGCTAATTTGGATTTTCACAAAATTTTCAGAGTAAAAAACAGAAAATTCAGCGTTTTCGTCCAATATTGGGGGGCTTACCCCCTAGCACCCCCCCCCCTACTGTTCCTACAGGCATGTATTATGTAACAATATTTTTCTCTAAAAATTGCATTAATTTACCTGTATAAAACAGCAGTATATATGGATAATACAAGCAGTTATGCATTTCTTGGTTAACTTGTTATAATAAATGAACATACAGAAATTCAACCCATTTCAAATCAATTCATTGCTAGTATTTGAAGGCCACAAGAAAACCCAAATTCATTTCAAATGCATAGTAGCCTAAATGAAAGTTGATGGTTTCCTGAATATTGATGATACAGCACCTGCATAACATTGACTTTATCCTAGAAAAATAACCCTGACAGATCTTTAATGGAACGGAACAATCATTATATTGAATTTTGTAATAACAAAAAATCTAACAGCTAGAATTGCAAGTTTGAAATAGGTTGAATTTGCGTGCATTCTTAGTAAAATGCAATGTTTAACAGTACAATATAAAATGGAAAATCAACCAAATTGGTGCTTGATATCCTGCATGCAACCACATTCCCAAAGTGGAACAAATAACCCATTACCAAACATAACATAGAATCTTAAATCTTCATGAGATTAGTGTTTCAAAAAGGAGAAAGTGCTTCCAAGAAACATTTTCTCCCAGTCCAACACTTATCTAACCATTATGATTTAACCCATTAATGCACAATGACGCCTTTCGACTGCCTTCGAAGTAAAGGCTTGGGAAAACATAGCGGAAAATAAAGAAATTGCTTGTGACAGCCAATTTCTTCATTTTCCACAATGTTTTCTAACCTAAAATGGATTTTTATTTTAAATTTCACCAACTTGATATTGTCGTCACATTTCAAATTTGAACAGTCCAAAATTTTACTGTCTGGTAATGGGTTAAATTTTAGAAAAGATTTTGCATTTGGACCAGACTAAAATTCTACTATTTGGCATTGGGCTATTTCCTTGTGCTCCCTTATTCCCTGATTTCCTTCTAAATCCATCACTCATGATGATGTGCATGCAGTGAAGACCAATAACCTTCAATTCTTCTGAGTTCAAAGAGATCAACACCAAAAGATAACCATAATGTTATTTCATTTTTGAATTGACATCTAACCCTTCCCAAACAATTAAGACCTGCGTTTGATGTCCCTAATAGAAAAGGCTTGAGAAAACATTGAAACACAAGAGCCGTCACAGACGGATTATGCTCCCCGAATAAGTGTTTGTCACAAAATAAAAACTATCATACATTAAGCCCCCTTTTCCCATGACAGCTTTTTTGTACACACATTATTTATAGAATATGGTCTAGAACATCCTATTTATTACATGAGCACAAAATTTCATTAAATTCTGCCCATTAGATGAAGAGAAATAAGAGAAAAACTAATTTTTACACTAAGGCCCCTTTTTCCATGACGCAGCCTTAAATTTACAAATGGAGAAGAAGGTCCCTAGGTATTGACCCAGGGAGTTCACATGTGAAGTTTCATTGAATTTGGTCCAAGGGTTGCTGAGATATGGCTGTGGACGGACGGACGGACGGAAGGACGGACGGACGGACACACGGACGGACGGACAGCGTGGCGACTATATGCTCCCCCGAAATTTTTTCGGGGAGCATAAAAAGGAGAAATGCTGATAACCAGCAGTTTCTCCTTTTGTCTAAGTGTTTTCTATGCTATATCATACATAAATTTAATCATAATTAACATTCCATTTGCTGTCTTCAGCAGCTTTTGAATTAGACCACCCTAAAAATTTGTTGTTTGGGAAAGGGTTAATGAAGCCTTGTTTGGGCTTTTTGCTGACATTATGTAGACAAAGATCATATAATTTGTGATATCTTCTCTATCTGCATGTATAATGCATGTATTTTTTTCTAAAATCCAATGATGCCAAGTTTCAATTTCACAATATTCAGCCATATGCCTGATTAGTTTAGAAACAAGTGTTGATCAAATTGAATTGCATATTGAGAAGCTAGTACATGACCCTTGTAAGAGTGTACATACCATTGCTTTCACACTCACAAGAGTCTTGCACATAGCTCACAAAATGGAATAGCAAATCATACAATTCCACAAAATATGAATTTTAATTTAGTCTTTTTTAACCATAGATTTCTAGACAATTAAGAGCATGTAATCAAAATATATCATGATGTACAATACAAACAAACATGAAATAAATATTTTGAAATATTTTTGCCATAGCATGTAAAATTCTCATGCAAAACAGTTCTTTCAAAATGCAGCGCATGCATATTATTTTCCATATCCTATTAAATGCCTCTTTAAAACAGCTTGATACAAATCATCAAGTAAACATCCGAGTCTAATTTTCCTTTGCCTGAGACAAGTTCATACAACAAACACAAATGTCAAATTGAACCCCTACAATAATTTTTCTTCATTTTCGTGTTAAACCAGGAAGGGTTTACATACTTAAAACACATAAAAAGGTTAGGAAGTCCAATATCCAGCACTTTCTAGATTTTGTTCACGAATTACCTACTTTATAAATCAATTTGCAGAACTTCACAATAAGTGACCAAAATAATTTTATCTTTCTAAACTTAGCTGAAAATATTCTATCCCACTTACCATCCAGGTGCAGTTTAGCCGAGGATGACTGGTCACCCACAATGACCGAGTACTCCGCTACGTCTGATTGGTCAGTGTCCATGATAACAAGAGTGTGTGAGGTACCGTCGTCTAGAATCTGGTGTTTATCGCTCGGTGTGATCGTCTGTCCGTTCTTCTGCCACGTGACAGTAACATCAGGTTTGTTGACTTCGCAAGTGAAGTATGTGACTTTGTGTTCTTCGACATGTTGTTCTGATAACTCAGCTGTGAACTCAACTGGCACTTCTGGAAAATTATTTTTAGTATTAAGTCATAACTTAAATCTTTTTCAAATTATCTAACTTGGATGTTGTGGAGGTAGCTTTTGAAAACATCAAGGTATTAGTAGAAAATGCTGGTAGTCAGCATTTTCTGCTTATGCCTAGATGTTTTTTCTACAATAGGATAATTATCTACACCTTTTGGTTCTCAAAAAGGCTGAACAAGCATTTTGAACAGGCAAATAATCATCAATTTTGTGGACAGAAGATAGGGCAAATTTTGTCAATTGAATTAAAGGTATCTTCTTACCTTCAACATTAAGCTGTGCTTTCTGTGTCTTACTCTCCACTCTAGCAGTCACTTCACCAGCATCAGGTAGGAGAGCATCTTTAATGACCAGTCTGTGAGTCTTGCCTTCAGCAAATATCTCAAACTTCTCATCTTCTTCTATCTCCTTATCTTTAACAAACCTGCTTTTGGCATCCATAGTTACAAACTCCTAATTGGTTAGGAAAACAATTCCTTACCTTCAACATTAAGCTGTGCTTTCTGTGTCTTACTCTCTACTCTAGCTGTCACTTCACCAGCATCAGGTAGGAGAGCATCTTTAATGACCAGTCTGTGAGTCTTGCCTTCAGCAAATATCTCATACTTCTCATCTTCTTCTATCTCCTTATCTTTAACAAACCTGCTTTTGACATCCATAGTTACAAACTCCTAATTGGTTAGTAAAACAATTCCTTACCTTCAACATTAAGCTGTGCTTTCTGTGTCTTACTCTCCACTCTAGCTGTCACTTCACCAGCATCTGGCAGGAGAGCATCTTTAATGACCAGTCTGTGAGTCTTGCCTTCAGCAAATATCTCATACTTCTCATCTTCTTCTATCTCTTTATCTTTAACAAACCTGCTTTTGACATCCATAGTTACAAACTCCTAATTGGTTAGTAAAACAATTCCTTACCTTCGACAGTAAGCTGTGCTTTCTGTGTCTTACTCTCCACTCTAGCAGTCACTTCACCAGCATCAGGTAGGAGAGCATCTTTAATGACCAGTCTGTGAGTCTTGCCTTCTGCAAATATCTCATACTTCTCATCCTCTTCTATCTCCTTATCTTTAACAAACCTGCTTTTGACATCCATAGTTACAAACTCCTAATTGGTTAGGAAAACAATTCCTTACCTTCAACAGTAAGCTGTGCTTTCTGAGTTTTACTCTCCACTCTAGCAGTCACTTCACCAGCATCCGGCAGGAGAGCATCTTTAATGACCAGTCTGTGAGTCTTGCCTTCAGCAAATATCTCAAACTTCTCATCTTCTTCTATCTCCTTATCTTTAGACAAAATTTTAGGGCTATCCAACTTCAAAGATGTTGCAGACGACAATTTAAAGTGAATGAAATTCAGTATTTTTTTGTCTTTTGTGGTAGAAAACAATGGGAAATGAAGAAATTGCTTGTCACAAGCAATTTCTTCATTTTCCACAATGTTATCCAAAATCTTTTCATTGGAGGAGTCAAAAGGTGTCAATGTGTGGTAATGGGTTAAACTTTAATCAACAGCCACCATTTAACCATTGGAGAATGAGTATTTCAAATGCCAATCAAAATTTACATCCATAGTAACAAACTCCTAATTGGTTAGGAAAACAATTCCTTACCTTCAACATTAAGCTGTGCTTTCTGTGTCTTACTCTCCACTCTAGCAGTCACTTCACCAGCATCTGGCAGGAGAGCATCTTTAATGACCAGTCTGTGAGTCTTGCCTTCAGCAAATATCTCAAACTTCTCATCTTCTTCTATCTCCTTATCCTTAACAAACCTGCTTTTGATGTCCCTAGTAGAAATGGCTTGGGAAAACATTGAGACAAAAGAAGAAACTGCTGATGACCAGCAGTTTCTCCTTTTGCCTCAATACTTTCTTAGCCATATTTTACACAAATCCTATCTTTGATAACATCCATTTTGTCATCTATGGCAGTTTTTTTTTAACTGGATTACCCAGATTTTTTCCATTTGGGAAAGGGTTAGCTATTGGAGAACGAGTATTTCAAATGCCAATCAAAATTTACATCCATAGTTACAAACTCTTAATTGTTTAGGAAAACAATTCCTTACCTTCAACAGTAAGCTGTGCTTTCTGTGTCTTACTCTCCACTCTAGCAGTCACTTCACCAGCATCAGGCAGAAGAGCATCTTTAATGACCAGTCTGTGAGTCTTGCCTTCAGCAAATATCTCATACTTCTCTTCCTCTTCTATCTCCTTATCTTTAACAAACCTGCTTTTGACATCCCTATTAGAAATGGCTTGGGTAAAACATTGAGGCAAAAGAAGAAACTGCTGCTTACCAGCAGTTTCTCCTTTTGCCTCAATATTTCCTTAGCCATATTTTACACAAATCCTATCTTTGATAACATCCATTTTGTCTTCTATGGCAGTTTTTTGAACTGGATTATCCGGATTTTTTCCGATTGGGAAAGGGTTAACTATTGCAGAACGAGTATTTCAAATGCCAATCAAAATTTACATCCATAGTTACAAACTCCTAATTGGTTAGGAAAACAATTCCTTACCTTCAACATTAAGCTGAGCTTTCTGTGTCTTACTCTCCACTCTAGCAGTCACTTCACCAGCATCTGGTAGGAGAGCATCTTTAATGACCAGTCTGTGAGTCTTGCCTTCAACAAATATCTCACACTTCTCATCCTCTTCTATCTCCTTATCCTTAACAAACCTGCTTTTGACATCCATAGTTACAAACTCCTAATTGGCTAGGAAAACAATTCCTTACCTTCAACATTAAGCTGTGCTTTCTGTGTCTTACTCTCCACTCTAGCAGTCACTTCACCAGCATCTGGCAGGAGAGCATCTTTAATGACCAGTCTGTGAGTCTTGCCTTCAGCAAATATCTCAAACTTCTCATCTTCTTCTATCTCCTTATCTTTAACAAACCTGCTTTTGGCATCCATAGTTACAAACTCCTAATTGGTCAGGAAAACAATTTCTTACCTTCAACATTAGGCTGTGCTTTCTGTGTCTTACTCTCCACTCTAGCAGTCACTTCACCAGCATCAGGGAGGAGAGCATCTTTAATGACCAGTCTGTGAGTCTTGCCTTCAGCAAATATCTCAAACTCCTAATTGGTTAGGAAAACAATTCCTTACCTTCAACAGTAAGCTGTGCTTTCTGTGTCTTACTCTCCACTCTAGCAGTCACTTCACCACCATCTGGCAGTAGAGCATCTTTAATGACCAGTCTGTGAGTCTTGCCTTCAGCAAATATCTCATACTTCTCATCCTCTTCTATCTCCTTATCCTTAACAAACCATTTAACAGTCACTCCTTCCTTGTTCACTTCAGTAATGAACTCAGCTTGATCACATTCCTTGACAAAATTTTAGGGCTGTCCAATTTAAAAGATGTTGCAGACGACAAATTAAAGTGAATGAAATTTAGTATTTCTTGGTCTTTTGTGGTAGAAAACATTGTGGGAAATGAAGAAATTGCTTGTCACAAGCAATTTCTTCATTTTCTACAATGTTTTCCAAAATCTTTTCATTGAAGGAGTCAAAAGGCATCAATGTGTTGTAGGTAATGGGTTAAATTGTAATCAACTGCCACCACTTAACCATTGGAGAAATAGTTTTTCAAATGCCAATCAAAATTTACATCCATAGTTACAAACTCTTAATTGGTTAGGAAAACAATTCCTTACCTTCGACAGTAAGCTGTGCTTTCTGTGTCTTACTCTCCACTCTAGCAGTCACTTCACCAGCATCTGGTAGGAGAGCATCTTTAATGACCAGTCTGTGAGTCTTGCCTTCAGCAAATATCTCAAACTTCTCATCCTCTTCTATCTCCTTATCTTTAACAAACCTGCTTTTGACATCCCTAATAGAAAAGGCTTGGAAAACATTGAGACAAAAGAAGAAACTGCTGGTAAGCAGCAGTTTCTCCTTTTGCCTCAATATTTTCTGTATCATATTTTACACAAATCCTATCTTTGATAACATCCATTTTGTCATCTACGGCAGTTTTCGAACTGGATTTCCCAGATTTTTTTCCGTTTGGGAAAGGGTTAACTATTGGAGAATGAGAATTTCAAATGCCAATCAAAATTTACATCCATAGTTACAAACTCCTAATTGGTTAGGAAAATAATTCCTTACCTTCGACAATAAGTTTTAGATCCACATTTACAAACTCTTAATTGGTTAGGAAAACAATTCCTTACCATCAACAGTAAGTTTTAGATCCATAGTTACAAACTCCTAATTGGTTAGTAAAACAATTCCTTACCTTCAACATTAAGCTGTGCTTTCTGAGTCTTACTCTCCACTCTAGCAGTCACTTCACCAGCATCAGGGAGGAGAGCATCTTTAATGACCAGTCTGTGAGTCTTGCCTTCAGCAAATATCTCATACTTCTCAACCTCTTCTATCTCTTTATCTTTAACAAACCTGTTTTTGACATCCCTGATTGATGAGCTAAGAAAACAATTCCTTACCTTCAACATTAAGCTGTGCTTTCTGTGTCTTACTCTCCACTCTAGCAGTCACTTCACCAGCATCAGGGAGGAGAGCATCTTTAATGACCAGTCTGTGAGTCTTGCCTTCAGCAAATATCTCATACTTCTCATCCTCTTCTATCTCCTTATCTTTAACAAACCTGCTTTTGGCATCCATAGTTACAAACTCCTAATTGGTTAAGAAAACAATTCCTTACCTTCAACAGTAAGTTTTAGATCCACATTTACAAACTCCTAATTGGTTAGGAAAACAATTCCTTACCTTCAACAGTAAGTTTTAGCTCCATATTTACAAACTCCTAATTGGTTAGGAAAACAATTCCTTACCTTCAACAGTAAGTTTCAGCTCCACATTTACAAACTCCTAATTGGTTAGGAAAACAATTCCTTACCATCAACAGTAAGTTTTAGATCCACATTTACAAACTCCTAATTGGTTAGAAAAACAATTCCTAACCATCAACAGTAAGTTTTAGATCCACAATTACAAACTCCTAATTGGTTAGGAAAACAATTCCTTACCTTCAACATTAAGCTGTGCTTTCTGTGTCTTACTCTCCACTCTAGCAGTCACTTCACCAGCATCAGGTAGGAGAGCATCTTTAATGACCAGTCTGTGAGTCTTGCCTTCAGCAAATATCTCATATTTCTCATCTTCTTCTATCTCCTTATCCTTAACAACCTGCTTTTGACATCCATAGTTACAAACTCTTAATTGGTTAAGAAAACAATTCCTTACCTTCAACAGTAAGCTGAGCTTTCTGTGTCTTACTCTCCACTCTAGCAGTCACTTCACCAGCATCAGGTAGGAGAGCATCTTTAATGACCAGTCTGTGAGTCTTGCCTTCAGCAAATATCTCATATTTCTCATCTTCTTCTATCTCCTTATCCTTAACAACCTGCTTTTGACATCCATAGTTACAAACTCTTAATTGGTTAAGAAAACAACTCCTTACCTTCAACAGTAAGCTGTGCTTTCTGTGTCTTACTCTCCACTCTAGCAGTCACTTCACCAGCATCTGGCAGGAGAGCATCTTTAATGACCAGTCTGTGAGTCTTGCCTTCAGCAAATATCTCAAACTTCTCATCCTCTTCTATCTCCTTATCTTTAACAAACCTGCTTTTGACATCCATAGTTACAAACTCCTAATTGGTTAGTAAAACAATTTCTTACCTTCAACATTAAGCTGTGCTTTCTGTGTCTTACTCTCCACTCTAGCAGTCACTTCACCAGCATCCGGGAGGAGAGCATCTTTAATGACCAGTCTGTGAGTCTTGCCTTCAGCAAATATCTCATACTTCTCATCCTTCTTCTATCTCCTTATCTTTAACAAACCTGCTTTTGACGTCACTAATAGAAAAGGCTTGGAAAACATTAAGGCAAAAGGAGAAACTGCTGGTAACCAGCAGTTTCTCCTTTTGCCTCAATATTTTCTTAGCCATATTTTATACAAATTCTTTGATAACTTCTATTTTGTCATTTATGGCAGTTTTTGAAGTGGATCACCCTAAAATTTTGCCATTTGGGAGAGGGTAAAGGTGAAAGTGAATTACAATTTTAGCTATTTACAACAGAAAATAATAATTAAATCTACCTTCAACAGTAAGCTGTGCTTTCTGTGTCTTACTCTCCACTCTAGCAGTCACTTCACCAGCATCAGGCAGGAGAGCATCTTTAATAACCAGTCTGTGAGTTTTGCCTTCAGCAAATATCTCAAACTTCTCATCTTCTTCTATCTCCTTATCTTTAACAAACCTGCTTTTGACGTCCCTAATAGAAAAGGCTTGGAAAACATTAAGGCATAAGAAGAAACTGCTGATGACCAGCAGTTTCTCCGTTTGTCTCAATATTTTCTTAGCCATATTTTGCACAAATCATATCTTTGATTACATCCATTTTGTCATCTATGGCAGTTTTTTTAACTGGATTACCCAGATTTTTTTCCGTTTGGGAAAGGATTAACTATTGGAGAATGAGTATTTCAAATGCCAATCAAAATTTACATCCATAGTTACAAACTCCTAATTGGTTAGGAAAACAATTCCTTACCATCAACAGTAAGTTTTAGATCCATAGTTACAAACTCCTAATTGGTTAGGAAAACAATTCCTTACCTTCAACAGTAAGCTGTGCTTTCTGTGTCTTACTCTCCACTCTAGCAGTCACTTCACCAGCATCTGGCAGGAGAGCATCTTTAATGACCAGTCTGTGAGTCTTGCCTTCAGCAAATATCTCATACTTCTCATCTTACTCAATCTCCTTATCTTTAACAAACCTGCTT
Organism: Fragum sueziense; assembly: GCA_963680895.1. Lineage (NCBI taxonomy): Eukaryota > Metazoa > Mollusca > Bivalvia > Cardiida > Cardiidae > Fragum > Fragum sueziense. The sequence goes on along the minus strand of OY804609.1, from coordinate 22,054,292 downwards.
TTGGCATCCATTATTACAAACTCCTAATTGGTTAAGAAAACAATTTCTTACCTTCGACAGTAAGCTGTGCTTTCTGTGTCTTACTCTCCACTCTAGCAGTCACTTCACCAGCATCTGGCAGGAGAGCATCTTTAATGACCAGTCTGTGAGTCTTGCCTTCAGCAAATATCTCAAACTTCTCATCCTCTTCTATCTCCTTATCCTTAACAAACCATTTAACAGTCACACCTTCCTTATTCACTTCAGTAATGAACTCAGCTTGATCGCGTTCCTTGACAGTCACGCTTGCAAGCGGTTTAACAAAATCTGGTGATAATTCTTGTACAAATAAGTTAGCTGTTGACTTCTTCTTATCAACAAGAATGGATATTTGTCCTTCAGTGGTTACATCCACATCTTTAAGCACTAGTTTCTGGACTTTTCCGTCTCGCACAAACTGGATTTTGTCACCTTCGTAAAGTTCGACCTCATCCAGGAACCAGCGAGCATTGTCGACTGGTAGTGAAAGTTCGCAGGAGAACTCGGCATTGGATCTCTCCAATACAGACACATCAGAGAGTGGTATGGTGAAGTCAGCCGAAATTTCTGAAATGGAAATATTCATCATTTAACAAATGGTAAAATTGGACAGTATTTTTTATATTTATTTCATAAGTCAATTAGGAATCTATATATTCATAATAATCAACTTATACGCCAGTAGATGCATTTACTTTACTTGTAAATTCAATTGGAGAGTCATTAGAATTAGCTTCATTTTTGACCATTTTCCAGTTGAATTTTATTCAAAAGTACTTTTGAAACATATCAAACAAATACAAAATATAAGGCCATAAAAATTATCATAAATTTTGAAAAATAAAAGTGAATGGCGCATTATTATATAAGCAAAAGGAAAGCTAAGCCATACCTTGAACTTCAAGTTTGGCAGATGTTGTCTGATCCCCAAACGTAGCCGAGACTTCACATGAGTCTTCTGGAGTGAGATCGGAAATCGTGAGTGTGTGCGTAGTTCCGTCCGACTGTCTGCGGTATTTGTTTGTGTCGGGTACAGGTTTACCGTTGAGCATCCAGATAACGTCACCTTCAGCGTCATTAGTGGTGCATGTGAAAGTAGCTTCTGTGTTCTCAACTGTGAGTGTGTCGTCAAGTTTAGCAGTGAACTCCTTGGTTAGACCTATTGAAAGAATAATATGTAACAATGAATTGTCATCCGATTTTTCCAGCTTACAGATTTCTGATGGAAAACTTACAAAAGTGCAGTAGATTCTGAACAATTGAAATTATTGCATCAGATTTTCATTGCTACACATTCTGAAATAAATCCCTTTTTCAACAAATATTGTATTCTCCTTTTTTCAATGTCCTTAATTTCAATACTTTTGTAAAATTTAATAAGCATCTACATTTCTGTTGAGACGCACATAAAATGTGCATATATATTCTTCTAACGCACTTACAATAAATTGTAAAATTTAAATGGTAATTTTACCCACCTTCCACAGAAAGTTTAGCAGTGGTTGTGTAATCAGCGTAGGTACACGATACCTCACCCTGGTCACGGGGTCGACATTGAGAGATGTTCAGCGTATGTTTCTTGCCCTCCGACGTGATGCCGTATTTAGGACTGGCCTCTGGGACAGTTTCACCATTCACAGTCCATGTTGTGTTGACATCTGTCACTGAGAATTCACATTCAAACAGCGCAGATTCAAGTTCATTGACTGAAACATCTTTAAGAGGACTGGTCCATTCCCACTGAAATATGAAAGTCAGGTTTTCAATAACTATTGCAAAGGACCCAATCATGTGATTTTACCTGTACGAAATCAACATTGATCAGGGACATAATTTTTCATTACCGTTGCTTGACTTTTGTACAAAAGCAAAAAAGTTACAATTGATTTATGAGTTATCAATCTTTGTTACAGAGTTTGCTTGAAGATATAGTAGAGGTATCCACGCTTTAAGGTATCCAAATCCCCAAAAGCACCAAAGAGCCAGAGGCGAAATTTGAAAAGTGCAAATAATTCCTAAACTGTGTTACATTTCCATTCCAAATACAAATATAAGCATTTTGCAGGGTTTAGAATTTTGAATTGATGCATACTTATGGAAATATTTGACAAAAATGTTCAAAATTACCTCCCTTGCATATGAATATAGAGTAAAATAATAGTTGTGGATTATTTTCTTCTAGAAGCATAATCTTGAAATCCGACACGGTGAATCAGCTTATGTGAAGTGTATCTACAAGTGTGTGTAACTTGATGCATTTCGTATGGCTAGAAAGCTTTTCAGGGTCTGTAAACCTTAACAGCACAACAGCACAGCTCACAACATGACTTAACCCTTTTCCAAACAAGACCCGGTTTTGAAGTCTCTTGAGGCAAAAGAAGAAATTGCTGATGATCAGCACTTTCTTCTTTCGCCTGAATATTTTCTGGGCTTTAACATAACTATTTTCTCCATTTGATATGATTTATTTTGTCATCTGCAGCTCCTTTCAAATAGGACTCCCCTAAAATGTTGTCGTTTGGAAAAGGGTTAAGTCATTCTTTGGTGGTTTATCCTTTGAGAAAAATTTCTTTATGATCCACTTGAGAGAACAAGACATGTAATGATTAAGGGGTAAGGCTCTTTTTTCTGGTTCTTTTATTTGTAAGCAATTGTTTCCAACTGTGACCTTGATAAAACTTGGATAAATTCATCATTACCTTAACTTTAGGAATGACCAGTTCAGCAGTATCCAATTCATCCTCTGTAATCGTTTTCTCACCACGTTTGTAAGGAGCCTTCTCAATGACTTCTGAAGGTGCTTCTTCCTTCTCCTTCTTAACTGGAGCAGTAAACTGGAGGTCCACGTCTTCACGCTGCATAGGCTCGATCTCGACTGGAGTTCTCTTAGCACCCTCGAGCTAGAAGGACATTATTTTGAATTGAATGTATTTTCTTAATACAACTACATAGCCAGTCAAATAGAATATCGTTACAAACATAAAGGCAGCCTCCTGCCAGTGTCTCATCAATTAACAAATACCTCATCTAATATCTAATGGACATACACTCTAATAAACTTGTTTAAAACCAAGAATAACTTACAAATGTGAAGCCTGTGAATATTTTGCCTTTGAACTATGACATTGACGTTGGACAAACAGATAAGAATAAATCAAGTTTCATTTCTATTCAGGAAAGGAAACAACTGTCTGATCAGTTCTAAAATCAATGCACAAATCAAGAACTAACAGTTTGGATAAATTACAATTGTTCGATACAAGAAAGAACCAATGCATATACAGCAGTGCAAATGCCCCACTATGTCTCTCTCCCACAAGGGAAATTGATGGAATGTTTATTTACCTCAGACATTCTGCGTTTCTGTAAAATCTGGAATGCGACTGGTTCGTCCTTCTCAGCGATCAATTCCTTCTCCTCCGTCTTCTCTGGAGATTTTTCTTCTTCTTCGACATGGCGTAGACTAGGTAACCATGGTGCCTCAAGGACTTCTTCCTTGTCATCATACTCTCTGTAAGACAGTTTAAAATTAGTTATTTCAGTTAAAAAGATACAGGGTGTCCCAAAAGTAAGGTAACACTTTCAACCTCATATATCTCGGCTAATATATCACTTGCACATTCCTTACAACGCTGACAGTATAGAAGGTCATGTGGAGAAATAAATAAAAGAGATTTCATCAAAATATCATGCAATTGGTATATTTTATCTATGAAAAATCGAACACACCATATTTTCTCAATGACGTCATTTTGATAGTAAATGACGTTCCCTAGATTACGTTTCTTTTGGCTCTTTCCCTGATTTATCATGGTGCTTAAGGTTTTTTTTTCCATAACTGCCTCACATGTGTCAATAAAATTTTCATACATTCTCTTTTAATGTTCGGCAGCAACACTGTAACATGTTCTTGCTTTGTGAATTGCACTTTAGATTGCAAGTGTCTCAACAGAACATAATCCAGTAAATTCAAGTCCGGCCTGTGCCCACCGACAAAAGAGTTTGACCTGATCTCAAAAAGACTGCGATTTCATAATTTGAACGTTGCACAGAAAAAGATTCACATAAAATTTCGAAATGCACTGTACTAATAATTTCAATAAAACTTATTCCGACGAAATTCTTCTCATTGACTTTCCTGGACTTCCAATTAAAACCCCATGCAAAGCTGAGACATTTTCTGCGCTGCAGGATGTTTTCAGTCTTTGCTTTTTTGTTCATCGAAATCTGACATAGATCGTTCAAATTTATCGATTATTGAGTAGATGAGCTTTCTTCTTGGTGGATCTTCCGTTTTGAATTGAGATTAAAACTTTCTTTGCTCACATACTGTAGATTGAGATTAATGATAGGCTTTACCACATACAAACGTTGTAAGAATGTAGGCCGTGACGTCATTTTAATAGTAGTACATATGACGTCAAAATGACGCCACTGTAATATGTCATTACGTTGAAGTGTATGACAAACATAATTTCAATGAATTCTACAGATAATGATAGTTTTCCGAAAGAAATCGGCTAAGAAATAGCAGAGCTAGTACGCTTTTAAAGTGTTACCTTACTTTTGGGACACCCTGTAGTTTTGAAAATGCAAATGGTATCAAACAAGGTCCCTTGAAAAATCACAGTAAAAGGTCTAAATGCCTACATTATTTCACAACATTAAAATTTCATTCTTCATTACATGTCGGTTACTAAATTAGATCTACCAACAACAGTCTTTTTCAATAGAATTCAGCTCCTGGAAAGGATCAGTTAAAAGTCACATAAAGGCTGATTCGATGAAACTTGGGTCAAATTTGATCAATTTTATTCAAATTTTCATGATTACCCATAATTTTCATGCTCTTTATGAAAAGAAAAAGATATCAAAATTTAACAAAATACCTGTGAAGTAAGGAAGCCTTCCAATCTTCGGCCTCCTCTGGTAGAGAAGTCACAATCAGCGTAGCCGGCACTTCAACAGTACCATGTTCATTGGACGCCTTCACCGTGTAGGTTCCAGCGTCTTTATTCTTGACATCCTTGATCTCCAGAACGTCCAAACCAGTCTTATCATCGTGGAATAAGTTGTATTTGTCGGTGGGTTTGTTAATCTTGGACCATCGACCCTTGGACCATTCAACCTTGGGTTGTGGTTCACCTTTGACGAGGCATTGGAAGATGGCTTTATCACCTATTGAAAGAAACAATCAATTTAATCATTTTTTAATTTTGATTTGTTGTCATACAGACAATGCAAGTACCTGAGAAGTCCATACATCTTCTCTGCTATAACTTAAGTCAAAGAATGTATCTACCCATCATTTGCCGGATGTTTAATCTGAATCAAAATCTAATATATTAGTCAAAAAGTTAAAATAGCCTCCATAAAACAAAGTAATCATCTTGCAAAAAAAAGGGCTGCTGCCCTGACCAGTAAAGGCTTGAATGACACATAATAAATCTCCATCTTTTGTCTACTGGTTGGCGACCAATTCTCGCTGTGTACCAGTTCTCGCCAACTATATCATATCACAGTAAATACGTGATAATAGTTGGCATGATTTATCTTCGGAATAAAAGAAGTTGATGTCAACATTATTTTGCATGTGCGAAAGGACTCTTTTCAGTCTTTACCATGAAATGGGTTAGTTGGCGAAGACTGGTTATGGTCGAGAATTGGTCGCCAGCCAGTATAGGTATGCATCACAAAATTCCAAAAAATGGAATATTTCAATGATAAGATTTAGCCACAAGCAAATCTTGGTAACAACTTTTTACATACCTTCCAGGATGGTACATTTCAGCGGCTGTTCCACAAATGTAGGAGCCATTCCTCTGACTTCTAGGTTGGCCTTCATGAGCTCCTCACCGCCGACGTTGGCAGCAACGGCACGGATTTCACCTTCAAGTTCCGCGGTGGCATCCTTCAAGACCAAAGTAGATGTACCGTCCTTCTTCTGTTCAATGATAATTGTCTCACTTGGCTCTAGTTCCTTGTCATTGACAAACCTGGAAATGTACAAACACAGCAATAAATGATCAATACAAATTTTGTGTGAAGCATTCCTAAGGGCCCTTTGATGTTTCTTTATCCAAATGCACCTAATGAGCAAATCAATCATCGTCTGTAATGCTGGCCAAACAAATGTACCATATTTTGGTGCCAAAATTAAGTAATAGGTAACAAAGAAACACATGTCATACAAAATTAAGGAATTTTTATAGACGACCATATTCCCAATTTTAATTTTGTTTTGAATAAAGTCTTTTGTCTTTGTCACAAAGCTAAATTTGTCAAAACAAATCACACACAGCCAAACTTACCATTTGACTTCTGGCATGGGGAATCCCTCCACTTTACATTCAAACTTGGCATCTCCACCTTCAGGGGCCAGAATGTCCGACATCTGCATCATAAGTACAACAATACACAGAAAATATTGAGGCAAAAGGAGAAAATGCTGATCATCAGCATTTTCTTCTTTTGCCTCAATGTTTTCTCAAGCTTTATCTATTAAGGATGTCAAATCAGACCATCAGAGGGGGTTTGTATTGTGGGAGAATGCATCATCAATCCAACGCAGCCACAAGATACTGGGGAGTATCTCAAGCTTTCACATTTCAGATGCCAAAACCATGTCTTTTTGGGGAAAAAGCTAAAGCTGTTTGTGAAATAAGGGTTAACACTTACCATTTGACTTCTGGCATGGGGAATCCCTCCACTTTACATTCAAACTTGGCGTCCCCGCCTTCAGGGGCAAGGATGTCTGACATCTGTTTCATAAAGCTGGGTCTACGGGCAGCTGTAATGGATAATATGTGACATGTTATTTGTGAACTGGGTTCTTGTGAAATTGTGCAAGGGGTTTGAAAACGTTCTTGTGCATTTTTAACAAAGCAAGTGCGCAACATTCATACTTTTAACAAAATTTAAGAGCTTATAGTCCTGCTAAAGCTTATGCAAACATCCTGTTCCGCAATGAAGTCTATAATTCTGTGAAAGGAACAGTAGTTTGATTAAGTGTTGAAAATGATCTTGATTAAGCTATAGTAGGCCTTACAAGCTGATTCATATTGTCCATAAATTGAAAACTGATAGACAATCCTATTATCAATGATAGCTTTTTGCAAGGTGACTTTTATCAATTGCATTGCATCTGAAGTTCTCCAAAACAATTATCATTTAATAGCATTGTTAAAATGTAAATGTAAAATTGGCCAAAAATGTTTTTAACCCTTTCGTTTGCAGAATTATTTCCCAGAAATGACTTTTTCCCTATTTCCAAGCACTTCATGTATACAAATGCATAATAGATCGATTTTACTAGCAGAAAACCCATAAACCTATAATTATATCATTGGAAAGGTTATTCAATTTTCTTTAACAATATGATGAGTAACTGATAGAAAATTTGCATCTCATCAAAATCTCGACCTCTAGCCCCATGACCCTTGTTAGGCCCCCTGCCATGACCCCCGACCACCCCTACCCCTACGATTTGGGACTGGATTCGGTTGAGGGTTATCGGAATCACTATCAGGGTCACTATTCGAAGTCTCAGAAACATTTCTAATGTTCAAATCACCTTTTTACACCCCAAAAATCAGTGTAATCGCTATCATCATCGTCCGGCACTGACATGATGATTCGCCGGACCTCTTCTGCAGAATATTGAACCCTCCTGGCCATCGTTACAGCTCATAAAACCCCAAAAACTGCGCTTTCCTTCACATTTTACAAGAAGAAAACATTATTGCGCAATATTTCAGCATGCAGCCGGTGTCATAATAACTTTAACAGTGTAAAAATTGCTTTTAAAAGCCCATGCCCCCCCTAAACAGTATAGGCGTTCCTGACCGCGCTTTAAAGCGCGCTTGCAAACGAAAGGGTTAAAGCGCAATAAAAGTATCAAAAATGTTATTCTCTTGAGGTTGAAGCAAAGCAAGTCTGTTCTAAGGCATTAAAGAATCTGGGAAATATGTATAACTACTCGTCAGAGTTTGTTTAGAGGATGGTTAAAACATTTATTTGTTTGCCTAACACATGATTCAGAGCAGGTATTTGTTAGAATCATCTGCGCAGTATCCTCATCATAGTTTTTTTTCTGTTTTTTTTTTTCTTTCTTTTAAACCCCTTCGCTGCCCCATGACTGCCTGAGCCCTCCAGCCAAAATGTCGCCAGAGTGCCCCGTGACGGCCTGGGCCGTCCAAGTATGAACCGGGAAAACCCCATGATATTATTTTTTACTTTTAGACCGAGTCGTGATGTGACCGAAAGTTTGACCAATCATGATTTATCTTTGATTTAGATAACCTAAAAATAGAAAGGGTTAAGAGAGAATTTAGTTATCAGGATCTAAGACTACAAGCAGAAATATAAAAGAAAAATGTAAATGCTGGATAAAATTGTAGCACATTTTGGTTCAAGGCGTCTAAAGGGAAGCATTATTTGGTGTTTGTAAGCACTTAAATCCCAACTGGAAGAAAATTGGTAATTTTCAAATTCTTCAAAAAGCGCAAATATAATAGCAAGGTTCAGGTCTGTAGAGTATTATTAAAAGAATTGAATTATAAAAGCTATTTGGTTGTGGTTTAAATCTAAAGGATAGTAGAATAGAGCGCTTGCAAGCCATATGGTATTCTAACTAAACTGCAGCCCTGAAAAAAAAATCAATGTAAGGATGATTCCAAAACCTTGCAACTACAGCTTCAAATAAGCTGCAGTTACAAGGTTTTGTAAGAGAAGCAACAATATATTCCTTTTTCTATTCAATATATCTTCATGGGTACATGTACCATGGCTACTTACTATTTTGATACTAAATCTTTAGCATCTATTACTATTTTGTGCATAGGTATATAACTTATAAAGAAACTAATTGTGTGCATAATATCCTATTGGAAAGGGTGTTCTAATACAGGGTGCTTTCTCTACATTTTTCTTGAATCCAACAGAAATAATGAAGTAACTTTCTGTATCTATGTGACAGCCTTAGCAAATAATAAGAATTTCTCAATACTCAATCAAGCAAAATATAAAATCATAAAGTGCATTGTGTGTGAAACTGTTTAAAGAACATCAAACTTAATCAGACCTAAAATTACGAACTTGATAATACAACGAAGTTCAGTTTTTGTTGCTTGGAAGATGCATTAGATTGACAGCAAATGTTTTGCACCAATGTATAATTTAAAACATAATTTAAAACCATTCAGATATTTTGATTCCAGCATGGCAATTATGAATCTCCACATCAAGAATTAGTACAACATTTAAAATCAGAACCTACCTCCAATATCAATGAACATGTCAGAAATACAATTTTCTTTCAAACAACTCTTGATTTCCATGTTAAATCTTGTTATCAACATTTTTGTAAATCAGACAAACAAATTCCACATTGAACATGATACTGATAGCCATTATAAATCATATCAAAGAAAGTTCAGATTTCAGATTTATATCATTGCTGGCTTTTGCTGCTAAATTGTTTTTGTTATTTTTGGATTTGTTGAATGTGTAACTGATGGCAAATTAAAATATCTTTTCATTGCAATGAGATAAAATATGGCATGATATCATTGAAATTGTATTTAAATTCCTAAAACTACGCTGAAATAACACATCTAAATAATTTCATGGAGGAAATGCATCAAATTTGAGAAACATGAATGGCTCTTTTTTTCTCAATTAACTTGGTTCACTTTTAAAACATTTACAAGTACAAAGTTGAGCAAAATTGAGACACTGCAATTTCCATTTTGTTTTATCATCATTTGATGCATTTCTATGTGGTATGAGTGTGTTCTTGATCATATTCTTTATCAGTCTAAAAATTAAAGCTCAATTAGTCTTCAGGATCTAAAAAAAGCAGTAAAAAGCAACATATTTCAAGTGTTTTTCTTCTTTCCTTTTAATATAAGCATTAATTTTTGAGTCTTTGATCAAAAGCACACTCATTTTAATTTTGTCTTTTTTAAAGCAGACTTGTTAATGTAGGTTTTAGATTTAGTCATTATGAAAGACAAAATATTCCAGTAATAAATATTTTGACAAGAGGACCATGATGGTCCTTAATCGCTCACCTGAACCTAGATAGAAAGAAACTCACAATGTTGTCAAGTTCAAGAGCACATAATTTAAGATATGAGATTATGATCCAGCTGAAAACTGCTTTCATAATCTTGAATGATCAATATTTGTGGATGTTACAGTGAAAACAAAGTGGAAGAAAACAACACAGTCAAGGGCACATAACTCTGTTCTAATAAAAGTATTCTCATCAACATTATGTCCAATTTTTTTTTTTTTGATTGGTCAATATATTGTTAGAGTGAAAATAAAGTCGAAAACTGTCATTTTGTGAAATTCAAGGGCTAATAACTCTGGTTTTTCTAGTCCAATCAAGCTGAAAGTTTCACTCATCCAGGATCTTATGGCCACCAACATTGTGGCCAAGTTTTGTCTTGATTAGTCAATAAATGTAGATGCTACAGTGTAAACAAAGTCGAAAACAGCAATTTTGTCAAATTCAAGAGCACATAACTCCAGACTTCCTACTACAATCACACTGAAAATCGAAGATCTTATGGTTACCAACATTGTGGCAAAGTTTTGTTTTGATCGGTCAATATTTGTAGATGCTAGAGTGGTAACAAAGTCAAAACTAGCCATTTTTGACGTTCAAGGGCACATTACTCCAGACTTCCATGTCCGATCTGACTCAAAATCGAACTCATCTGAGAACTTATAGTTACCAACATTGTTGCAAAGTTTTGTTTTGATCGGTCAATATTTGTAGATGCTAGAGTGGTAACAAAGTCAAAACTAGCCATTTTTGATGTTCAAGGGCATATAACTCCAGACTTCCTGGTCCGATCTGACTCAAAATTAAACTCATCTGAGAACTTATAGTCATACATATCTTGACCAAGTTTGGTTAAGATTGGTCAATATTTGTAGATGCTAGAGCGGTAACAAAGTCAAAACTAGCCATTTTTGACGTTCAAGGGCACATAACTCCAGACTTCCTAGTCCGATCTGACTCAAAATCGAACTCATTCGAGAACTTATAGTCATACATATTTTGACCAAGTTTGATTAAGATTGGTCAATATTTGTAGATGCTAGAGTGGTAACAAAGTCAAAACTAGCCATTTTTGACGTTCAAGGGCACATAACTCCAGACTTCCTGGTCCGATCTGACTCAAAATCGAACTCATCCGAGAACTTATGGTCATACATGTTTTGACCAAGTTTGGTTAAGATTGGTCAATATTTGTGGGTGCTAGAGTGGTAACAACAAAATGTGAACAGACAGACGGACAGACGGACAGACGGACAGACAGACGGACGCCGACGGACAAAAAGCGACCACAATAGCTCACCTTGAGCACTTCGTGCTCAGGTGAGCTAATAATGATGAAAAGAACATGTAAATGGGACCCAGAGATCAATACACGTCTGCTTGAAAATGATTAAATCGCAAGCAGCAATATGTTACTATCATTCAAGAACGCTAGCAAATTCAGAACTACAGATGAGAGAAAAGGAACCGAATCTCATTTCAAAATGAAACAAATCTGTTAACTGTACATTAAAACCCTAGCTGTATTTATTTCCCAAAACACAGGGTTTGAGATGATCTGACAAATTTACAGTTTCAAATAAAATTATGAAAATCTGAAAAAGATCTTTTTTGGAGATATAGATTTTATCCTTCCCTCTTATAATCTTTAGCTCTGACATAGGTGTGGCGCTAGGCCTACTGTTATGTAATTGTGAGAAATATTACAGAAAAATAAGCTAAGCATTGGGACTTGTAAACCCTTGTCTACCCTAAATATGGCCTTACCCTTAACCTCTCCCTCAGGTTCAGTTATTTGTTCTAATTCATCTGGTTGATCCTCCACAGCTTTGAAAATTACAGGACAAGTATGAAGTTTTTCGTCAAATTCATATCAAAACAAACCTTCGAAAAAGTGCAGCTAATGTTATTGAAATGAATAAGATACAGACTCTTGGAGCTTATGATTTCAATCAAATAATGAACTAGTCTTTTTGTTTTTCAGGCATGCAAGCTTGTACTATCCTTAGAGCATTAATCAATATGTTATTCAAATTTCATATCCTATATCTAGATGTAAACTCTGTTTGAATTAGTCAAAGGCATGTATATAAATCAATTAATCTGCAAATGAAAGAACATGTACATTCATATAAAGGCACAATAATTTTCTAAGTTAGTTGCATAATTAGGTCTATGAGTAAAGATCTTTAAATCCTCATGGAAGACATTTGAGCAAATATTTTCTTGGTAGTACCTCTTCTTGAACTTTAATTCATAAGCGGGAATGGAAGATAGAGAATTTAGATAGCTCAAAAACATACACAAATTTTAAAAAGATTTTGTGTATAGACAAATTGAAAATATTATTTGATCCGTAAGAAACCTAAGCCATTGCAAAATGACAATACTTAAATAGGTCAAAACTGAATGGTACAGTTGAGAACATCATGAAATTGACACTCTGAGTGGAATGGGATCGTTTTATGAGCGAATGAATGGATGAATGGAATGAGCGTTTTGAATGATTTTGTGTATCTAAAAAATCGATAACACGCCCACGATAACCGTTCAACCAATCAAACGTGATCTTTAAATAGTAACAGCCCGATATTGGAAATTTACCAATATTATAGGTATGAAGATTTATCGATAAAACGCCCACGGTAATATTTCGGCCAATGAAATGCATTCTTTTTATAACAACCAATAAAACCAGGGAACGTTTATTGAGCGGTGTGAATGTTTTATGAGCGGTTTGAATGTTTTTTGTGAGCGGAATGAATGAACGCTTGAGTGGAATGGTTTTGATCAGAATGGAATGGTATAAATGTCAATTTCATGATGTTCTCAACTGTATTGCAAGGAATTCTGAAATTATCTTTTTTTTACTAAGACAGACAATAGCAGTTCTTTGCTTCTTTGAGCGGTATACTTAATATAGCATATCAATTCAGTAGGAAAAACTGACTGTACTACATGTCTCAAGGACTTATGCAGGAATAAAAAAAAACTAAGACATGTTGAATTAATTGAGTAAGTAAAAGTTAAGGAAGCTTGATACACTTTATATATGGCAAAAATGGATATATGTACACACAATATTATCAAAACATACACAGAAAACAAATAAAAGGGCAACAATGACATTTCAAAAGAACACAATAAATAATTGATATTTCATCAAACCCTATCTTTTGGATACTCATTTAAATTGTCTCATAGAGACAATTCAAATGAATTTCCATAACATAAGAGTTTGAAATTGTAATAGCAAACTTAGAATGCCATTGACCCCTCTTGCATTGACCTCTGTATGTGTTATATGTAACAACTATAAACTTACGTGCTACTTTAAGCCTGGCACTGCATGAGTTTTGTCCAGCAGGGTTGTGGGCCTTGACACCGAACAATCCAGCGTCAGATGGGCGGACATTCTTCAAGGTCAAAGTGTGAATCTTGTCTGCGACTTCGATAATGATGTCTTCTGTCTCCTTGAGTTCTACATTACCCTTTGACCTGGGGGAAACAAAAGCAATCAAAGATGAATATTCAACAACAACAAGAGATTGTCATATTGTGTATCTAATTCTATAGACAAGAGTGCCTGAAAGGCACTGATATTGCTCACCTGAGTTCTTCATGTCACATGATTTCTTATGGTCTGATAAGCCCCGCCCTACCACACCCACATTTATTGCTGAATCAAAAATTCTTGAACAATTTTTGTAATGAGTCACCCAAGGAATATTACAACCAAATACTGTAAGCATTGGCCCCACGAATAAGGAGAAGAAATTTTTTGAAGAATTATCTATAAATTTCTCAAAGTCTGATAAGCCCCGCACTGCCCTGCCCACATTTTTCATCCGATCAAAAATTCATGAACATGCATTGAATACAATCATTCAAGGGACATTCTTGCCAAGTTTGGTAAAAATTGACCCAATAATTGATTTTTAAAGAATTTTCTTATGATTTCTCTGAGTCTGATAAGCCCCGCCCCGCCACGCCCACAATTTTTGATGAATCAAATATGCATGAACAATTTTTGAACAAGAGTTGTCCGAAGACAGCGCGCTCGACTTTCTAAGTTGCTTAGTATAAAGGGGGCATAACTCCAAATATAGTCGAGCCAGGGTCATGGGCCCTGGTAGTAAGGTAGAGGGTGTGATGGTGAATAAGTATTCCAAGTTTGGGTTGAATCCCTTTGATAGTATGGAAATTATTGATGTTTGAAAAAAACTTTAACCTTTGTTGCAACGCCAACGCCGACGCCCGGGTGACAGTATAAGCTCTCATTTTCTTCGAAAAGTCGAGCTAAAAAGGTCACCAAAGAAACATTCCTGCAAAGTTTTTTCAAATCAACCTATTGGTTCAAGAGAAAAAGATTTTTTAAGAATTATCTAACAATTTCATTAAATCGGATAAGCCCCGCCCTGCCACACCCATATTTTTTAACAAATCTGAAAATTTATGAACCAATGTTGAAAAGGGCTACTCAAGGAATGTTCTTGCCAATTTGATACCAATTGGCCATATAGTTTATTTTTAAAGAATTTTCTTATGATTTCTAAAAGTCTGATAAGCCCGACCCAGCCACGCCCACATTTTTGACAAATAAAAAATTCACGAACAATTTTTGAAAGGGGTCACCAAAGGAACATTCCTGCAAAGTTTGGTTCAAATCAGCCTATTGGTTCAAGAGAAGAAGATTTTTTAAGAATTATGTAACAATTTCTTTAAATCAGATAAGCCCCGCCCTGCCACACCCATATTTTTTAACAAATCTGAAAATTTATGAACAAATGTTGAAAAGGGCTACTCAAGGAATGTTCTTGCCAACTTTGACACAAATTGGCCATATGGTTGATTTTTAAAGAATTTTCTTATGATTTCTAAAAGTCTGATAAGCCCAACCCGGCCACGCCCACAATTTTTGACGAATCAAAAATTCACGAACAAGTTTTGAAAGGGGTCACCAAAGGAACATTTCTGCAAAAGTTGGTTCAAATCAGCCTATTGGTTCAAGAGAAGAGGATTTTTTAAGAATTATCTAACAATTTCATTAAATCGGATAAGCCCCGCCCTGCCACACCCATATTTTTTAACAAATCTGAAAATTTATGAACAAATGTTGAAAAGGGCTACTCAAGGAATGTTCTTGCCAACTTTGATACAAATTGGCCATATAGATGATTTTTTAAGAATTTTCTTATGATTTCTAAAAGTCTGATAAGCCCGACCCGGCCACGCCCACATTTTTTGACGAATCAAAAATTCACGAACAAGATTTGAAAGGAGTCACCCAAGGAACATTCCTGCAAAGTTTGGTTCAAATCAGCCTATTGGTTCAAGAGAAGAAGATTTTTTAAGAATTATCTAACGATTTCATTAAATCGGATAAGCCCCGCCCCGCCACGCCCATATTTTTTAACGAATCTGAAAATTTATGAACAAATGTTGAGAAGGGTTACTCAAGGAACATTCTTGCTAACTTTGATACAAATTGGCCATATAGTTGATTTTTAAAGAAGTTTCTTATGGTTTCTAAAAGTCTGATAAGCCCCACCCTGCCCTGCCCACATATTTTGACCAATCAAAAATTCACGAACAAGTTTTGAAAGGGGTCACCCAAGGAACATTCCTGCCAAGTTTGGTAAGAATTGGCCTAGTGGTTAAGGAGGAGAAGATGTTTAAAGAAATTGTTGACGACGCACGACGCACTACGCACAACGCACAACGGACGACAGACGCCGGATAGTGACTGACCCTAAGAGCTCCCCTTGAGCTCGTTGAGCTCAGGTGAGCTAAAAAATGGGCAAAGGTACCAACATAATTAAGGACAGACATACAACTTGCTATCCCTTTGAAAGCCTGATTTGATTTTCTTTTGAAAGAACAAGCTTTAAAAGGGAATTCCCTAAGGATTTGTTCCAGCAAACAAAGTAAGAATTATCACATAGAAGTATTCTTTACTCCATAGCATGCCAAATGGTAATGGTATAACTACAAATATAAATCTACTGAAATAAGATGTATTTGTGAAAAATAAAATAATTGTGGACTTTTCTATGGCATCTACATTGTCCATCTTACGGACAAACTTGGGGGCCTTTTTCTTTTCTATATTCAAATATCCTAAATACAACAATATATCGTTGCTTTTCTACGAAAACCTCATATCTGCAGCTTAAAATAAGCTGCAGATACGGGGTTTTCATTGAGAAGCATTGATATAGAATCTTACCATGTACAATGTGATTTAGGTCTACCAGACATCTCCACCTCAAATTTGAAAGAGGACTTTTCTATGGCATATACATTGTCCATCTTACGGACAAACTTGGGGGCCCTTTTCTTTTCTATATTCGAATATCATACATACAATTTATAGACTAACTTACCATGTACAATGTGGTTTTGGTTTACCACAGACCCCCAACGTAAATTTGATCGTGGACTTTTCTATAGCGTTAACATTGTCCATCTTACGGACAAGCTTGGGGGCCTCTTTCTTTTCTATATTCAAATATCATGTAACAATTTATAGAACATGTACAATATAGTTTTGGTTTGCCAGAGACTTCCACCTCAAATTGAAGGTGGACTTTTCTATAGCTTCAACATAGTCCATCTTACGGGCAAACTTGGGGGCCTATTTTCTATATCAAAATATCTTATATACAACAATTTATAGACTAGCTTACCATGTACAATGTGGTTTTGGTTTACCAGAGACCTCCAACTCAAATTTGATTGTGGACTTTTCTATAGCATAAACATTGTCCATCTTACGGACAAACTTGGGGGCCTCTTTCTTTTCTATATTCAAATATCATGCAACAATTTATAGAGCATGTACAATTTGGTTTTGGTTTTCCAGAGACCTCCACCTCAAATTGATAGTGGACTTTCCTATAGCTTCAACATTGTCCATCTTACCGGCAAACTCAGGGGCCTATTCTCTATATCAAAATATCCTATATACAACAATTTATAGACTAGCTTACCATGTACAATGTGGTTTTGGTTTGCCTGACACTTCCACCTCAAATTTAATTGTGGACTTTTCTATGGCATCTACATTGTCCATCTTACGGACAAACTTGGGGGCCTCTTTCTTTTCTGTAATTAGAATTATAAACATGATTAAGTGTCCTTACAGGCATAGCTGCAGAAATTTTGTAGTAACAAAAAAGAAATTGGATACGTGTTAAACAATTTTAGGTCTTGTGAATGAAACAAGACTTACAAGAAATTTATCAGCTGCTCCAGTATTGTAAATAGTTTTTTTTTACCACAAACATTTATTTATACACAGTCAATACAATTGTGATTATCTGAAGACTCTGTTTAAGGTTGCAACATCAACATACCATACTAGGAAGTAACTGGTTCAATTTTCAATCATACGCTTTGTTTTAGTTGACAAGTAATGGTATATTTGCTATGGTAAGCCTATATCAAACTTATGGCATATCATTAATGAACGGAACACATTGAATGTATTTTGATGCACTGACCTTCGACAGAGAGATTAGCCACACTGCTGACTTCCCCAGCCTTGTTTGTTGCTGTAGCCTTGACCTTGCCAGCATTTTCAACTTCGGTGTTGTCAATACTCAGGCTGTGGGTTGTGTCTCCTAGCATACCCTTACGCTGGTCTGTGTGGAACTTTAACCCAGGTTCAATAGGCTGGTCATTAATGGACCTGTTTTAAATAGACAGACTCACTTTACATATCAACTTTCTAAATCAATGACAATTGGTTACAGTTAAGAACACTGTGAAATTACAAACATCTACAGAACAATCTTGGAATAAGTTCATATACATAAAGAATGAAAGTAGAGAGCTGTTTCAGAATTACGAAAGTTGTGAAACTTCAAATAAATAAGAGAGTCAGGGCAAAGGTTTTATTCTAAAGATTTTCATATGTTATGGAAATTCTTAGCGCCAATTCTTTCAAGATAAGTTAACACTTCAATTTCTTTTCATATATAGTTTAGGATTAACCTGCTCATTAGAAGCCAGTTACACAAAACTAAGACTGAGAAAAAATAGAATAACATACCAAGTAACATCTGGTTTAGGAATGCCTTTAACAGCACACTCAAATTTGACAGGACGTCCCTCTCTGCATTCCCTGTCCGTTAGTTTACGGGTAAACTCAGGTGCCTCCATTTTACCTGAAATACATACATTGTTTGAAAAAATACCATATACATGTATATGTCTTAAAGCTATTTTAACATGGAAATGGTTGTAAGAAAATTTAAGTGCAGAAAACTCTGCCATATGTTGAAATACATATACATGTAGCTACATAACTGAACTTCAAAGAAAGGTTTTCATTCCTTTCATTTAAACAAATTGGGAATAATCTGCTCCATGATAACTAGACAAATGTCTTACCTTCGACAGTGACTTTAGCCGCTGTTTCAGCTACACCAGCAGAATTCTCCGCCACACATTTATATTCTCCGTCCATATCCATTGCCATCTTGTTGATGGTGAGCGTTGCTGTGTCGTCTTCGTAGGTTTGTTTGATGTTCAATGTCGGGATTAACTCTTTACCATCCTTGAGCCATGCGACATCAGGTCTTGGTAGACCGACGACCTTGGCTGTCAAGGTCATAGGCTTGTCTTCCATGGCAGTCTAAAAAGATAGATACATATCAATCTTTTAAATATTGTCAACCCATGAACTTCCAAATAATGATGGTTCTGTGTTTTAGTTTTTTCCGACTTTTAAACGAAGTTAACATCTCACATAAAAAAGCTGCGGTCTTCTGGAGTAAGCATTTGGAATTATAGAATTCAAAAGATGATGAAAGCTTTGAAAAACAAGCAAGAAATCTCTCTCTTTGACAGTTAAATACTGATTCATTACCATTGCATTGAATCCATGCCAGTTCAGAAAGGAATTGCTTCTTTACATTGTGAAAACACTTGTACAGTCTTATGACCATACTACATCAACAAAATCTCTTCTTTGGGTCTTAACCCATTACCAGACGACAAAATTTTAGACTGGTCCAAATTCAAAGATGTTGCAGACGACAATTTCAAGTGAATGAAATTAAAGTTTGTTGGTCTTTTTAAATAGAAAACATTGTGGGAAATGAAGAAATTGCTTGTCACAAGCAATTTCTTCATTTCCCACGATGTTTTCTAAAGCCTTTTCCTTGTGGGGCGTCAAAAAGCGTCATTGTTTGGTAATGGGATTTATAACTGAATTGAAAGCATATAAGAATCATGGCAAGACATATGAATACTCACAGTTGCCTCAAAGACCTCAGTAAATTCCGGAGGTTGTGACAGTTCCTGCGATCTGATGACCAGCGGTGATTCTGTGACTCGCTCATCTCTCACAACTACAAACAAACAAGAGCATAGTTCATTTAGCATATTATTTTTTTTTCTACATTTTATGACAGTTTTCTGCACAGAAAGCTAGTTTAAAACCATTGTAAGTAATCATAGTTCTGTATGACTTGCAATAGCTTTGCACTAGCTAGTCTTCGGCTATAATATACTATATCATGTTTCAAGGTCCATCCTTTTCTTGTGAATAATTCTGTGGATACATGACTGAGAAATCTGAGAATATGCACTTTATTGTGACTTTAATATTGTGAAATTATATGCACCATGATATCAAATGAATGAATATTTGCTGTCTAACTAGTAGAACTTTGCATTTAGCAATTGTGAATGGTATAAAGCATTTAAAACAAAAAAAGATAAGCTCATGGCAAGGTTTTTATTGCTTTAATGAAATACTTAAATCAATAGGCTGAGCAAATTAAAAGCACAATGATATGGTTGATCTATGCACTTTTACAAAGTATTAAAAGAAAAAGAAAATTTGGAAAATTTCTAAATATACAATAAACAAATCAGCTGCCATTTAAAACAGACAGACAAACCAAATACTTTTTTCTCTTGTAGTTTTTTTTATATATATCTAAATTTAGCTAAATCTCATAGATCAAGCTTACAAACAACACTGATATAGCAGGGGAATAGCTCATTTATTTTTGTTATATGACAATAAGCAATATCGAGGGCTCAGTGCAAAACTATTGTAACTACATATTTTTCAGAATTTCACTTTTTCGCATTTTCTGAATCTTTAGGGGGGAATACATCATGTGTTCTAATATTAGGTTTCAATTCTGTATACTTATAAATATATTTAGAATTTTAAAAACATTTTTCCTCTTTAACTTTGGGAAAGTCAATAAGTTTTTTCCCTCTCCTGTAAAATTTTACAAAATGTAGTTACAATAGTTTTGCACCAAGCCCTCGATATAGCTTTGTTACAAACTCATTTGGAGCTATAAAAGATTAATGAACACTAGGTTATATTATTACAATATCAAATACGTCATTTCTACTTCAATCTTTTTTTCTTTCCTCAATTGGCAACAAAATATGAATCTTGAGACTGTTTGTCAAACCTTTCAGGGCTCAAACAAATACTCTATCAATTTGCTGCAATTTGTTTGACTTGCACTACACTAAAACAGTCTCCAAGTTTGCTTTATGGATATTTCTTATATTGATACAGAAATGTTCCAAGTTCAATGACAACAATCTGATTTCATGTTATTATAATATCTATTTCAACAAAAGATCAGTTCATACAAATGTGCGGTTTCTATCTATCTCCCATGCTGCTAATCTATCTAAGATACCAGCTCCAATTGATTATCTTATCATCTGATTCTTTTTTAATCATAAACAATGTAATATGCATATGGCAAAAAAAATTCAATCAGAATCAATATATATTGTTTGTAATAGCAGAAGCATAAAAGTAGTCACAGCAAGATAGATTTAACCCTTTACCAAACAAGACCTGGTTTTGACATCCCCAATAGAAAAAGGCTTGGGAAAACATTGAAACAAAAGAAGAAACTGCTGATAACCAGCAGTTTCTCCTTTTGTCTCAATATTTTCTATGTCATATTTTACACAAATTTTATCTTTAATAACATCTATTTTGTCATTTTTTACAGTTTTTGAATTTGGATCAGTCTAAAATTTCGCCGTTTGGGAAAGGGTTAAGAAATGCTTGGAGACCCATTCTTCCTGAAACTGCAAATGATTCAGCCAATCAATGTCAATCCATGTTTTCTCGTTTTCATTGAGATTATTCACATTTTGAAAGCAATCATCCTTTTTTTTTGTTTTCTGACTAAGCCCTTTCGAAGCATAAGACCAAATAAAGAGCATGACATAACAAAACTGCAAAATAAAACATCTCTAAATAGATGTGGACCTATTTGCGAGACTCTCGTTACATATAACATGCACCAAATTACAATGATTCTGTTTTAATCTTTGCCTTCACCTATTCTGTTTACTGCACATATAACAACATTTAGATCTATAACAAACAAGATTTCTAGGGTCATAAAAAATTGACAACTGACTGACTTTGCTGACCTACACACCACAACCTCTGATAGTTTTGGGGCTATATATTTGTACACACACTTTCATAAATCAGACAGTTTGTCTTTGAATCTTATCATACCTCACCAAAAATGACCTGGCAGAGCACCTCATTCAATTAGCATGGGCTGCTCTGCCAGGTCATTTTTTGTGAGGTATACCTTGATTCTATTGGCTTTAATTTTAACATTTTGTTTTCATTTGCCATTACTTTGATATATTTGTTACAAAAAAGTCCCAACATCATATAATTCTGCTCGTTATCAAGATATATTAGCTTTCAAACAGTATCAGTGTGAATTAACAACCCAAAAGTTAAGCATGTCATCTGATCAGATTTATGACCCTAGAAGTATCTCACCATGGATACAAGACATTTATGACACCACAATACACATAATGTGAAATGAGTTATTTTTTTACATATTATATGACAATACTTACTGTCTTCAGCTTCAAGAGTTTGATCAAACTCTCCTACATAGGATGAAAATTAAGTGTGTACAATCCTTTATATTTCTGCTGCATTATAATATGCTTAGAACTTTATGCATAAAATATTGGCAAGTTCAACAAAAATATTACACATCTAGATCTGCAGACATCTCATTGCCAAAACTTCCATGTTAATTTGCAATGTACCTGAACCATAGCTGGCAGTTATATATTGTTTAAAGCATTGGTTTATGTCCAAAGAGCAGGCACCATAGTGTGTTTATTGAAAGATATTGATTTTAGCAAATTGCACATATGTATTCAGAAATAGTTATTTTTAGAAATGAATATGCCAATACAAGACCTATTCCTTAGTGATAATATAGCATAATATGATTTCAAGCAAAGTGAAAAGTGATTTACATGAAATACAAAATGTGTAACATGAATGTGATATTAGCTCAAATGACACACACAAAACTAAATGTGACTAAATTGCAAAAACATGAATCACTTATTTCAAAATGTTATATCTAAATTGATCCTCAATGGCACAAATATCTAATCAATGTAAGAAAAATAACATGATGTCATCTATTCTAAGTCACACTGTTGGTTTCTTTTCTGCATACTAAAATCACACACTTTGTCAGTAATTGCCACACACCTTTCCAATAAAAATGTTACATCAGATATGAAAAATCTACATTAAAAGGGAAATTCTACTATATAAGATAAGTGCTAAAGAAAAGAAAGTGCAATGGGTTCTGGAAAATTCCATTTGAATCAAATGCCAAAATCCAAAATTGGCGATGTTATGGCAAAACCTTGTAACTACAGCTTCATTGAAGAAAATAGTTAATAGGATTTACAATAACATTGATGAAATGACATGTGTACTGATTTAAATTTAAAGATGCAATTGAAATAAGTACCATTCCATAATGCTTGAAATATCTTGATGATAAATTGCATTTAGAAATGCCATTAGACCATCTTATCTATAGCTCTGTGAAGAAAAAGAAAGTAAAATAAAAAGCAAATGAAACTTACCTTTGACCTCCAGAGGAATATCACATGTTGCCATGCCAACCTCATTCTCAGCGACACAGGTGTACACACCGGCATCGTCAGGGGTTGTGTCCTTGACCTCAAAACAGTAAGTGTCCTCATAGCTCTCAATATGGTAAAGGTCAGTATCCTTCAAGGTCACATTGTTCTTCATCCAGGTCACTGAAACAGCCACCATAATTGGGTCAAATATCAGAAGATGTTACCTTGACCTCAAAACTCCATCTTGGTATTTGAACAGCAAAATCTATGCACATCAATCAATGTTACTATAAAGCACCTTTGTTACATCCAACATTTGTATAAGATTTACAGAAAATTTGTAAACAAAACTGACTTGTAAATGACCTTCTACAACACCACTTGATAAAAGGACACCACACCATATATAGTGGGCAACATAATTGTACATATTTCTGAACCAAAGACAAACAACTGTTTATGAACAAGAGTGCTGCTATCCTTCATTTGAGCCAGCATCTGGAAAAACGTCCTTTATGGTATTTGAGAGCAACCTGAATCCAGACCAGACTGTGCATACGCACAGTCTGATCAGGATCCATGCTGTCCTCAAATAGCTTCCCCATGACTAACAGCAACGGTAAGAGAGCAGCATTGATCCTGATCAGACTGCTCTTAGTTACATGCTGATCGGAAAACTTGGTCGTCTAGAATGCTTTAAGGGACGTTTTTCCAGATCTCGGCTCATTTGTTTTTGGCATAAAGAATAACTAAAATTTACATAACAAAAATTACCTGTTGGACTAGGCATGCCCACCACCTTGACCAGGAACTGTGCTCTATCATGTTCTCTAGCTGTGACCTCGGATGGTGACTTGATGATTTCTGGGGCATACTTCTGTTCTTTGTCTGAAATTAATCAAAATAGGTCTTGTAAAAACCTAATGTCTTCTGTTCTCAGAATACTAAGTTCTTTTTTTCTCACAGTGTTATGTTACATTTTATCACTGGTACTTTTCTATGTGATGAATTGTTTTGGAACCAGTAACAGCCAAAAGTTATCATGTTGATAGTTCAAATCATTGTTTACTATCCTATTGCATCTCTCAACTTTACTCATAAGTAAATATTTATTTCTTAAATTATTTGATGAAGAGTTTTATTTCAGTCTTCCTCAGACTATTTGTATGTTTATGTGTAATAATACTTGTAAACAAACATTGACCATTTTATGAGTATGTGTGTAAATTTGTATCATGCTTATGTATATTTGTAGTCTTCCCTCAAATCATGTACAGGATACAAACCAATGCCAATTATTTTCATTATGCAAATTTATCAAATCTTTTAAAACCCAATCTACATGGCAGTCCATCCTCTAGGGCTACATGTTATTTCAACTATGTCTTATGCAAGATATTCCAATTTCATCTAACAACCATTTACATGGACTGATTTTTTTGTTTCTTGTTATACTGAGGAAATTTACTTTGTGTCCATATCAAAATGGTCACATTGCAAGAAGTCTAACTTCTAACTAATATAGATCACTTGTGAGTATCTAAATAAGATCTTCATAAGATGAACAGACGTGTGTGGGTCAATATGATTACTTACCATGAACAAAGAGTTCAGCCTTGCATGTTGTTTTTCCAACCTCATTCTTTGCTTCAGCCATGTATTTCCCATCATGCTCGGGTAGGACATCGATGATCAACAGAGATGAATCGTCATCCCCATACTCGATGGTAAATCTGTTGTCATCCTTGGTTATTTGTTTATCCTCCTTATACCAGAGTATTTCTGGTTGGGGATTACCCTTGGCCTTGCAGTAGAATGAGGCTTTTTCGTTGACGGTGGTCTCAACAGTTTGGATTTCAATGACAAATTTGGGGGCTTCAAGTTTTTGTACCTCTTCTTTGGGTTTTTCTGTAAATGAAAAGATTAAAGGTGTCAATGCATGGGAGTTTCTAAAGATAAAGCAAATATTAAAATTTCAAAACATTTGGCTTCATAATGCAGACATTATGACAATACATACTATTAACCCTTTCCCAAACAAGACCTGGTTTTGACGTCCGTAGTAGAAATGGCTTGGGAAAACATTGAGACAAAAGAAGAAACTGCTGATAACCAGCAGTTTCTCCTTTTGTCACAATATTTTCTATGTCATATTTTACACAAATTCTATCTTTCATAACTGCCATTTTGTCATTTGCGACAGTTTTTGAAGCGGATCACCATAAGATTTTGCCGTTTGGGAAAGGGTTAAATGACCAGAAGCTTGATAGATGCCATTGCTAAAAGAAACACCACATGTATGTTACGCAAAGTAGATCAAGTCAAGATAATTTCTTTACTAGTATATCTGTTCCAATAGTTTGGAATGCATAATAATCCATTGTATATGATTTTCATATGTAATCTAATTGGTAAAATTCAAATTCATCCTTACCGATAACCTTAAGCTGAGCAGAACAAGTTGCTTTTCCAAAGCTGTTTTCAGCTTCCACAATGTAATCACCAGCATCTTCAGGCACCAGATCTGTTATTTCAAGATGGTGTACAGTCTCTTGTTCAGCAATGAGATAGCGTCCCTCTTGACTGAGCTCCTGTCCATTGTACAGCCACTTGATCTCTGGTTTTGGTTCACCGATAACCTCACAGTTGAAGTCAACCTGGTCACCTTCACCCAGCTGTAAAATGTAATAGTAATTAAAGTTGGTGTACAGTTTCTTGTCAAGTTGGTGTACAGTTTCTTATCAAGTTGGTGTACAGTTTCCTTGTCAAGATTGTGTACTGTTTCTTGTCAAGATAATGTACAGTTTCATGCTCAGCAATGAGATAGCGTCCCTCTTGACTGAGCTCCTGTCCATTGTACAACCACTTGATCTCTGGTTTAGGCTCACCAATAACCTCACAGTTAAAGTCAACCTGGTCACCTTCATCCAGCTGTAACATGCACAAAATACAACATTAATAGTTCAAGCAGGTGTACAGTACAGTTTCTTGTCAAATTGGTATACAGTTTTTTTGTTAAAATAATGTCCATTGTACAGTCACTTAATCTCTGGTTTCGGTTCATCAATAACCTAAGAGTAAAAGTCAACCTGGTCTCCCTCATCCAACTGCGAAATATACAATGATATAATAATTCATGATGGTGTGCAGTTTCCTGTCAAGTTGGTGTACAGTTTCCTGCTCGGCTATGAGGTAGCGTCCCTCTTGACTGAGCTCCTGTCCATTGTACAATCACTTGATCTCTGGTTTTGGTTCACCGATGACCTCACAGTTAAAGTCAACTTGGTCACCCTCATCCAACTGCGAAATATACAATTATATAATAATAATTCAAGATTGGTGTACAGTCATAATTCAAATTGGTGTATAGTTTCATGCTCAGCAATGATGTATCTTCCCTCTTGACTGAGCTCCTGTCCATTGTACAATCACTTGATCTCTGGTTTTGGTTCACCGATAACCTCACAGTTGAAGTCAACCTGGTCACCTTCATCCAACTGTGAAATATACAATAATATAATAATTCAAGATGTTGTACAGTAATAATTCAAATTGGTGTAGTCTCCTGCTCCGCTATAAGGTAGCGTCCCTCTTGACTGAGCTCCTGTCCATTGTACAATCACTTGATCTCTGGTTTAGGTTCACCAATAACCTCACAGTTAAAGTCAACCTGGTCACCTTCATCCAACTGTGAAATATAATATGATAATAACTCAAGACGGTGTATGGTTTCTTGTCAAGATGTTGTACAGTTTCTTATCAAGATTGTGTACAGTCGCTTGCTCAACAATAATCCTTTCCCAAACAAAACCAGCATTTGACATCTCTAATAGAAAGGCTTGGGAAAACATTGAGGCAAAAGAAGAAATGCTGGTACCCAGCATTTTCTCCTTTTGCCTCAATATTTTCTGTGCTATATTCAAGAAAGATTGTGTACAGTAATAATTCAAGATGGTGTACAATTTTGGTCATCTGTAAGGCAGTGTCCCTCTTGACTCAGCTCTTGTCCATTGTACAACCTCTTGATCTCAACTTTGGTTCACCAATAACTTCACAGTGAAAGTCAACCTGGTCACCTTCATCAAACTGAAATGTGGAATCACAAATTTACAACAATTTATGACACTCATCAATATGATGTGATATATGAGTATTTTAAAGTTAAAGAAAATGGACGAGTTTTACAGACATTTGGACAGACAAATAGATTAACCCTTTCCCTAACAAGACCTGCAGGTTTTGACGTGCCTAAGAGAATGGGCTTGGGAAAACATTGAGACAAAAGAAGAAACTGCTGATAATCAGCAGTTTCTACTTTTGTCTCAATATTTTCTGAGCTATATCATACACAAATCTTATCTTAAACAACATCTATTTTGTCGTTTTCAGCAGCTTTCAAATTGGATCACCCTAAAATTTGTCGTTTGGAAAAGGGTTAAGGAAGCATAATAACTTAACATGTGCTTTCCATCTTTTGATGAACACAGAAGGATTTTTTTTTCAAAACAAGAGCTGTCCGAAGACAGCGCGCTCGACTTTCTAAGTTGCTAAGTATAAAGGGGGCATAACTCCAAATAGAGTGGTCCCAGGGTCATGGGCCCTGATAGTAAGGTAGAGGGTGTGATGGTGAATAAGTATACCAAGTTTGGGTTGAATCCCTTTGATAGTATGGAAGTTATTGATGTTTGAAAAAACTTTAACCTTGGTTGCAACGCCAACGCCAACGCCGACGCCCGGGTGACAGTATAAGCTCTCATTTTCTTCGAAAAGTTGAGCTAAAAATCATACCAAAAGTGTGTACTGCAGTCATGAGATGTACATTCACTCTTTTGGTCCAATTATAACATACATATAAAAATATTGACTTCTAAAACTTAACTAACATGATGCAACTGTGCAGATCTTACTGTTAGTACACTTACAGTTTGAGTTTTAATCTTGAGCACAAACTCAGGTTTCTTGCCTTCAGGTTTGATGACTGCCTTCTCTTCTTCTTTGGTGATTTCTTCTTGTTCTGAAACATCAACAAAGACATCTTTGACGCATGCAATCTAAGGAGGACCTGATGTTTTAGCTAGAAAGCAATCATATTGTTAATGTTATTGCAAAACCTCATAACTCCAGCTTTAAATAAGCTGGAGTTAAAAGGTTTTGCAATTACACCGACGGTATAATGTTTCTTACTATACAGCAATCGAGCAATGAAATATCTTTCTTGTACTTTGTAGATGATCATACCATCTGCTATGTTTAAAATAGCTCTAACTGTAGCTAATTCAAAAAGTTCTGTTACAAGTTACCACATTTTCAAACTTATAGACCATATACTGGTACATTCTATACTTAGAATCATCCTTTTATTCATGCAATGACATTATTTCTAAACTGATATCAGTAGTTCTAACAATATCAAAGCCAGGCCACTTGATAAAACAATGTATACTTTCATTTTCAATCCATGAATTTAGAAGGCTTATTTAGTTAGAAATTTAGTTAGAATACAAAATCAAAATCCACCTACCATATTTGTTTTTATATTCTAGTCTTATATCATCTATTTTCACATTACAGTATATCGTAATAAATGTCCGACTCAGATTTTTGTTGTACACAAGCATGATATAGATCCAATCATATCTGTCTTACACACTTATGAATTTATGATGTTTATTTTTAACTGAGACTCAGTATACATGAAGTTAGTTGACCACATGGACTCGTATCTTCAGTTTTATTGATGGTCTCTAGTTCTTTATTGCAGCCTTTGTTTACTAACATTTTCAAACGACTGTCCATCATTTTACAACTAGATATTTATATGTGACATCTTTATTATTTTACATGCATAACTCAATTTATTATAAAGCACTGGATTCATATAAATCTTGAAAACATTTTGTCAACAGTTTCTGCCAATCAACAAAAAATGCTTTCAATAACAATTATTGCTCTGTATAATAATAGATAAGGTTTAGGTTCATGTTCACAACTGCTTGCAAAATTTTGCATAGTAAATTGTGACAATTTACTATGCAAAATTTTGCAAGCAGTTGTCAAGATATAATTGTGTGGTTCCTCTTTGCTATACTGCAAAAGATACCCTAGTCTCAGACAGCATTCAATATGAAATTTCCCCTCACACACTTTTCACAAGTAATCCCATCAGAATTGCACAAAGTCACTTTTGACCAATCAGAACTATTCACTTTTGACCAATCAGAACACTAAGTTTATGTCACAAGCATTTCACTGTCATTGTTTTAAAAGTGTAAAATTACAAAAGTATGGAAGTCTGTCCTAGCTAGGTTTGGTTTTTCCTAATTACAAGTTTACAATGTATTAATCTGTTTAATAGTGTCATTATGACTTATAATACCCTTTCCTTCATTTAGCGATATATTTCATGTATAATCTAAAGTTTCAAGTTTTAAGATTTTTAAATTAATCAGTATCTCCATTTAAAGTGTTTGAAAATTCAAAAGGATGATACAATACTGCCCCAACAGCTCTTTAAATAAGATCTGTATATTATCTAGAAAAAAAGAGTTCTTTCAACTAAATTGAATATGTGAACAAGCATTAAGCAAAAGGCTTAATTTGAGCAAGGGTTAAAAACCATAATCCCTAAATCAGCAGTGTAATTTATCAGTCCTAATTCCTTTTATTCAATAATAGAATAACCTAAATGGAGGGCAAAAGTTGGCGCATGCAGCCAACAAAAAAGTATATTCGGAAAGAGAATCTCTTAGCCTAGACTATAGGAAACATTGAGGGAAAAGAAAAATATTTTAATTCAGTCTGTGATACTTATTTTGAAATGACCAAACAGAAAACAAAATCCAACAAATGCACCTATTTGAAGTACATGCATAACACATCCAAAATCCTCACAAAGCAAATTCGAATTTACAATGAACAATAATTATCTTTAAGGAAAAAAACAAAAACATCCTAAACAAAGACTCATGAATGCCAAATGAGAGAACAATAGAAAACACTTTCCTTTAATGAATCTGGTATAACACTTTCTATTCTACCTGTTTATAGTTTTTAAGAACTTGAAATTCATTGATATTACATTTATCTACTCATTACAGGAAAAATCAGACATCAATTTCTAAATATTTAATTAATTTTAAGCTTGATTTCAATTTAGATATTTAGTCAGATATACATTTAATAATTAAAGTTTCAAAAGAAGAGGGTATTAAAGAATTAAATGGGGCATTAATTTACACATTTTCACCTCATTTATTTTTTCCCAGGTTACATTAAGGTCTTTTAGAGAATAATTCGAGCAACTTTTTGATATTTACATATAACATAACGGAAATATTACTGAATTAAATTTGATTTAATAAATTTAAGAGTTAAATATTCATTTGGTTTCATTTGGATATTTAACAAGGTATAATAAATAATTCAAAGTTTAAACGAATAAGGTAAAGAATTAAATGGGGCGTTCACTTTAACACTTTTGTACCTCATTTATTTTTTTGGCCGATTGAGAATCTTAATTAGTGCAAGGCAAAACATGGAGATTTTCAGATAAATCTAAACTTTAACTGAGCTTTCTGAATGTTAATATAAGAAAGGTTTAAATTTGAGAGGACCAATAATTGGTTATTCAATTTGACATTATTTTGATGTCCCTATGTAAAAAGGCTTTGAAACAATATTGAGGTAAAAGATGAAAATGCTGCCAAACAGCATTTTCTCCTTTTGTTTCAATATTTTTTGTGATATTTTGTACATAGATCCTATCTTTATCAACATCCATTTTGTCGTCCTTGGGAAAAAGAAAAAAATGATGAAACCAGCTTTATCTCCTTTAGCCTCAATATTTTCTGAGCTACAAATCATCAACAACATCAAAAATGTCGCCTGCAGCAGCTTTTAAAATTGACAAGTCTCAAAGTTTGCAATCTGATGTTGGGTTTAAGTAAACCTACCTTTTGGCTCTGGTTTCTTTGGAACTGAAAAAAGATTGAAGAAATATATTCAATTGAGAGTTCTAACACATAGGTTTGCATTATTATTCTCTTTAATCTAAAGTTATTCCTTGATGCTCATCTCAAAATTTACATTTACACAATTTGAAAAGAAATTCTTTTAACCCTTTCACTGCCAAATATTTATTTCGGACGCGTTTCTCACTGCAGAATTAATTCGAAGAAATTTCCAAGAATCGATACCCTGTACACAAAAACATGCATAACTTTAAACTCATTTGATGGATTCCTTTCAAATTTTCAGCACATACAGAAAAATTAAGCACCTATATGTGACCAAAATTTAAAGGAATTTTATGAAATGACAATATATTTTTCTTTTTTATGTTGTGGGTACTCATATATTTCGCCCCCATAAATTTGTCGACTTAAGTCTCCTATGGCAGGGACCCCCTACAGTCGACAAAAGTTGCCTATGGCAGTGAAAGGGTTAATCCTGTGTAAAACTTGAACTGCTAAATGAATTAGAACAAAAAGAAGAAATTCTTAATTAAATAAAATAAATGAAGACAAAGGAAAGATTTGAGTAAACTTATGAACTTAATGATTTGAATGTATAGGATTGTCTAATTTATACCTTATTTATTTAGCATTATTGAGAATCAGGGAAATTAAAAATCATATCAATAAGGTTTAACCCTTTCCCAAACAAGACCTGGTTTTGACATCCCTAATAGAGAAGGCTTGGGAAAGCATTGAAACAAAAGAAGAAACTGCTGATAACCAGCAGTTTCTCCTTTTGTCTCAATATTTTATGTGCTATATTCCACAAAAATCCCATCTTTATTCATCTTAATTTTGGTGTCTGTAGCTGCTTTGAAATTGTGCTATCCAGAATATTGTCATTTGGGAAAGGGTTAACCCATTCCCAAATGGCCCAAACTCAGACCTTTACAATTTGAAAGTTGGTTGCAGAAAATGGTTGCTGGTTAAGATAGGATTCATGTACAAAACATCGCTGAACATTTTGAGAGAAAAGGACAAAATGGTTATCAGCATTTCATCCTTTTGCCTCAACGTTTTCCCAAGCCTTTTTGAAAAGTGATTTTAACACTGGGTCTTGCTTGGGAAAGGGGTAATCCAAAATTCAGTAACTTTGAAACACATACCGGAAAATTATGTAAAACTGAATCAAAGGGAAATAATTCAATTACCAAATTGAAATTAGACGTAGGAGTTATCTATCATGAGTAAGATACAAAATTTACATAAGTTAATAAAAGTGAATAAAAGATGACATGCTGAGAGCAAAAATGATAAAAGATGACATATTAGTATTTTGAATGAAGATGTGAAAAGATGATTACATGAAATGATACATTTACCATTGAAAATAAAAGTTGAACATTATTTCATTTTGTATAAGAAATCCAGAAACCCTTATAGAACGAAAGAAAAAAATCTTAAACCCAAAACAGCAATATTGTCACAAACAACAACAAACATATATAGGAGCAAACAAAAACATAGGACACCATTTTCCACAATGCAAAAAATTTAAACCCATTACCGTAAGTGTAAATAAAAATATTGCTGCAAGAAAAGCAGTCATGGTTCAAGTCCAAGATAATTTGATTGTAAAGCTTGGAAAGGGTTAAAACATAGTGAAAAAGAAGAGTAAGCTTAACTTCCAGCATATTCTCCTTTTCCAATGTTTTTTTTTCTATTCTTGTATTTTAACCGTTTCCCAAACAAGACCTGGTTTAAAATTTGACGTCCCTTATAGTAATTGTTTGGGAAAACATTGAGACAAAAGAAGAAACTGCTGATAACCAGCAGTTTCTCCTTTTGTCTCAATATTTTCCATGCTATAAAGTATTCAAATCCCATCTTTACCAACACATATTTTGTCAGTGGCAGAAGCTTTAACATGGGAACATGTGAGTCCCAATTATTGCCGTTCGGGAAAGGGTTAAAGTGCAATATCTTTTTTCTTTATGTTTCCATGGGCAAATAAAAGAAGAAACATTCAAGTAACATGGTTCAAGATGCAAACACAAAATAAACCAATTCACTCATGCATTCATATCATTCAAACAGAAAAATGATGTCATGCAAAAAGTATTCATTTTGGTGACATGTCACACAAAAGTTACCCTAAAATATCAGCCCTACATAGCTTAAAATTGTTTTATTTGGACATTATATCTTTCAATATACCGGTACCAGAATAGTCAGTGATTTTTTTATCTGCACATCCTGCTACATTTACTCACAATTTGGTCTCTGTAAGATGCAAAGTTTTAATTCTAACAAGTCCCAGGATGCAACAATTTTTACAGATTTCCTATTAAAAATAGTGTATTGGACTCACTAAGCTAGTAGCTGGACTCATTGATATGGAATCCAGTGAGTCCTCAGGACTCAGAGTCTTAAAATTGTAAGAAAATCACTGTGAGTAGTCAGAAATATTTTTGAATTATTCCATCTTTAGCTTCAACATCTTCTTGCCATAGTCAACAAATATGTTGTTTTGGCTGATATCAAAGGGTAACTTTCTTTGTGACAATTTTCTTTTACCTTTTCAAAAACAAGATATTCACAAATCAAACAGCAACAAACAGAATAAAAACAAACAGTAAAACATATAAGAGGGGGTAAAGACATTGTAACTGTTATTTCAAATGCAAACCCTATGTTGTGGGTACTCATTGGAATAGTCTTGATGAGACAATTCCAATGAGTACCCACAATATAGGGTTTGATGAATGTTAAATTAAATATGGCACTTTGAAAAGCCAATATCCCCTCTTATTTGAAGCTCTGCACACAGTAACCCTTCATTGCATGCTCCTAATTTGAATGATTTTATATTTTCTCAACATAAAATCTGTTTCAATTGGTGTTGATGGTGACAAAATTCATATTACGAAAAGTAGTATTTTTGAACATCAGAGTGAAGAAAGCATTGAGGGGGGTGGATCGAGGCAGGAAGTGTACAATGGTAATCAGCATTTTCTTCTATTTTCTCAATGTTTTTTTTAAGCCTTCTCTAACAGACATGTCAAAACCAGAAGTAGTTTGGGAAAGAATTAAAGAAAGAACATTTTCTCACGCCTCAATTCAATGAAAGTGAAATAAAATGTTCATTCATAAAACTTTTTGATGAGACGACAGTCAATGAATAAATTACATCATGTACATAATTTGAAATCATTGATGACTCATTTGACAAAAACAGACAACAATCAAACTTAACAAACACACTGTCTGAAACTAGAGAGGAAAAGGGATAAAAAGACAGTCATCCGCATCTTCATCTTTTCCATCAGTTGATCGATCATTTCTCATCAAAACCTGGGCTTTTTTGGGATAGGGTTTGGTTTATTGGGGTTTTACGCTGTTAGGGCTTGAACAGCTAATGTCAAAATGTCTTATATGAAAAGCGACAAAATGACGTTATGATCAAATGGCTCTTTTAGGCATGACAGACCACATTTCAATAGGGAAATGTATACGAAGCCTTAAAAGGGTTTCAGTAAGTAACTCGATAGTAATAGTATGTGGTTAAATGCATGAATTAACAAGCCATTTAGAATACCACTACAAACAAATAATCAAGTATAAAATGTCTTCTTAACTCTATCCGAAACGACAAAGTTTTAGACATGTCCACACTGAAAGCCTGTGCAAATGATAACAATAGAAGAAAATCTGTATGTTACAGTTATAGCATGGAAAACATTGAGTGAAAAGAAGAAAATGCTGGTAGTAAGCGTTTTCTTCTTTTCTCTAAAGGTTTTCCAAAACTATCCCTTAGACGCATCCAATTTAGGCTTTGTTTGGGAAAGGGTTGATGTCAAAAGGTTAAACATTACTTCATTAACATGCTGGTAATATTAAGGGGGAAATATTAAACCCATCTCATTAATATTCATGAGGGGTGCATTCTGTCATTCAATCTCGACCAATGAAATCCAATATCCTGTGCATTATTATGCGGAAGTCAAAGGTCACCATTTAAATAGTTAAGACACTACTCAGCTTCTTTCATTCTAGTGTCAAAACTCAATGATCATGTACAGTATTTAAATATGATTATTTTTCTTTCATAAGGGACTAAAATTAAGTTTTCGATATTTTGTTAAGGCGAATTAAATATTTGTATACCCTAGGATTATTTGTTTACTTTATCATATTTCCTTTTTAAGCACAGATAATGGTCAATATTGGGATATATTGGCATTCTTTATGACTGTGTTGAATTTATTGTTGGAGTTTTTCCATTGTTCAACGGCAATTTATTGTGGATTAGTTTGATTAAACTAGGTTTTACTTAAAGTTATTGCCAAAAGATATTGAGTTTTAACACTCCTGAGAGATATGAATTTGAAAGTAGATTGATCTGCAAAGCAGAAGATGCTGGTGACTAGAATTTTATCTCATTGCTACAATGTTTTCTACATTTACTGACTTCAGTTTTGCCTGTTCAAAGTAGTTTGAAAAGAATACGAGGGACGGTCGGAAAGTAGTTGGACTTTTCGTGCTGCTGTGTCTCCATTTGCAACTGTATAAACACATTATATATTGGCGGAATCTACATCCATTTGCCAATAACGTGGTCAGTTTATTTTCAAAGATAGTTGTATATATACAATATTCTGTCCACTTATATGTGATAGGGGTTTACTGTATCATAGGCAATTTGTTAGAGGAACAACAAGGGTAACCAAAACAAACGAACGTTCTAGTCATTTTAATCGCGAAGAAGTTAAGTTTTTTAACTACATTATCACTGAAGATTTAATGTGGGTTAATAATTCCGAACTTGGGATAAAAACTCAGTCAAAGCAGCCATGAAAAGGAGCTGGTTCCCCACCCATGAAAAGATTAAGATGTTACCTTCGGCTGGTAGTCATGTTTGTTGCTTTTGTGGATTCACGAGGATTGGTAGTTAGTCATTTCATGTCAAATGGTAAAAACTGTCATTGCCAAGTACAATTCTGAAGTAACTCATAAAAAAC
The DNA here is from genome assembly GCA_963680895.1 of Fragum sueziense. Classification (NCBI taxonomy): domain Eukaryota; kingdom Metazoa; phylum Mollusca; class Bivalvia; order Cardiida; family Cardiidae; genus Fragum; species Fragum sueziense. The sequence goes on along the minus strand of OY804609.1, from coordinate 22,018,287 downwards.
AAAGAATAAATGCTGAAGTAAACGCGTCCCAGATTAGCAAAGAAAAATGTTTTCTACTTCACGATTACGCACGCTCCCATACCACAGCATCTACAGTGGAGATTATCAACTATTACCCATGACAAAAGTTGTTTTACTCTTCTTATAGCCCAGACCCTACCCCATATGACTTTTATTTGTGTCTAAAACTGATGAAAATGCTTGCTAGGAAGAAATTTGAGACCAGGGCGCCTTTGATACCGGTGGTAACACAGTACCTAATACAGTGGGTCTACGTCATGGTTGATAGTGGGAAAAGTAAAGCTCCTACTAACATGGCAAAAATGCATAGACACAGATGGACAATTTGTTTAAACAGTATAGAAAGAATTTTGTTAAAAAGTTAAATGGTTTTAGAGAACTAGTCAAAAGTCCAACTACTTTCCGACCGTCCCTCGTATATAATCTTCCTAAACCTTTTTGTTGTTCTCTGTCTATGGATTAACAAGGCTCTCAGGAAATTGTCTATGTGAATCTTAAACTGATGCATCTGATCATGTCTTTCAACTTTTTATACATTGATTTTGCAACATTTATTATCTGATAGAATCAAGTTTTCTTAGTCATAGGTCTGCAGTTATATCATTTTAGTAAGCTACCGGTTATTCTTTTGTTACTTTGGTTCAGTAAGACCTTTAAAGATTCAATATCTACATTTTATGTCTGCATGTCTGTCTTTGTCCATGTTTTCAGCTACATTGATTTTCACATTCAAGTAAAGTTTTGGTCTGTGCTTTTCCATACTATCTACAAAGCTAATACCGTTAAAGTGGGCCTAGATTATCATGTATTAAACATTATTAAGGACTTAAACAAACACTAAAGCCTGGCTAAGTATTATCTCAAACGTTGAAGGACATTGTCCCCCGTCAAATATTGGTCCTTTACAATTTTGGTAAACTTTTGCTTTTTATGTTTGTACATCTGCTTTGATTTGGCAAAACCCTATGACTGTTTAACCCTTTCTTAAAACAATCATTGAAATTCACATCCCTAACAGAAAAGGCTTGTGAAAACATGAAGGTGAAAGAAAAGATACTGATAACCAGCATTTTCTCCTTTGGCCTCAATATTTCAATTGCTATATTGTACATAAATCTTATTGTAGTAAACAGCTATTTATCTTCAACAGCAGCTTTCAAATCAGAACATCATGTCCCAAATGAAGGGAGTTATTCAAAAAAGTGTTGGAAGCATAAAAACTCTTTCCAATCTAAATAATTTAGACTGCCCAATCAAAACCCCAGGTTGAAACTATTGCTTTCGGCTGGTAGGTTTTCTCTAATGTGGTTGAGTTTTTATAACCCTACCCTCAAACATGTATTTTAACTTCATTATCTAGAATTACAATCAGTAGGTTAAATTGGTTTGAAAAACATTGGCTATTGTTCCCACAATCACAATATTGTATATTATGGTCCGAGATCTTTATCTTTTTGTACCATTTACACACTATGATAGCCATAAATGGTATTTTATATACGTTTAAAATGAGTATTTCTACCATAGAATGTGTTGTCTTGTGGAATGCACCACAATTCTGATTGCAATATGTTTCATAGCCAATCACGAGTATTGCATGTACAGCAATATCTCGGCAGAATTATCATTTATTTAAGGAATGAATGCAATTTAATTTTTTTCATGCAGGTATGAAAAATAAAATCTAATCACACTGTATGAATCTGCGAAGCGGTTCATACAAAAGTGTGATTAGATTTTATTTTTCATACCTGCATGAAAAAAATTAAATTGCATTCATTCCTTATAATTTAATAATACATTTTATTACCATAAATATACTAAGCACAACAATATAGGGATAATGAAACTCAATGATAAATAGAAATTAAAATTCTAAGGTTATTGGAAGCTGTTATACTTTTTTTGCTAAAATTACTATTACCTTTGCTTTGTGTAAAATATTGTGCAGTCACAGGTCGTTGATTTCATAACACAGGCATATACTCTAAAGAGGGGTTAGCATTGAAAAATCACAAATGGGCCAATTTTGTGCATACACATGCGACTTCCGCATTTCTTGATGACAATACTAAACAATACATATTCGCAAACAAGTCCTTAGCTGTGAAAAGATAGTTCAACGTTGTCGTCTATCCGACCGCCAACACTGGCAGATGTAGGAAAGCTCGAGCTTGCAGTTTACCAAACTAGTGTTGTATTGAAGATTGCTGTGTCACAAAGCGTATAATTGTAGGGTTGCATTGACCAAGCAACCGATCGGCGCGTTATTCCGTTCTTTCGCAATGTTACAGGTTTTAAGTTCACTGATTGAAAATAACCGGCATCTGAACACACTGGAATCTTTCAGGACCACTTTAAACATGCAGGCATCCAAATACACGGATAAAATCAAGAAACACAGATTTGGAACCTACAAGTCATATACGCAGTATTGACACTATTATGCGATTTTCGAAACAGACGGTACTGCTACATACGCCCGAGGATTAACCAGTCTATAGTAGTGCGACCGAAAACCTTTTGAATTTTTGTTCTTTAAGATTTTAAGAAACAAGTTTATTGAAGAAATTTGAGTAAATTTTGGAAATTTCGTGGTAAAATACTAAACAAATTCCGATATCCCTATATTGTTGTGCTTAGTATAGTAATATTTGCGACTAGAAAAGATGAGAAATCGTTCGGACTATGTTCAAAGAAGCAGAAAGATGTGCGATATCTGCCCGCTGCCAAGGTATTCAGATCTTACGCACGTGCCGTTCCGTGACGAAAACTTTAAATGACGTCATAAAAAGCGCGCGTAACTGCAACGTCGTTTACAGCGTATACAGTCGTCGTAACGTTATTTTCCATCCTCTCAAGTGCGTTTTAAGCAATAACTTTTTGAAATTGAGTTTGTTTCAACTAGAAAATATATTTAAGAGTAAGATTTAATGATAAAACTTGCAGTTTACTACTCAAAACGAACGTAATATGCCGATTTGTACAGGGCAAATCCATTTATCCATATTGTTGACTTCGAAAGAAGTTCCGGCAAAGTCAAATTTTTTTTTCATGGAGTTATGAAAAAAAAAAATTTAACCAATCAAAACGCTCAGATTTTTATGAAATCAACTAATATTAAATTATTCAATTTTAATTTCACTACAGCAACTGCTCACACAATTGGCTTCAGCAATTTTCATGTCCTTCATTTTGCAGATTTCAGTACTCATTTACTTTATTGGTATTTCATGATATTCCCGTGATCAGTTTTATCAATAGACCACACATTTAGTTTATATAAGGCAAATTGATATTTATGTTAAGAAGGAAAGTGTGACTTATGAATAAATCACAAGTTAATTAAGGCTGGTATTTGACCCTCATCTTATCAAAGGTGGTAATAATGTTGACAAGTTCATTATTACTAACATACCATAAATGTCTCTTTTAACTGTACCAAAAATACTGGCCTTGACTGCTGGACAGGTGGGATTCGATGCAAGGATCAGCAATAATTCAGATATATTTCTGCGACTGGTGCATCTACCCATGCATTAAAATTGTTAATAAGACCTGCACATGCTATATATCCAGTCACAGCCATCAGATGCTAATGACAGAGACAAAATAAGTATCAGATGAATTTTGTCAAGTATGGGAACGGCTGTTGGTTGTTTAATTCAAGCTGTTGCGGTCATACAAAAATGATATCCCTGCAAACGTCACATACCTAGAGAAGCTACAGCCTCTCTTCACAACATTTCTCAACACCTTGTTTTGACATCCTTGAAAGGAGAGGCTGATAGCAACATTTTCTCCTTTTGCCTTGATATTTTCTATAGTATATTGATGATAGATCCTATCTTTATCAACATCCATTTTGTCGTATGCAGTAGTTTTAAATAGGGGCACCATCACATTTCATTGATTGGGAAAAGGTTAAGTGCAAAACCATTGTAAGTGCACATAATTCTATATGTACTAAGAACAGTTTAGCGCTAAATCCTCAAATATTGAATTTACACTTAATAAAGAAGATTTCAGGTAGCATTGTTATGGAATGTTGAAGCTTTCACTATCTTGTTTCAAGTGACCATTTATTGTGAAACATTTCTCTGTTTCCAATGTAATGTATGAAATCTTCTTTCATCCATTAATCCTTCACTACAGAACAACCTAGATTTAGATCTTCAACTTGGTGAAGAATGCTTTGAAAAACAGTAAGGAAAGAGGGGAAAATGTAGGGTATCAGTGTTTTCTTCCTTTCTTTTAATAGTTCTTTTCTTAAGATACCTCTTTCACAGACTTTGTCATCTCCACCTGCATTAAAATTATGACTAAGTTTTAATCTGGCTTATTCCTTTCCAAAACAAGACTTGGTTTTGATGTATCTATAAGAAATAGTTCTGGAAAACATTGAGAGAAATGAAGTAATTCCTTACAATATGAATAAGCAATTTCTTCTTTTCCTTCAATATTTTCTATGCAATTTTCTAATATTTTCTGCTTTTGACATCTATCATAATTGGTGGTTTGCATCTCCAATAAACTGGATTGATAAGTATGGAATGATCTTTGTCTGAGCTATGTAAAGTCACAATCGCGCATATTATGATTTTACCAATTCCCAAACAACAGCCTGATTTGGGCAACCATCGGGGGAATTATAAAGGCATTGATAGGCAAGAAGTAAATGCTAATTACCAGCATTTTCTCCAACAAAGGTTTCTTTTGTTTAAACTCGCATAGAACTTGCCATTTACGATGTCATGAATTTTGGACAAGTCTATATTTTTGTTGTCTTGGAAAGGATGATTCTGATAAATCAATGTCAAGGACAGACATGATAAAAGTGAATGATGATGAATACACTTGAAACAAATAACTGGATGTGATTACATTGTTCAATGAGTTTACTTCTGAACTTTTCAAACATGATATGTTTACTCATTCACAGAAAAGTTCTTGCTATTCTTGCTTAACAGACAATTGGTTTACTAATCAATGCAAGTTTCATTGATTTGAATCGTTCATCAATGTATCTCTAACTTATAGCATGATTTAATCACTCCAACAATAGAGCTAAACATGGGAAGAAATATTGTTCATGCAACTTGTCTGAAAATCCATTCTTTTCGAAACTGGGAAAAAGAATTTTCCTTGTTTTGAATCATGCTGACTTATTCATTCTTTAAAATTATGATCAAAATGCAGCAAATTCATGCACAACTGAAAATTCATCGAAAGAACATAATCAAAACTTTGTTGGCACAAACAAAAAGCATGCAAATTTGCTTCTTAAGAATATTCAAAATCATTCACTTTTTTTTATAAATATACAAAACCAAGATTTCGTTTAGTTTTCAATAAATGCTTTATTTGATTGATACATTACATAATTTTGTACAATCTACTTTTCCCAATAAAAATACTTTGTTAAATAGACAAATAACCTCTATGCACAAAAATAGCTTATAAAATATAACTATAAACAGGAATGGTCTAATATGTGCAGTAACATCTATGAAAATATGTTTGTGCGTACTGGAATGCTGTCATATAGATAAATGGAATGTTTCAAGATAAACCAAAAACAATGCAATAAGAGCAGCACTGTTTACAGAAACTTGCAACAATTTCAAAGTTATACCTGTGGTACTATATACTAAATTTTCAGAGGCAATGAAAATATCTTTATTTTTTAAAACAAAACAGCACAAAGACAAGAACAAACTTGACATTAAAAAAACAGACACACAAATTGCATAAAGACAATGAACATAACATAATCTACACCATGAAGAACTCTGACCATCTACAGAAATTAGTCTTCACAAAACATCCTACAATCCCATACAATGCTTTATTCATAACATTTAGCACTAAAATATCCTAGATTATTTATGATGAAATATTTTTTTGGTGAATTTTCTATTTCACTAAAATATTGTTTCAATCTAAAGCAGTGCATCTTGATTACAAATGTGTTCAATATATCAATGAAACAATGTATGGTGTTTCAAAATGATATCACAAAAATAAATGACAGATGAAAGCTCTTGTCTACGAGGTTTAGTATGACTGAATGATACTGAGAAGCAGAACAGACTACTATAGTACAGTTTCAGTTAATTTCTCTAAATTACACAAGTCCATTTAAAAACAAAAATTGTACAAGTTCACTCATTCATGCCAAGTTGCCAACAGGTTTCTTCGTGCCAAAAAATAGGATAGGAATAAGCAAAAAAGTACTATTACAATGCAAATCCTTCGTGGAGTTTTCTTTTTTCACATTATAGATTTAGTAGCATGTATGAGATGATTTATGAAAACATGAAATGAGATTCAAGCACTAGATTGGACATTTAAATCTAAGAGATGAGCTTGACTATGTAATGAGACATGTATAATGCATTTGATTTAATGTACAATGGGAAATCAATCAAGAATGATGAATATAATTGCGACTTTCCAAATCAATATGAAATTAAATTTTTGAGAGAAATGATCAAAGATACAATGGAATGACATTCTATAGATAGTATGTATAATTTTCTAAACTAAAGAAGTAATTATTATACTATGACTATGTGTTGATATGTGCATGAAAGATGAAGTGATTTGATTACAGCATGAATGATGGTATAAAGCAGACTTTTCATTAATGGAATACGCTATAAAGAAAAGGAAGTGTGAATGTCACGGGACTGTATCCACCAACATTTCTAACTTGGTTGTCTAAAGCAAAATTACATTACAAGCTATCTGATTGGACAAGACATATTGTCTTGGCCAATCAGATGGATTGTTGTGTAATTTTAAAGGTTAACTTGGATTTAGACAGGTTTGTGAAAACCAACCTGAGTATTAACTTTTCGAGGACTAGTATCACTCTATTGCATGCATCTATAGAACATCTTGTTCAGAAGACTATTTTACTTTTGTATTCGACCTACTTTTTGGACTATTGAAAAAGCAGTATATTTCAAAATTTCGACCCTCTATTTCGCATAAACGGGCTGCCGGTTAGTTTATGTGACGTCTATACATAGCCACGCCCAGTCTCCAATGAACCACTAGCGAACACTAAGTCAGATAGAGTCTGTATAGTAGATTCTACATGATATAAACATTCAACGCGCTGCAGCGCATTTGAATGTTTATTTTGCATAGAATCTACTATACAACATCTATCTAATATGTAGCATCTTAGTTGGTCGGCAAGATAGATACATAGTCTATCACTTAATCTTTCATGGCCATTTACAGAAACGAATGAAGAATTTATACACAATTCTTGAATGTGCTAGTCTGGAAACAGCCTCTTGATTGCAAATCAATTTAATTTCCATATATTTTATAGCTAGTAAAGAAAGTGAAGAAATCCATGTAATTTAGAATTCTTTTTAACTACACGTTAATTTCCAGCTTATTATGAAGAACTATATCTCTAAATGCTGCTTAGCCAAAACATATGAACCAAAGTTATAGAGTGTGAAAGCTGTTTCAAGCTATACATATCAAGATATTGTGTGCACATGTACATGAATTGTAACTAGCAAATGACTTGTTAGCAAATTAAACAGAATGCAAACAATGAAAAATCGTAAAGTTTGTCCTTTACCTAATACAAACTAATAGTTATAAAGAAAATTGCAATTAATTGCAGATTGACAAAATCCAATCTGGTACAGGCAATTCTAAGAAATATATTCGTCCATATTCAATTTTTCTTTTGTCATAGATCATTTACTTAGCCACAGAGAAGATAGAGAGCAGTGTATAATTAGGTAAAAGAGAAACTTCTTGACTTATAATTCTATGAGAAATTCCTATAATTTTATGAAAAAGATTTCACAAAGACTTTCAACAGAAAACAAGGATCATTTCCATGCATTTTCTTGCAAGAACATCTTGATTAATATGGAGAAAGGTGTTTAAAATAAGAGCAAAATATCCTTACACTGATATAAAAAAAACAAAAAAACAACAATTTGGTGATTGAAGGAATCAAACTTGGATAATAACACAACAATCATTGCTTAACCCATGCCTAACTTTTTACCAAAATTTTGTATTCGGTTCATTGAGAAAATATATTCATCAAGACAATAATTCTAACAATTCTGCTGAGTACCTATACCCGATCAAAAGATTTCAGTTTTATGTGAAATTTACTTTTGCTCTTATTTCAAACATTGAACAGAGATGTGGGCTTGACATAACACTACAGCATTTTGAACTCATGCAAGTCTTGGTAAAATCTCAAAGATGATTTTCTGATTCTTGTTGCCATGGAAACAAATTCACAAATCGTTCCTTCATATATTACTATACATGTTTGAATTTCATTTTTACTGACAAAACATCCAATTAAGTATTCTCAGCTGTGTTCAAATGAGAGTGCAGAATGCAAATGCAGAAAAAATATTCTGAAAACAGCAAGATCACAGCCACATTGCTTAACAGAGTCAGAGTTAATGTTCTTTGTTTCCATGGCAACCAAACCAATGGGAGGTTTTGTTATTTTCTGTTTCTGTCAAACAATTGTTATTTCTCAATACAGATGAGTACATATGATACAACTATATAAAAATACCTTCGATTGTCAGTTCGGCAGACGTTTTCTTTTCTCCCGCCACATTGTCCGCTTTACAAGTCACAAACACTGGCGTATCATTGGTGGACACATCCTTAATTTCCAGTGTCGCAACATTGTCTGTGTATGTCACGTTATATTTAGGTCCTTCAACTATTGGACTGTCCTCAATATACCAAGTAACATTCGGTCTCGGTATACCGGTAACGGTGCACGTGAAAGAAGCGGTTTGTCCGATCTCAACAATCAAGTCCGTGAGAGGTGTCGTGAACACAGGGGCCTCTAAGTGTACCAGAACTTCGGCACTACTTGAAGCCACACCTTTATCATTGATGGCCTTTATTGTGTATTCTCCTTCGTCTTCAGGTGTGGATTTGTCGATCGTCAGGGTAATGGTTTCTTCCTCATATGCCGACCTTGAAATGATAAATAGTTTATTTGTAAAAAGATTCATATGAAAGATATCATCTTTCTAAGCAATTCAAAGCAACAGAGAAGAGGGGTATAAACATGTTCTATTTTTTTTTATTTCAAATCCAAAACTTCTGTTGTGTGTACTCAATGGAATCGTCTCAACAAGATGATTCCTTTCAGTACCCATGACAGAATTTGATTAACAATAAATGCGAAATTGCATTTTGAAAGGTCAATACCCTCTAATCTGTAGCTCTTTGTGTCATTGACGATTCAGGCATTGGTATGTGTTATGATGCATGTAAAAGATCTGTTAACTTTTGGATACATCTTGATATATAGATCTATCCCTGTTTAATTTGCAATAATTACTTATTCCTTCGACAAATTAGCAGGATTCTGTCAGACTTCTAAGGCAGTTCATAAGTCGTAGTTTACATAAAAACTGTCATTCAAGGGAGTAATATTTAGAGAGGCCTAGCTGCAGGAATTCAAGAAGGTTGCAAAGATTTGTATATAAATAGACTAAAAGTAAAAATAATCAAGATTCTATGTGGTCAATTTTAATGTTTTTCCCAGACAATAAAAGTTGCAATTAAGAAAAACTCAATTAAGCACCAAGTTGAATGACGCATTTCTTTTTTTCAGCAGAACAGGTAACCTGCCACCATAAATACTCTGAGTTTATGCACTGGATGATAGCATTGGCAGTTATTCTGGATTTCAAGGATAAATGAGCCGGGATCTGGAAAAACATCCCTTATGACAATTGAGACTGTCATGTTTCGAGGCCATCATATGCCCAAGTGCAGACTGACCAGGATCACTACTACTCTTCTACTGATGCAAGAGGCCATGAAAAAGCTAATGGAGGACAACATGGTTCTTGATCAGACTGCGTGTATACGCAGGCTGATCTGGAACCATGATGGACTCAAAAGCCATAAGGGGGCTTTTTCCAGATCCTGGCTCATTGTTAATGTTTTTGTTAATCTTAAAGCAGGCATAATATGTAGGATAAAACATTTACAAATTTGTAAAATTTTATAAGCTGAAGCATTTTTCATGAAATTTATACAAGGGGAAATGATTTCAGAAAGACAGACAGGTTGAATATAGTTGGAAAGCAACAACAGTATGTGTATGGTGGGGGGCAATATGTTCTAATAGATTTAACAATACATTTAATTTTCTTGGAAAATTGAAGCCTTTCAAAGACTTAAATAGATCAATCAGCATATTTGAAAAAAGTTGATCTAACACAATAACCTAAAGGACAAAAATCAAGATTCTAATACCACAAAAAACTTTATTCCTGCTAAAAACCATAAGTATTTCTACAAAATATTAAATAAAATGTTCTACTTAACATTCAACAGAAAATGTTCAAAATATCTATTCCCAACATGAGAAATTTTAATTCTAGTACAAATATTTCTTGAACTTGAAATGGAATTGTTCAGCTTGAACACATTATTGCGTTTGCATTTACTTTTGTGGGTGTTTTCCTAAGTAAAAATTGAGATATTCTATTTAGCTCCGACTACAAGTATTATAATTTCATTTTTGAAGCAGCTGATTTAAGGTAAACCGTTCAAATTTTAAGAGAACATTTGCAGCATAGAAGGAATTTGCAAGCAGACAGGTGGCTATAATATCTCAATTGTTTAATCTCAACACTTATATCTATGTTTCATCTTTTGCATTTCAAAATGTCAGAACATGCTCCGAATTCCCATTTAACTTCACTTTTCCATGATACAGAACCCCAGTTGATAATTACAGAATGAAGATATTGATATGATAAAACCCAATTGCATATTTTTACTATCAAACAAGAATAATGAAAAACATAACAATATTTCAAACAAACCCATTCCAAGTGTGATCATTGTAAGTAATTTTGTGCCAAGATATGTGTCATTACGTCCATTAATCTATGACCTAGTGTCTGTTTTGACAATTTCATGCAGAAAAGCATTTGAAAGAAGCTGTGGACAAGGGAATGCTACGCTGATAACCAGTTTTTTACATGACTTTCTATACCCCTTCCAACTCTTTCTTTGTAGGCAATGACTTAAGTTGTATCTTTTCATTCATGACTTTGTTACAATATCAATACTTCCAAACTCTTCTAACATTCTCTATATATTAAGTCCTTGGAATGGGTTTTGATACAAATAGGAGATGTACATCACATAATGCTATCCTTCTGTTGGACTTACCCCTCTGAGTCTGTTCTAGAAGTATCATAGGCAGTTTCGTATTAGTTAACTTGAGTAAGATTGTTAACAAATTGAAATTAGAAAAAAAAATCTGGAGAACTTAACATTTATGTTTTCCTCATATTCAAGGGCAAAGGATAACTTTCAAGGACAAAAGTTTGCTCTACCCATGGTATGCTAAACAATTTCAACAACCGTTCCTGATTTTCATAATTGTCATATCAAATTTTTCCGATTTCTGTTACGTGTAAGTTGTTTGCAATGTCCAGATATTGTAAAAGTATTCTTACTTATTTGAACAATAAACAGCAAAGCAACCAGACAATGTTTTCTTTAAAAAATCTGTTTTGTTGTGTTTTCTCTTGTGAAACCTAGTAAGATATGAATAATTATATGCTTTCAAACTAGCTAAATGAAAGCAGCATGCCTATCTAAGATGTCATACAAAACATAAATCAATGTTTTTCAACAAAAACCTCGTAACTGCAGCTTGTTTTAAGCTGCGGTTACGAGTTTTTTTGTTAAAAAGTGACGAAATGAGACTCACTTGTATCTATCTCCAGTGATTTCAGCTCCATCCTTGGTCCAGACAATCTTCTTGGGTGTACCACGTACTTGACACTGTAGCACAATTGGTGTGTCCAACTCAACCTCGAGGTCCTCGATGCTTGTGATGAAAGATGGGGCTTCTCCTGTTGGAAAAATTCAAAGAATCATTATTAAATGTGACACATCTCACAAGAATGGACTGTCTGAAAAGTGAAATACATTGACCCTTATCTGTCTCTACAGACTTTTAAGGCTGACTAGGGTCAAAATTTTTCACTATAACAATTCTTCTACAGTCCTTCTTTGAAGTTTGATATCTGATTGACCTTTGCTTGGGTTTGACAGTTTTTCATGTATTTTTTTAAATAAATCAAAATAAAGAAAAAATTCCTATCCGCTGTTCATCATAAGTTGGAGGAATGAAAGCAATTATTGTAGGAATGGAACACAATCATGAAATATCATATTACTCACCAAGAGGATTAACAAACAGTTCACACTTGGATGTAGCTTTACCCACACTGTTTGTGGCAGTGACAGAGTACTCAGCATCATCTTCAGGCTGTATGTCCTTCATTATGAGTGTAGCGAAGTTACCACGTATGTCAATAACATGGCGGTCATCTGGCTTGATCTCTATACCATCCTTGTACCTGAAGAATGAATGATGTGTTCGATACTTGACCTTTTCAATGTCATAAATGAAGGCCAAACACTCTAATTCAATATTTTGGCAAATTTGCCCTTTTCAAGAGGATCAATCCTCTTGAAAAAGGCATATTAGCAGAAATATTGAATTAGCGTGTTTCATAAATCAAAAGATTATTATACTCCCGAGGAATAATTTTGTGATATTGTGTTTGAATAGCCAGGAATATTGTGAGGATCATGAGCAAGATATAAAGCATGGACCATTAGATTAAGAAGTGCAGGATTTTACACGTAGCAACCAAGAAGTCAAAATGGACAAGTATACAGCTCTATGCTTACTGCCAAATAAGTGTGTATTTAATGTCTAATCAGGAAAGTGTCACAAAAAATTGCAATTTGTTCAGAACTTTTTCTTCTTATATGTGACACATTTTATATAACCTTACCACAATACACCATCAAAATCAAAGTGCTGTCAGTATTCCATGTGCAGGTGACCGTCATTTTTTCTTTGACATGAACTAACAGATTGTAATTGCCCACTTACCATGTAATTTCTGGGAATGGTTTACCATCAACCTTGACAATAAAGGTGACAGTATCACCTTCAGAAACCTCCTGGTCAGATAGCTCTTCAATAAGGAAGGGCAATTCTACACAGACATCCTCTCAAGGATGATAATTTGTCTGTAATTGATCACTTACCATGTGATTTCAGGGAATGGTTTACCATCAACCTTGACAATAAAGGTGACAGTGTCACCCTCAGTTACCTCCTGGTCAGATAGCTCTTCAATAAAGAAGGGCAGTTCTACACTAATGTCCTCTCCAGGATAATAATTTGTCTGTAATTGATCACTTACCATGTGATTTCAGGGAAGGGTTTACCATCGACCTTGACAATAAAGGTGACAGTGTCACCCTCAGTAACCTCCTGGTCAGAAAGCTCTTCAATAAAGAAGGGCAGTTCTACACTGACATCCTCTCCAGTCTTCTTGGGTTCTTCCTCCAATGTGAGCTGTATGGGTGAAAACAAAACAGAATTGAATAAATGAGGACAACTTAAATGAGGAAAAATTTAACAAATCATCGGCTATGTTTGAAAATGCTGTAACTACAGTTTATTCAAGCTGTATTTACAACCTTTTACAACATAGCTGATGGTTTGATGGTTGTCTGCAATCAATTTATGTCAAGCCCAAAAGATTGACCTTCAACATTGACCTTGAAAAGGTCAAAGGTCAAATAGATTAATTGAACAATGGTTGAATAGGGTTTAACAGAATTTTTAACATTTATGTGGTAGTGACTGGAGCATCTAACCATTGATTCCTATTGCTTCTGTAAACAGTACTACAACAACATCCTTTGTGAGCCTCCTGATGCTCATCCCACTTAGGAGCATGATTATCAACCTAATGGTGGGAGACAAATATCAGAAAGGCCCCAGGGGTTCTGAAATCTTTAAATTGGCTACTTGTCCATGTTTGTTTGACAAATGTTAGCTGTCCATATGAACAATAAAGAGCAAAATGTTGGCAAAACATACTTGTCCGTAACCTCTATGGGACAACCTGGGCAACTCGGACAATTGATTTCAGAACAAACCCCTGAAAGCATATTCCAAGCCGCTGGGGATTGAACCACTTGACTCTCACACACACACAGTGTCTCTTGGTCGCAAATAATTGTTTCCAAAAACAAGTGAAATTGATTAGGATTGTAGTAAGTCTATGAGAGTTTCAGTTAGTTGTATAGGTCTTGATAAATGATCTGGCAGAGCATCTCTAGCTAAAAGTTAGAGATGTTCCACAAGGTCATTTATAGGACCAATACTGACCTGATATGTTGGTTATTTTTATAATCTGGGTTATCATTACTTGAATATCGAGGGCTTGGTGCAAAACTATTGTAACTACATTTTGTAAAATTTTACAGGAGAGGGAAAAAACTGATTGACTTTCTTAAAGTTAAAGAGGAAAATTGTTTTTAAAATTCTTAATATCTTTTTAAGTATACAGAATTGAAACCTAATATTAGAACACATAATGTATACCTTCCTAAAGATTCAGAAAATGCAAAAAAAAAAAAAATGAATTTCTGAAAAATATGTAGTTACAATAGTTTTGCACTGAGCCCTCGATATATAGTTTTATATTTGATATATATGAATAATGACAACATGGTATCCCTATCTCCCCCTGCTTTTGAGTGATGATATCTCAATTCACCAAAGTAATATTTTATCATACTGAGATTTCAGGACAGACTGACAACAGAAGAATAGATATAATAGAGAGTAGTCTTTAAGAAACCAAAGGACCAATAAAGAAGGATACACCAAAGACAGAGTATAACAGTTTTACTGTAAAAGAGAATTTGTGTAAGATGGTAAAAACTGAAGATTGTTTTCACCATTATATCTAAATGTAAACCAATGTCATGCAAAGTACATTTATAACCTGTATTTGAATTCGAAACTTATGCAGATATAGATTCCTATATCGTTGAAGAAAACTAAGAGTCAAGTTTTGTTGCAAAGAAGACATGTAAAGGTTTGACCTTTAGAAGATATGAGGGTTAATGTTTCAATGTTTTAATGTCTCTCATATACAAGAGGGTTTATGAGTGCAAGGAAGTGCTAGGTTTGTACAGAATGGACTTTTACAAGGTAATAAATATGATATATATTGGAGGGATGTTTGTTTGCAATATGACACAAATTTGATAACTGTAGCTTGCATACGCCACCCTGGCAAAACACTGAAACTTCATTTTCAACTTCAAAATGAAACAAAAATAAAACGCCACACCATTCAAATAAAGCTGATTGAGGTAATTGAGAATTGGCACAAAAATGGCTGCATTCAAAACATGGGGGACAAATTAAACAAGTTTCATGCATTGACTTTAAACAAAAGCACCTATTGGAGCAACAATATTTGACCATCTAAAAAGCCCCTTAAGAATACATTTACAGCGACAATTACATTCTGCATTTCTACTGAAAAGCGATGTTTACTTATTCTAATTCAAATCTTATTTCCTTTCTTTCTGCTTTCTTTTTTATAAATTATTATACCTAACAATCTGATGCAAAAATTTTGAAAGTTAGGTGTAATGAAACCAAAAGTTTGAGAATTTTGATGACCGTTTCTTTGCTTCAGACTTAATTGTTATGCCTTGTTATTCAAGAAATTTACCTAGTTTCATTTAATTATAAATAGACTTTGATTTTGAATGATTGCTTTAATTTCATCTGTTTATCAAAATTACCTTATTTTGTTTATCCAGGTCGTCTCTACCCAGTGTTGACCTAGCTAGTGGTTCCTCAACCAACATGTTATCATCCACATCAAACGAGGTGTCAGAAAGGCCATCAGCATCTTTAGGCATCTCCATGGACACATCTACAGATTCAGATTCTTCGGGTATTTGTTGTAGAACCTCATCTCTGAGGGCTGTGACCTCCACATACTTCACACTTTCAGCACTTGCCGTGGATTCACTTTCATCATTGCTTTCCTCTGCTTCTTCAGTGATTCTTGATAATTCTAACTCAGCTGTAGATAGTCCAGATATAATGACAGGTGATTCACTTCTGTCTCCAGCTGGCTGTATATTCATGGTGTATTTTGGTGCTTCGTCTTCTGATGATGACACATAGTCTCTGACTTCTATTATTTGCTGAGGTTGTCTCTCGAGACTATCCACCAATGTTATGAATTCTTCTTTGATGGTTGAAGACTCATCATCTGTTGTAGTTTTACTGCTGTCAGAGACTTCAATATGTCTTGGTTCTCGTTTAGGTGAACCATCATCACCAAGAAGTTCGTTGATCATCTCCTGATCTCCTGTTGTTTCTAGATCTGTTGTGACATCAAAGTTTGATTCATCTGTCTCATGTGGGACATCAGATTCTGAATCTGGAGTTTCACTTCTGAGATATCCTCTGTATTTAGGTCTAGGTGATTCTTGTGCATAGACATATTCTTTGTCTGCTTGTCTTCTAGCAGGAGATATGAGTAATTCCTTCTCTCCTCTGAACTTATCTTTATCATCATTACCCTCTAGTCTGTACTGCCTATCTGGTTTGTTATCATCCTCTGATAGTTCCTCTGACTCACTTTCATCATTCTCTGATATAACTATATTTCTTTCTGGTAGTTCTTTAACTTGAGGAGCAAATTCCTGCAATATTTCATCCTGTTTAACTTCGGTAGTTTCAGGTATTTTAGAGTCATTTCCAAACTGTTCATTTCTTATTCTAGATATTTCTTGCATGTATGTATCACCAAATACTCTAGCAGGTATTGCGCCAATGGACTCGGAATCATCAAAAGACTCGTCAGCATCTATTTGGTTATTTGCATTCTTATCTAGTGCTTCTTGTTCAGGCTCACTTGAGGAATCAGATTTATCACTTGAACTTGTGGCATCTTTTCCAAGTGGAGATTTTGATTTTTCACTTGGAGATGATTTTGATTTGTCAGAATGAATATCAGTAAGGTCTAGTTTTGGTACAGATGGTGTTTGTGATGGTGTCTTTAAGTTAAATTCTGATATTTCAGATGGTGTTCCCAATGTTATATCAAAGTCTGATTCACCTATTACTGGTTTGGTAGGTACATTACTTGGATGTGGTAAGCCTAATGGCTTATCAGCAGGTCTATCATCATCTGATTCATCGTCTGATATAACAACATTCTCATCATCCTTGTCGGAATACTCTCTGTCAGAGAGGGAAACATCAGAATCTCTCGAATCTCGTCTTTCTAGTTCACCCTTCCTGTCGGACATTAATGAAGCTATTTCTGAATCTGGGAGCTCTGAGACTTCATCTTCCGTTCTTACTGACATGTCAACACGGTCGCCAAAATAACGCTCCTTCGGTACTTGGTATCCATACTCCTCTTTGAGTTCAAGTTCTTGTTTTGGTAGATTGATATCGACAGTTATTTCCTTCTCAATAGGCTCATCCACAGTGACATTAGTTTGTATATTGTCTATTCTCTGTAGGAGATATTCATCATATTCTACACTTGATATCTCTGGTACAAGCTCTGGTTGGCTTTCAGACTCTTCCTCTTTGTTATCATCAGATGTTGTTGTTGACGTCTCAGATTTCTCGTCATATTTAGGATGTAACTGTACTTCTTCAACCATTATTTCCTCCTTAAAAATAGCAGGGCCTTTTTCAGATTCTGTTTCTATATTTTTCATTTTCCAAGTAAAAATTCTGTCACTACCTAGGTCGTATTGTGGAGAGGCATGCCCAGGCTACAAGCAAAATAGCAAAACAAAACACAATTGCTTCATGCAGTTAGAAATCTATGCCAAGATCAGGGGTGTGGAATTCATTTGTTCGTGGGTGTATGGTTTAATGCTGCATTCAATTATTTTTCAGACATATCAGGATGCAATTCATCTATTCATGTGTATTTCTTATAATAACATTTAAAGAAAGGTGATATGAAATGACCAACCCAGGCTTGTCTATGGACAACTAAGAAGGAACATTTCGATAATTCCACATCCCTTTTGGTGTTAATTTCATCTAATCTAGATGGCTGTTTGCTGACCATTGCCTGCCTTATGTTACACACACATCTTTGATCCTATCACATAAGATATAAAGGTGCAACAGTTCATGATTAAGAAAACATAAAGCTTCTATTACTGCACAAGCATGTTTCTACACAAAAATTGCCTATGAGGCATGACAACTATCACTGTTTTCGTAAATAAAATAATTGTGCTGACCCAATCAAATGAACAATTATGCTAAAAATCTACATTTAATCTCTTCATTAACATTTCTTGAAATGAAATAGCTAATTGTTTATTTTAGAATCTGAATATTAAGTATCAATACTTCATTCATGAGTATTAACAAGTGAACATTGGTCATTTCTTTATTCATATTCAAACCTAAAGCACAATTAATTAAGTTAATCCTGCAAAATATTTTGCTCCTGTTAGAATCTTTTCAGACGGAAGCGAGATAAAGCTTGTGAAACTGGGATACATTTGCAATGATTTTTTTTCATCAAATGGCCCTAATGGAAGGATATGACAGACCTAGCAATTGAATAAAGTCAAGTCTTGTCATCAGAAGCAAAAAACTGAGTGTTAAAACAAAACAACTGGAAGTGAAAATATATAAAAACTTTAATGTGACAATGAAGCGCTTTGTTTGTACTTAAAGCTAAGTAAGAGTAATATTATGCACATGTAGTTGCTTGTTAAAGCCTGCAGTACTTTAACAAATGAACTTAGGGTTTAGGACAAAGATTTAGCATAATAATTGTGTGGTGCGTATATAGCAAGGCAACAGTGCAACAAACAAACACAAAACATAGACCCACAATAGACATGGTCACAGTACTAGTGACCTGATTTACAATTTGTACATGATATGTAACAGCAATTCTTTGTGAAATGGAGAGATAAAAATCTGAGATTTTCTAGTAATTTATTTGCTTGAAAATTTCTGATAAAAAGTATGACACTCCACATTAATGAATTTTGTGAAGAAAGACCAAAATCTCAAAACTACAGATTGAGTAAAGAAAATCAACAATATCATATGTAATTCAATGTAATGAATAAATCTTTTCTTCCAAAAAAAATTTAAAAAATGTTGAAAACAACAGGCAGTTCAAGGCATTTTAGCCGATTTTGTGCTCTTTAGATAGCTTAATTACAACAACAAACTGTATCAAAATCTATCATTATTATCTCCATTGCAAAAACATGGTTGTTATGGTAAATAATTTGCTTTGCAGCTTCATGATTAGAACATGATTTTATTATTCTTTATCTTTGAATATTGCACTCAGAATTAGCAAAAAGATTATTAGAAATATACCCAAAGGCAATATGTATTGAAACCAGATTCCACTATGGAAAAAGTCATGGATAGATGCAAATTATAATTTTTCATGCTGCAAAGCAAATCAGACAAAACACAGGTGTTTTATGAGGTAATATTTAAGTTATCAGCATAAATGAATTTTTGAAATGCCATTTCATGATTTGCTATGAAATATCTTCTTTTGATAATAAACTACTTAGAGAAGTAATTTGAATCATTTGTAACTTGTCTTGAAAATGAGAAATGCTAACAAACTAATTACCATTAGATATTAAACTGGGTAAAAAGCCCCAAAATTGGACTCAAACTCAAAATGACTGCAAATCAAGCAAGGATCTTTAACCTTTATCAGGCTGAATTCAAATATGTTAAGTGCAATTTGATCCAGATTCACTCAAAAAGACTATGGTTTTGACAGCCTTTAGTTACGACTTTTGGGTTGAATCTGGCATAATATTGATTGAATATGAAATTCAGCGTGACTAGGCCAATACATTTGAGCTAGGAATGGGAAAAGGGCCCTTATATACTGAACAAAAGTGAAAACGCTACACTGCAAGATTTCTTGTTTCTGGAATAGTATCGAACTAATAGCATGAAATATATTTTGATGTTATTTCCCAGGCTTTCAGCAACCTTTTGTCGAACTTTTATTTTATTGTCTCCATTATTGTCAGAGTTACGGCCCTTAATGCGTTTAGAGCTAATTTCACCTAATGTCACATATGCGCATGCGCAGGAAACGTTTCATTATTTTTCGGAATTGGTCATATCCGGGTTGCCATAAAAACACTTAAAACCTCACTTATCTCTTGTCGCAAGCTCTAAAATCAAGGTCTAATCTGTCAATTTTGCAAATTACCTCCCTTTGACATAAACAAATAGGAAATTTAAAATGTTTGGTATTCACAAATTTATGACGATTTTCGATTGGGTTTTGTGTAACATCATGCAGGCATTACAGGGGATTTTTGAAACCATTCTTCGACTGGGATTGTTCCCAGATGACCATGTAGCAGCGATTTCAATTTCCTATGGAGATTACATTGTAAAATTTTCAAGCTTTGGAACATAATGAAAATGCTGCTTTTATAACATCATTTTCTTAAAGCTGAAACAATGTTATGCAAGCTTCTTTACATTTCCTGAATGATAACTTGTCAGACTACCATTCCGTGCAATCCGGCATGGTTTGCATTCTTCTGCTTGGATTTCTGAAGGTTTAAATTGTATAAAAGTTCCGTTCAAATTGCACGCATGAAAAACGTATCCCTGTCACATTAAAAGGGACAGTTTTTCATCCCCGTAATTAAGATCCACAAAACGTTTAGTGCTTGGCACAACCAAGTCAATGAACAATGCGAAACACTTTCATTTGATTGTTTTACTTGTTGTATTTAGAAGAAATATGGCAAGCAAAGTAGGTGTAGCATTTTTCCACTTTTGCTCAGTATAGTATTTTGAGACATGATCCTGAACATGATCAGGAGACTCCTTGTTTTCTTGTAGCTTTTACATGATATGTAGCGACTGTAAGATAGAAATATGGGTCCTAATTAGGCTGCACTAATGTACAAACAAATGAGGGTCCATAGTAACTGGAAAATGTTTTAAGAGCCCTTTTCCAGATCCTGGCTCATTTAAAATTGGTCAATCCAACTAGCCAGATGCTACTCTAATACAATATAAAACATACCTGTATGTCAGCACTAGTTTCATCACTGACAGAGACTTCAAGTCCTGATTCAAGTGGTGCAATAACATCAGCTGTAATCTCTTGTACGTCTTGGACAGCTTTGGGTGCTTCAAGGGTGATCTCAGCTTCTTGGGCTACAAAGTCTGCTGTGACTTCTTTGGGCTTTTCTTCTTCAGCTTCTACCAGTTCTGAAATTTTGTATGCATTCTGTGTATGGTCATCTTGACTTAAAAAGCAACTACAAGTACAACATTGCTTTTATAAACCAACTAAAAAGTGAGATACTAGGAAATCAAACAAAAGCCGGGCTTTGTTTATTCAATTTTTCTTTTCAAGAGTACATACAGGGGTAAAAGTTGAAAATTTTAAAAACCTGGAAAGGTCTGTATTTATATAGTAAAAATCGAGAAAATGGGGCATTTTGGAATACTCAAAAACCTGAACTTCAGGCATATGCCTGAAAACTTTTACCCATGTACATATACATAATTTGAAGGGAAAAAATTGCATATGAAGGAAGTTTTGCTACCTTGAAAAGCTTCTAAAAGATCAATAGACATGTAAATTGTTGCATTCCTGAAAATGAGAGTGGCAGCAAATGACAAAAGTTTGAATGGACAAACAGACAAGTACAGTGTGCCTTAGATATTTTCCAAGAAAGCAGAAAAAACTATAGTTTCATCAAAAATACTAAAAGACTACAAAATCCTTACCAGTGACAGTAAGTGTAGCAGACTGTTCCACAGTACCAGCATCATTGGTAGCTTTAACCGTGTAAACACCAGAGTCTTCTGGGAAGGCTTCTGGTATCTCTAGAGTGCTCTCCCCTGCCACTGACCCTGGAATGACCTTGTAAACATCGTCTGATTGGATAGTTTTGTTGTCATGGTGCCATGTGACCTCTGGTGTAGGCTTGCCCTCAGCTTTACATGTGAAAGTGACTTGTTCACCCTCATTAGCAGTGATGTCAGCTATGTTGACTGTAAATTCAGGGGCAACTGACTCTGGCTTTTCATCCTGTGAAAAAGTTCAATATTTAATATCATTATGTTTCAACAGGCCTATCTGTTTTATTTTAACTATCTTTAGGGAACAATCTATGAAATATTTACTGAATGTTTGAAATATATCTTTAGTGCAATACAAGGAAAAATTTTTGTTACATCATGGAGATACTATCAAAGGAGTTTTGATAAGTCTAATATCCTTTATTTCATTGTACAGTATATCTACATTAAAAGCAGCAAATTTAAAGGTTACCCCCAAATGAGATTCATGCAACATCGTAATTTCTCGGGGCAACATCGTTAATGTTTGACTGGTGGGAAGTGCTAATTTCCACATAGATTGGATACATGACAAATCCTTATGAAGTATCATGAAAATTTCTGGCATTGCGTAAATCTTATTAGGGGTGGACCACCTTAACCTTACAAAATTTTTAATGACACCATACAAAGATCCTTACCTGAGTAATGATAACAGTTTCTTCAACTTGCTGTTCTTCTGGGACATCAGTGGTAACAACCAGAGCTTCCTTGACGTCTTCTTCAAATTTCCTAGATATGAAGAAATTACTTTTCTTGTAAAATTCTGATTAATACCTATTACATTTGAGCCGCGACGCGAGAAAATCCGTCTTCGGGAGTTTTGACCAGATCCGACACAAATGAGGCTGTACAGCCGCAGAAAGTGAGTAGTCACGAAATTTCGTACATGGGAAGAAGAAGAACTAAACTTTCTATCCATGAAAAGTATTTCTAATATCAATCCAACTTTGAACAGGCCAAAAAGCAGCCTCTGAATACTCTTTAACACTTTTGAATGATAGTGTTAAATAACTTCAATAATATGAATCTGTAGTACTTATACAAGTATTTAGTTTTTCTTTTAACCCTTTCCCAAACGACAAAAATTTAGGATGGTCCAATTTGAAAGTTGCTGCAGACGACAAAATGGACATTGAAAAAGAAAGGATTTTTGTACAATATAGGTAAGAAAATATTGAGACAAAAGGAGAAACTGCTGGTTATCAGCAGTTTCTTCTTTTGTTTCAATGTTTTCCCAAGCCTTTTCTATTAGAGGCATCAAAACCAGGTCTTGTTTGGGAAAGGATTAAAGGCAATTGACAAAATGATAAATTAAAGAAAGAATTTCATACACAAAATGTATGCAAATAACTTTTTTGCTTGGCCTAAAGTAATGAAAGTCTTTCAGATTGAAGCATGGTCACTAGTGTAACTTACAGATGTATAAAAACGTGCAATGTCTTTCCTCCTTGCACCATAAGGTGCACATGATCACAGGAATAAGTCATGTGTAAGTGTAGGGCATAGTACCCATGCTTCTTTTTTCCCTAGCATATCTATACAATTAATTAAAAGCCTAGCAATAATTCTAAAAAGACCATTGACAACAAATTAAAACATTTTAGAAGAACAGCACTGAGATTTATTCAGTGAAAGTTCAAAATCAAAGGACTAAAGGTCCTGAGAGTTGCCATGTTTGGAACTTACTGAGATTTGTTAGGTGAAGTTTTCAGTAAAGACCTAAAGTCTTGTTGTTCCATGCCATATTCTACACCAACTTTCGTATCTCTGGTGAAAAATTGTCAAAATAATAAAATAATAAAACATCACAGACATGCAGAAAACAAAATAGGATGTAGGATTCATGCAAAAAATACAAAAGAAAAGGAAAAGAAAATCTTAAATGTTTATAAGAAAGGGTGAGAGCAAAATCTGTTATGGAAGACGATAATCAAATTGATACAAAGAGCTTTCCATCTGCAGAAAGCATTTAGGGCAATGGTTTTTCATTGTATTGAAAGCTTTCTTCTCAATAGTCAATTGATATTTTGAGTCATTTCTTGGGGGGTTTAACCCTTTTCCTCTTCACGAAGCTTTTAATGCCCACAAGATAAAGGCTTTGGAAAACATCATGGGAAATGAAGAAACTGCTTGTTTCAAGCAATTTCTACATTTCCCATAATGTTTTCTAGCCAGAAAGGTTAAGAAATGTACAATTTCTTTCACCTGAAATTATCGTCTGCAAGATCTTTCAATTTAGACCAGCCTAAAAGTTTGCAGTCGGGTATGGTTTAAGAGTACAAAGGGGTGCTCATACATGCAAAATAAAGTAAAATTTTTATGTGAATATAGATGGTCTCATGCTCTTTCAAGAATAAAGCCATTTCAGAAAGTTGATTTCTTTTAAATTTGACCTTGACCTAGTCAGAAAATATTGACCTTGTAGAGCTTTAAATAACATGCAAAACATGAGGACAACTTTCTTTGGTACACTTCAAACAAAAAGTATATCAAAATGATACCGTATAGCACTTTATTTCTGCGGGGTCCAAATTCTGCGGTTTTTCCAGAAATCAGGCAGGTTAAATTTCTGTGGAACATATTTCTGCAGTCTCTCATTTTGCAAAATCAAAGATTTAGTCAGTATCAGACATAGTTTGAAAGACGATGCTTAACAAATATTCTAGTTACTCTGTTAGGATAAAGGGATAATCCCACTGATGTACCAGTATCTATTAAGGCGTTATGGGAAACAATGCCGTTTACAGATAGGTGTGAAAAGAAAGACGTGTCAAACTGTTAAATCATTGTTTATTGATGAACTATGTCTTATCTACACCTAAGTTAAAGCTGTAGTTACACCATTTTTGAATAGGAAAGCACTCCATTGTTATGATATTGTTCTTTCCATCAAGTTGTAACAGTTTAACCTGTCCATGTACAGACTAAAATTACAGAATGACAACAACCTCTTCATTCAGGATTAATATTCTGCGGATTTTATTTCTGCGGTGCCGTCCACGACCGCAGAAATAGCAGAAATTAAGTTCCCGCAGAAATAAAGTGCTATACGGTAGTCTATGAATACTACTATCTAGCAAATAAAATACACAAATATTGTAGCATGACAAATCATAGCACAACATTCATAGAGTTTCAATCTATAAGATATTGCTTACTGTTCAACTTTGGTTGGTTCTTTAGCTGCAATTATAGAATCAACATTATGTTAAAGAGAGGAATATAAATCATAATTACACTTACACTTTAGTTTTCAGAGCACCTCTAAAATCTAATTGTTCTGGCTCATCTATCAATTCTGTCAAAATAAATGCACGGAATAGAATATAAATTCATAATTCTAAAATAAAATGAGCTCTTGCTCTGAAACAAATTTTTAGCTAACAATACAGATCTCATTGGTTGCATGGGATTTTTTTTTTGTCTTTTATTAAAAAGTCATAATTTTATCACAGGACAGGACTATTTGTAAAACATTGGTGCTCCAGTAACAGCATTCTTCTTTAAAATGACCTTTTTTCCATTTCTTTTTATATCACTTCAATATTTGACATTGGCCTTGGTATCTCAGGAAAGATCTTGTTACAAAGAATAGATGTTTGATGTATAGAAGCATTTGATGTAAAGAAGCCTATGTAAATCATCAAAGTTTTAAATGTTAGAGTCAATGTTAAAAAAAATTATGGCGAGTCTTACAATTTTGATTTGTTTTTGGTAATTTACCTTCAACTTCCAGTGTAGCAGTACACTCTACTTCACCCACATCACTTGTGGCCTTGGCTGTGTAAACACCAGTGTCTTCTGGGAAGGCTTCAGCAAGTACAAGTGTACTCTCACCTTCAGATGGGTATCTATAATGGACAACATAGAACATATAGTCCATGGGCCCATAACCGAAACCCTCCCCCCCTAGTGGGATTTTTGAAGACCTATATTTTCTTGAAGCTTATGATGTATAGTAATGAATTCAGGTTGTTGTTCAATTTAAAAGTGCTGGATAAGCAAATGTCGGGCTCGTTACCATGGCAACCGTCCATTTTTCTACAATCCAGCGCTTGGATCAATTAATTGCAATAAAATTATTTATTTTTGTCATAAATCTTTCAGAATAGTTTTAAATTATTACCAAGATATTTCTCTCACAATATAGATATTTTTTAGAAAACTTGCTAATTTGCATATTCATGAATATTAATGAGAAAGTAAGAAAATGTGTTTAATTTGCTAAAAACAAGACTTTACTAGTGAATTTAAACCTCCCTACCAGGTAGGACTTTTCAAGATCTATATTTTCTTAAAGCTTATGATGTATTTCAACACATTCACTTTGTTATTTGATTTAAAAATGCTGGATAAGCAAGTAGTTGGCTTGTTACCATGGTAACCACCCATTTTCATTCGTTCCGGCGCCTGGATCAATTAATTGCAATAAAATTACTTATTTTGGTCAGAAAACGTTGAGGCTAGTTTTAAAATGTTGTCATTACATTTCTCTCACAACCAAAAGATTTTTCAGAAATTTTGCTAATTTGCATATGCATGAATATTAATGAGATTGTGGAAAATGTGTGTTTAATTTGCAAAAAGACGACTTTACTAGTTTTCTAGTGAATAGAAACCCTTCCCACCATGTGGGATTTTTTAAGACCTATATTTTCTTGAAGCGCAGGAAACATATTAATGAATTCAGGTTCGTGTTTGATTTAAAAGTGTTGGATAAGAAAATGGTAGGCCTGTTACCATGGCAACTGCTCATTTTCCTACGTTTCAGTACTTGGATCAATTAATTGCAATAAAATATTTTAAAATACTTATTTAAGACATATACTTATTTTGGTAATAAAACATGAGACTAGTTTTAAAATTTTAGATATACATTTTTCATGAAATCATTTTTATTTAGCTAATTTGCATATTCATGAATATTAATGAGAAAGTAGAAATGTGTGTTTAATTAGCTAAAACAAGGCTTTTCTATGGAATAAATATGCTGAGGCGATACGTTTTTATAATGCTTAATGTTTCAAATGAATAAGAACACTAATAGATCAATAATAAGTTCATTAACCATTCATCAGCTACACAGAACAAGCAAATACGGGCTTATTCGCATTCACAATTATTTGCATACTTTTCTCTAAATGGCAAAGAAATTCTCAAATATTCTCTAATAATGTTAATGACTTTCATTTTTGCATCTTTTTCCCTAAATTGTTTACTTGTTGTGTCTGAAAACTAAAATTTCATGATTTATCCATTAAAAGGGAGAATCTTAACAATATATGCTCTGCAAAATTACCGTATAAATGGCAATAAAATTCCATTTAGCGCAAATGACATGCTGAAAACTTTAACCTGCTGTCTTTGATTTTTTCTATGTGAAATACAGTTTTCTTTTACACCAGAAACTTTATTTTGTAAAAGTTAAGTACTAAAAAGCGTTTTAATAATAAATTCCCATTGGAGTATATGTATGGTCACCTTTGATTTATACCATTTTTGCCTTGTAATGCATGCTTTTTTACATTTCGCTCCAAGTTTAAACTTAACAATACTATTGGAGACATGCTGTGCAGTAGAGAAATCTTCCCAACCACTTCTTTTGATTGGAATGCTATGTTACAGGAACACAGTTTACCAAATTTATTCTAATAAGCGATAGTTGAAACTGGTCGATTTCATATTTGCACTGTCATGTGCATTAATTGATGATTTAAAACTGCCTATAATAGCAACTGAATTATTCATTTCTTTATCAAATTGCATTCGAGTGACATCGTTTTACACCTTTATAATTCAGAATACTTATATGTGATAATATAAATAATTATAAATTGTACATATGTACCTTATTGGTTGGATACCAGTACTTCGAAGACACTTGATTTGTGAGGAATCCTCGTATTCGTGTAACAAAATGTTGTTTTGAAAGATTTAGTTTAAATAGCAAACACAATTTCTGTTGATTATGATGAGAGGGAAACACATCTAATATATTCCAACTTCTAGGTTTGAAATCCTTCGTTTTGGTATCAGTTTTTAGATATGCTCGTGCATTTCTTAATTCATTTCAAACATCTCCACCACAAATTAGTTTTTTGGAATTCTGACTTTTGTGGAAGACAACAACCTAACCTCAGGATGAGGTAAAATCCATAAAACACAAGGGCTAGCTATAAATAACACATATAAGCAATTTCCAATCAACCAAGGAATCCGTGATTTATATATGTCATTATATGTGCACAAACTTGTCTAAATATACGGTTATTAGAAAGCCTTTTCACAAAAAAGGGAGAGCCTGCTATGGTTCGACACTTGTATTGAAAAGGGACTGAGGATAAAACATGCATGATGAGTTTAGTGGTCTTCTGTACCATCTTATTCTCAAGTAAAATGTCGTGGTTGGGGGGGGGGGGGGGGGGGGGGGGGAGAACGGGGGTTATAACGCGACAAAGAAACTTAAGAAGATGATGCTCGGTCTGAAGGCAAAGTTGCAACCACTGTCGATGGTATGTGTCATAAATTCACAGATCTGATATACTTGCTGAGCGAATTAAAGTAAGAAATTGTCAATGCATTATCTTTTCAAGATATTGCTTGATCGCAAAAGGATGCACAAACTTACAGATTGTTGGGTCTAAAATTCCAAAGAGTACATGTTGCATTCTCATGAACGAAAAAAAGGTCCAGGGGCCTGTTTCATCAAAACATTTAAGTCGTATTTTTGACCTACCGACGACTTACGACAAGTTTAGGGTAAGAAAAGTGTATCGCCATTCTATCAAAAGCTGGGTTATGCGATTGTTGTTTTAAGCGAGTTTTAAGACATTGGTAAGCCAAAAATACGACTTAAATGTTTTGATGAAACAGGCCCCAGAGTCCTAGGTACGTTGGTATGGAATCCCAAGGGCCAAGAAAATTATTCAATGTTTTACAGACGAGGTTCAGTATTCAATGTTTTGGGACAATTGGGGGTTGCAATAAAATATTTTGTTGGACATATTACCCAAGAAAGGTACAATTAACGAAGCATACTATGCCAAGTTGCTAGTCAATCTGAAGCAGACCATACGTGAGAAACGTAGCGGCAAACGCTCAAAATGTGACCGCTGTTTGCAACTGAAAATTACATTAGTACACAATTTCCAAAGTACAATGGATGCTGTCGAGAAAATGGGTATCAATTTAGATCACACCCTTCCTATCCACATGACCTTGCTGCTATCGACTTCTTTCCTAAAAAGGACACGAATTGTTGCAATTTTAAGTCTCATGAAAGAAGTTATTGATGCAGTTTAGGTGTGGTTCTTTGGAAAGTTCTCGGACTTCTTTACTTCTGGACTGATGTCACTTGACCACCTTTAACGTTGATTATTTTGAGTTTAACTTCTTTTCTAACTGTTATGGTCATATCGTTTGGTCAAAGCGCATAGGCCTGGGTGGAAAGTATTTCAAGAGAAAAGATGTCGATCTAAACATAAAAAGTTAGGTCAGTAATTCATTGATCCATGCTCGTATTTGAGCATTTAGGCAGATTACATAAAATACATATTATTGTATTGTATTACATGTATATGTCATGTAAATTAACAGTGAAGAAGCCATTTTTAGCGTGGCAAAAGTGTTGATATTGGTGTTTTGTATTAAACATATCCACCCCACAAAAAAGAGCTTAAACGCTTTATGACCAAAGTAAGCCTTAATGTCTTTATACCCTCTATAACACCTATTATCCAAAGCGTGCTTTGTCCATGTAAGACTTAAAACCTTCATGCAAAAAGATACCAATGACGTACTCCAATGTGGACTCATTATCAAAAAATTGGGTACATGGTTTCTGTCAAAGAGGGAAAATGCTTATCTCTCCTAGAAAATAATCAATTTGGATTTTCTTCAGTACTTAATTTATGGGATTGGGGATTTATTACCATTTATACGGTAATTAGGACCGTTTTGGAAATATATATTTTCAATGTTATGTCATTTATTTACTTGTTGAATCATGTAGTTTTAATAAGAAGTTGAAATACATTTGAAAATACAATATTAAGTACAGAAGATTTGCAGAAATGAAAAACATTTACATCATTTTTGCATATTTGAGATTTTGGCGGCCATTTTGAAAATGAAAAAAAAAAACAAGAGGCCCAGGAGGGCCTGAATCGCTCCACTGGTTAAAGTGGAAGAATTATCCCACGATTTCTTGTAAGCCTTACACAGGGGCAGCCAAATCTTGATATTTGTGAATAAATTTTGAAAAGAGACTCAAAGAACATTCTTGCAAAGTCTGGTTACAATTGGCCTTATGGTTGATTTTTAAAGAATTTTCTTATGATTTCTGTAAGTCTGATAAGCCCCTTTCTCCCTGCCACAGCCACATTTTTTTGACAAATATAAAAATTTGTGAACAAATTTTAAAAAGAACGACTAAAGGCTCATTCCTGCAAAGTTTGGTTCAATTGGGCACACTGGTTGATTTTTTAAGAATTTTCTTATGATTTCTTTAAGTCTGATAAGCCCCTTCCTCCCTGCCATGGCCACATTTTTTGACAAATGTAAACAAGCTGAAAATTACACCAAGGCAAGATCTTATAGTCACCAACATTTTGTGAAAGTTTTGTTTAGATTTGTCAATATTTGTAGTTGCTAGAGTGAAATCAAAGTCAAAATAGAGTTGAAAATGGCAATTTTGTCAAATTCAAGGGCACATAACTCATGATATATAATTCCGATCAAGCTAAAAATTATACCCAGGCAGGATATTATGCTTATATATATTCTGTCCAAGTTTTGTCTTGATTAGTTGATATTTGTAGATTTTAGAGTAAAAATAAAGTCAAAACCAGCTATTTTTGACATTCAAGGGCAGATAACTCAGGTTATTCTGGTTCGATCAAAATTCTTTGAAGGAATCTGAGAAAGGGTCACCCAAGGATCATTCCTGTGAAGTTTGGTTGAAATACATCCAGTAGTTTCTGAGGAGAAGATTTTTAAAGAAAAAGTTAACGGACGGACGGACGGACGCACGGACGGACGGACGCACGCACGCACGACGGACACAACGCCATGACAATAGCTCGCTGGCCTTCGGCCAGTGGAGCTAAAAATTGCAAAAAGTCACCTAAGGAACATTCTGGCAAAGTACACTCATAATATGTCCAGTGATTACAGAAGCGGCAATCAATGAAAAATTTTCTAATGATTTCTGATAAGCCCCATCCTGCCATGCACCCATTTTTGGACAAAAAACAGTTTTTTTCTAACATTTGACCGCTTGACCTAGTTTTCAACCCCAGTGACCCAATTTCAATCCTTCAATGATTTCATCAAAACAATCACTCTGACCTCTTTTCAGATTGACTGGGCAGAAAATATGACCTCTGAAGGGCATACAAGGTTTTTCTAAGATTTGACCTAATAAAGATTTATGTTTAATTAAAGAACTTTTTCATGGTTTGTCATATTCTGATAAGCCCTACCCTGCCGCACCCAAATTTATAGACCAATTAAAATTTTACTAACAAAGTATTATTGAATAACAAAGTATGGTCGAAAGTAACAAAGTATGGTTGATTTTAAGAATTTCTCGTGATTTCTCCCATTCTGATAAGCCACGCCCTGCAATGCCCACATTTATGGACCAATCAAAATTTCATGAACAAGTTAAGTATAGGGTCACTTAAGGTGCATTTCTACCAAGTTTAATTGAAATTGGCCCAATCGTTGATTTTTAAAGAATTTAACAATTATTTTGTGATTTTTCTAAGTCAGATAAGCCCGGCCCTGCCACACTCAAATTTATGGACTAATAAAAATTTCACGAACAAGTTAAGTAAAGACTCACCCGATGTACATTTCTGCCAATTTTGGTCAAAATTGGCCGAATGGTAGATTTTTAAAGAATTATTTTGTGATTTCTCTAAGTCTGATAAGCCCAGCCTGGCCACGCCCACATTTATGGAGCAATCAAAGTTCTTTAAACAATTTAAGTATAGGGTCACCTAAGGAACATTCCTTCAAAGTTTGGTCAAAATTGACCAACTGGTTTGAGAGGAGAAGATTTTCAAAGAATTATTTTGTGATTTCTCGAAATTTGATAAGCCCCGCCCTGCCACACCCACATTTATAGACCAATCAAAATTTCGCTGACAAGTTAAGTAAAGAGTCACCCAAGGTACATTTCTGCCAAGTTTGGTCAAAGTTGGCCAAATGGTTGATTTTTAAAGAATTATTTTGTGATTTCTCTAAGTCTGATAAGCCCCTCCCTGCCACGCCCACATTTATGGACCAATCAAAATTCTTTGAACAATCTAAGTAAAGGGTCACCCGATGTACATTTCTGCCAAGTTTGGTCAAAATTGGCCGAATGGTTGATTTTTAAAGAATTATTTTGTGATTTCTCTAAGTCTGATAAGCCCCGCCCTGCCACGCCCACATTTATGGACCAGTCAAAGTTCTTTAAACAATTTTAGTATAGGGTCACCTAAGGAACATTCCTTCAAAGTTTGGTCAAAATTGACCAACTGGTTTGAGAGGAGAAGATTTTCAAAGAATTATTTTGTGATTTCTCAAAATTTGATAAGCTCCGCCCTGCCACGCCCACATTTATAGGCCAATCAAAATTTCACTGACAAGTTAAGTAAAGAGTCACCCAAGGTACATTTCTGCCAAGTTTGGTCAAAGTTGGCCAAATGGTTGATTTTTAAAGAATTATTTTGTGATTTCTCTAAGTCTGATAAGCCCCGCCCTGCCACGCCCACATTTATGGACCAATCAAAATTCTTTGAACAATTTAAGTAAAGGGTCACCCAAGGAACATTCCTGCAAAGTTTGGTCAAAATTGGCCCACTGGTTTGAGAGGAGAAGATTTTTAAAGAAAAAGTTAACGGACGCACGGACGCACGGACGCACGCACGACGGACACACCGCCATGACAATAGCTCGCTGGCCTTCGGCCAGTGGAGCTAAAAATACAAAAAGCCTATTATAAGCATGGAAACACTTTTAGATTTAATATACTCAATTTTCCTAAGAAATGATCTCATTTACATACAGAACATGATTACAAATTATAGGGAAGTGATATTTCGATATTTAGTTAAATGGTCATTTTGCGGCGGCCATCTTGCAAAATCATTTGAAATGTCGAATATATCCTAAAATGTCGATAGTCAACACTTTGACCTTTATTACAAGGCATCTAATAAACACTTTAAAACAAATTCTAGCAATTATTCGCTGTGAAAATGATTTCCAAATGCAAAGTAAATATAAATAAAGGCAATATCTATACTATTTTTCTCTTGTTTTACATATTCAAGGGGCATAATTCGTGCTAATTTTGGTGTGAAATTATCTTTTACTATTTAATGATATGAATTGATAAAATCTATAAGCATTTTGGTCATTTGCGCTTAAATTTTGGTTATTTTGGATCCCATGAATGTGTATAAGGTGAGTTATAAACAAGTATTTTTTGTAATTCAAGGGGAGATAATCAATCGTTCCGCATATGCTTATCCAGCACTTATATATCAAACAACAAGTTGCATTTGAAAGGGAATTCACCAAGCTTTACAATGATATAGGTGTCATAAAATCCCGGTAGGGGGGGACCTAGGGTGTAGCCAGCCCACGGACTAATAGTTACAGTGTTGGTCACATATTCTCAATAATGAAATATTTCTGACAGAAGTGTTTAATATTTGTCAAAAAAGTCAAAAGTAGAGTCATGCAAAAGTAAATGATTGGATTTATTTTGAGGCCTCTTGCATTCAGATTTATAAGTCTTCAAATTAACATTTAAACATTATAGCTTCTATAACTTCCTGCGAAGTAATGACATCAAAAAATTTAATTATTTGTATAGAACTAATTGACTTTGTGTTCCAACCAATGCATGAAGATTAGATGTCTGATTAAATGTAAAGGGAAAAACAAGAGCTGTCACTGTAAGATGACAATGCCCCCGACACCGCTTTGATTTTAAATTATGGCCAATCTATGTTCAAGGTCAAGGTCATCCAGGGGTCAAGGTCACCAAAGTATGTGCCTACAGAAAGGTAATGTACCAAGGAATGTTGTGGTAAAGTATGAAGCGAATATGTTAAGTAATAAGGAAGTTATGGCCAATGTTAAAGTTTTTGGACGGAATGACGGACAGACAGACAGACGGACAGACAGACGGACGGACAAGTCAAAGTTATGATGCCTCCCTATCGGGGGCATAATAAACCTCAAACTTACTTTATCTTGTAAATGTCTCCATCTTCAATGGGCTCATTGTCATGATACCAGGTGATCTTGGGTATTGGTTCTCCTGTTGCCTTAGCAACAAATTGGGCTGGTTTACCCTCTTTGACCTTGACATCTTCAACAACAA
Source organism: Fragum sueziense (assembly GCA_963680895.1). Lineage (NCBI taxonomy): Eukaryota > Metazoa > Mollusca > Bivalvia > Cardiida > Cardiidae > Fragum > Fragum sueziense. Next base: position 21,984,055 of record OY804609.1, on the reverse strand, counting down.
TGGAGAACTCTGGTGCAGTCTGGGGTGTCTCAGTAGGCAAGGTAATTTCTGCTTCTACAGTTTCTACCTCTTCTGGCTTTTCTACAACTTCTTCCACAATTTCTGTGACATCTTCAGCAAACGATCTGTTGATGAGAGGGGGTAAATTATAATTTCATCCATTCCTTAACAATAGAAATGTAAACATGAATGTCATACTCTACCCCTTTCCCAAACAAGACCTCGTTTTGACGTCCCCAATAGAAAAGGCTTGGGAAAACATTGAAACAAAAGAAGAAACTGCTGATAACCAGCAGTTTCTCCTTTTGTCTCAATATTTTCTGTGTCATATTTTACACAAATTATATCTTTAATAACATCCATTTTGTCATTTGTGGCAGTTATTTAAGTGGACCACCTTAAAACTTTGTCGTTTGGGAAAGGGTTAAGACAAAGAATGTAAGCTGATACAATCAATCCTTGGTAACTACAGCAAATACATGAGACTATTACAAAATGTGCTAATCATAAAAAAGAAAGTTTTATCTTATCATCTTGCGATCATATTCAAAACAAGGATTTTTTATCAGATTTTCAAATATGGTTTTAAGATGGGAAGTGTTCAAAAATCAATTACACTTCTTTGTAAAAAGCCCTAGCCATATTAAGCTAAATTTATGGCATAAACTTCATATATCTTGGCAAATATCATATCAGTAGAGATTTTTTTTTTCATCTGAAATAAAGTAAAATCAATTTGTCTAAAAAAAAAATCATGAAAGAATAAAGAAAATGAAATGCATCTGAAAATCTTGAAGTAAATTTTGTTACTACCAAAATGCCACCAACCATGTTAGGAGTACTCATTTGGCCTTCAAAGTTTTTTGTTAGAAAAATATACTCTGTAATCAGAAAATTGCTGAACGACCACTGTCATGGCAGCATTTACCTTACATGGAGAAGATTGTAAGATTCCTTGTAAAAATCTGCCTTTTAAGCTGACCATGTGTGGCCAGAGACACCAATCTTATGGAATTGCAAAATAAATGAATAACTGAATCTCAATAACAAAGTCATGGCCCCAACACACTTACCCATCCTGCTTATCAGACTGAAGTACATGCCTAAAGTCTAGCTGGGACGAGTCATATGGAGTACCAACTTTGGTTTCCCTATAGTGAAGAGTCAAATAAAGGGAGGTTAATCATACACAAATCATGCATCGCATACACACATGCAGTATTATGGTATGAATATTACAGATATTCAGAAATCAATATAATGTTCATGCATAAATGAATAATATGTATAAAATTATTGAAGACAGAATGAAAGACCATTATACCATGAAAGAAAAGAGCCCTTGTACACAATGCTCTCAGAATATGTGATTGCTGGTTAAACTGACTGTTGGTTGCATGGACAGAAATTAAATACCACATATTTCTGAGAGCATAAAAATGTAATTACCTAAACCCCTCAAAATCTAGTCAAACCCTATCCTACATTCAGAACTTAAACTCTACAACTGTAAGTCACAAAACTTGATAAAAGCAGAGTGAAATCTTTCTGCTTATTTTTTTTTCAGGTTACTTCATGCTTATAGACTTTGGAATCCTCTTTTACATTATCAAATTTCATAGAAAAAAGAAACAGCTTTTGTAAATTGAAGTCAAGATTAAAGTTAATCAGTTGGGACAAACAAACTTTGCATCAAATTATTCTTAACCTAGACTTTCCTATCCCCTATGGGTTTTTTAATTGAAGAGTTATGAATACAAATCAAACTCATGCAAAAGTATGGAGATTAAAAAAGATCCAAGACCCTGTTATTCTAGCAATGACTTACACTCTTTTTACAAAAGTCCTCCTTTCTGGTATCTCAGATATGGGGTATAAACTTTATAATGGAAATAAAAACTCATTTCTAATTCTCCCAAACTCATTTTCAATTCTCTCAAACTCATTCTTAATTCTCCCAAACTCATTTTCAATTCTCCCAAACTCATTTTTAATTCTCCCAAACCCATTTTTAGGTCGGGAAATCTCTTTGAGATTTTCACGTCCTATAGCGATCCAACGCTTCTAACGCTTTTCTACGAAAATCTCGTATCTGCCGCTTGTTTTAATCTGCAGATACGAGGTTTTCGATATAATTTGGTCACCGCATAGTCGTTCAAAATGTCTGAGTCCGCCGAAAAAGTAGACCTACCTATGAACAATTCAAAATTACTCAAATTACATAATCATCGTAAAGACTTTCATTTCTTAATTGTTTTATCAAAACAATGCAGCAGTTTGCTCATAAGTGCGAAAACTATCAACTTCTCTTTTTGGCGGAAAGGTTGATTCGATCTATTCTAACTGGTGTGGCAGACTAGAGCAGACGAGAATTTCAACACCAAATTACTGCGCCACACAGTTCGTGTAATCGGACATTTCCGTGAAGCACTCGTAGATTCACGGAAAATCTATTTATATCCTGACTCTAGTCGAGTCCTTCTCCTTGTTCAATTGCTATGCGCACAATCGCATTTTACAACACATGCATTTTATCGGGTTATACGCTCACGTGTTTTTAAAACACTTCGCGGTGTAAAGCTAGTCTCCTATGCTTTGACCAACTAAAGTGTTACCGTAACGGCGTTGACGGACTTTGAGCCGTCTTGAGTACATACAACGTAATTTTCGTAATTTATTCATCCTTATTAATCTAGGCTTAGGTTTAACAGGAATTTAATCATCTTTCTTCGACCTGGGCTTGAGATATATGCTATTTATGAGTTAATTGTAGGCCTCTGTCTCTGCAGATGATAGGGGTGATAGAGTTATCTCTTTCACAAACGACAGAAAGAACAATCCAAAGTGAAAGCTAATGCGAAAAGCAAAGAGGACAGCAAAAATAAAAAGAAAGCAAGATCTAGATTTGTGTGCAGAAAATACGAGCTCACTTTTTTCAAATTCTGAGTTTAACGCACATATTATTAGAATTGTTGATCAATGTTTGTGGTCTAACCTTTACCATTATTTACAATGTGCTATATTGTAAATTTAATTATCTAAATCTGGTCAGTTCTCATGCCACTTTTGTGAACCATATTAAATTTAACTTCATTCCTGATTCTGAATTTTACTCAGAAATTTTCCCGTCATAATATTAATATTTTTCATCGTGCAAAGTTTAACCTTTCCTAAGCAGTAGAATGTAAAACTGCTCTCAGGCCCGTAGGAAGCAATTTGATAAGGGGAAGGGCTCAAAACTCTGTCCGGGTTAGTGTCTGAACATCTTAAGGGCTAATTGGCCTTTTCTTCAATTTTCTATGTAAAATGAGGAAAATTCGATATTTTTGGCCAACATTTGGGGCTTATCCCATCCCGTAGCCCCACCTGTGCCTACGGGCCTGCATAAAAAACGGAATACTGTTGTTACATGTAATGTCAAGTTTGTGTTGATAATTTAGATAAATATTAATGTAAAGTTTAGCTGAAGAATTGTTGAAAGACAGATTGAGGCAAAGAAAAAATGTTGAATATCAAAATGTTTTCGTTTTGCCACAATGTATCCTCAAACCTTGTTATAATGGATATCAAAATGATATAATGTTTTACAAACTGTTAACCCAGACAATTCATTAAGGCAGTCCATCCGTAATGAGATTCATGCGACGTCGGATCTTTTCTGACGACGCCCTAAATATTTTTAACATACGGTTACCCGTTCAACACGGACACGTTACGGGTTAAAAGAAATCGACACTTTCCATCACCGAATGTTTACGACATCACCCGAAAAAATACGACATCGTGTAATGGATTTGGTTTATTGGGGTTTTACGCAGTTTTCAACTACTAGGGTCATATCGCGGCGGACCGTGTAATGGAGTAGATCTATATTGTTGAAAGTTACCCTTTCGTCTCCTATGATTTCTTTTCTAGAAATATCAAATTTTTGCTTATGTTAACTCGGGAATAAGAGTATAAGGATTAATTTTAATGTGCAATCAGATAACAACATTGAGAATATTTTACGAATTCAATGTAAATTTAAGAAAATTGACCATTTACTGTATTTCGAATCCTCTGTTTCCCGACCTTCAGTACTATCAGTACTTTGATTAATTCTCCTAACCAACCTTTTTTTTCTTTTGAATAATATGTATTATAACCAAAGATAATCCCCAGAGAGTAATAATGAATTAAGTTCTTGTATATAACATGCATAATAATTAGTTAATTGAGTCTGATTATTAAGAGTGTATACTATCTTCAGATAAAATATGTCCCTTCTGGATTAAGCAAAAAAGAAGCATATTGGAATATACTTGTTTTATAAAAATAAAAAAGTAAATATTAATTATCTATACAGAAAACCAATCCGAAGTGAATAGTTTCCGTGATGGTCATGCTGGACGTTTAGGTCTCAATATATGACCTGGCAGACCAGAGATGGTCTGCCATGTCATTTATTGAGACCTATACTATGCAGGCTGACCAAGTTGTATAATTTTCATAATGCCAATAATAACATTTGTTAACATTTTAACATTTTTAGACATTGTTAAACAACTGTCAAGAATTGACGATGTTTTGCAAACCTTTCCATTGACAGAACAGACTTGTACACAATGTCAGCTAACCGTAATCACAATCATAGTGATCCTTAATTTGACTCCCAAGCACTCAGGTACCATGATACATACACACTTGTCTATGTATTTTAGTATCAGAGTGCTGGAATTCAAATTAAGGATGCCTAGTATGTTCACAACCATATGCCCTTAAATCCCAATGAATAGCTTCATTATATATTTTCAATTCCAAGCAAAATCATTTGTATCAACAAACATTACTTACACCCTCTTTTTCAAGGCATCGGTATAATCAACTTGTTCCGTTTCATACTGCACACCAACTTTGGTCACACTGCTCATGCAAAGGCAAAATACCAAACTTTAAAATGCAACATGCAATAAATTAGATCTAAATATTTGAGAGTTAAAGAAACAGGAATAATTGAAGAATCACAAATGGGCAAAATAATTTTTTTTCCAAACAAAACCTGGTTTTGACGTCCATAAAGAAAAGGCTTGGGAAAATGTTGAAACAAAAGAAGAAACTGCTGATAACCAGCAGTTTCTCCTTTTGTCTCAATGTTTTCTGTGACATATTTTACCCAAATCATATCTCTCATAACATCCGTTTTGTCTTTTGAGGCAGTTTTTGAAGAGGATCGCCCTAAAATTTTGTCATTTGGGAAAGGTATAAAGGCACTTATATTTCAAGTTCTAATCAGGAATGGACAAATTCAATGTACAGAAACAGCCTTCAAGTGCATAGATCCTGCGATCATCAAACCCCCCTTTACTATTTTGCCTACATGTTTCTGCATTATATACCATTTTAAATGTGCTAATAAGACAATAGTTAATGTGAAATAACCTATTTGTGAAATTACTTTTGTTTAAAGAGTAAGACTGGTGAAGTAGTAAGGTTTATCTTAGATTATCTTCAAAGATGAGCTTGTAAAACGTAAAACAAAATTTTAAAGCTTCACGTTAAAGCAGATGCTCTATAAATGTGCTAATAAGACAATCATCAATGTGAAATCACCTGTATGTAAAATTACTTTTGTCTAAATAGTAAGATTGATGAAGCGGTAAGGTTTATCTTAGATTATCTTCGAAGTTGAGCTTGTAAAATGTTAAACAAAATTTCAAAGCTTCAAGTTAAAGCAGATGCTCTATAAAAATGTTTTTGTACATCAAGTTGTCAATTGAAAGAGTCTGGAAAATCTATTAACTGAAACGCAATCTGGAAAAAGATCCTTTGTGGCATTTGAGACCAACTTAGATCCAGATCAGCCTGTGCATATCATCCAACTTTTCTAATAACTTCTTCATAGTCTGAGGCAACTGCGAGAAAGCAGTATGGATCCTGATCTGACTGCACTTAGTCACTGGCTTATCTGGATACATAGTAAGTCTCAAAATTGTTTAATGCAATAATAGACCATTTTTTCCAGATCCTGCTTCTATTATAAGCTACCATTCTTTGACAAAATGGTAGTATTTCTACTTCGATGGCTGAGCGCGAAACAGTTGTAACTACCTATATACATATAGGCAGTTACAACCATTTGCACTGAGCAATCAACTGGATGTATACATAGCTAAATATAGAAATGCCTGAAAACCTTCACCAGGGACCTCCAACTTACACTTTAGTTTTCAATGCATCCCTGTAGTCTACTTGTATGGCCTCGAAAGTTTCCCCCACTTTTGTGCCAACATTTTTCTTTGAAATAGCATCTCGATAATCAACCTGTATGGCCTCGAAAGTTTCCCCAACTTTCGTATCTACTTTCTTTTTCAAAGCTTCTGCTCGATAATCGACTTGCTCCGTTACGAACTTTTCGCCGACTTTCGTCTTTACGCTTGTTTTGAGAGCTTCAGATCTGTAATCCACTTGTTCAGTCGCGAATTTTTCACCAACTTTGGTTTTTACTTTGGTCTTTAAAACCTCAGATCTATAATCAACTTGTTCTGCTTCGAAATGTTGACCAACTTTGGTATCCCTGTACATGCAAATATGGGGAAAAACAAGATGGGTTAGTAAGGTATACATGCAGAATATGCACAAGAAATGCAGATTTTATAAATAAAAAAGTTGTATACAGAAGTCCAAACATGAGTAAAAGAGCATTTGATTTATTTAGAAAAAATATCAGCACATTTCACTTTGCAATCAGCACAATGTAGGGCCTAAGGGGTACACTATAACCATGTCACCCAACCTTACCATTCATTGATAAATGCACTCCTCAAAGCTTGTAAAATCCTTGAGTTAGCATAAAACAATAATTATTTTAAGTCCAAGTTATCCTGTATGCAATTACACTCGATTTTCCATTAACCATTCAAAATGAAAAGCCAAAACTCTTTTACCAATGTTTGGAAATATATAATTATGCTGATACATTCAACTTCCTTGAATAGTAAGTGAAGATATCGTCGCTTTTCTACGAAAACCTCGTATCTGCAGCTTGATTTAAGCTGCAGATATGTGGTTTTTGCAGAAAAGCAGCGATATATTCCTTATTGTTAGTGACAGGGATAGAATGTAATTTGAGCAAAAGATCATAAATATGAGTAATAATTTGAGTATCATCCCTGGTTATGTTATTCTTCAATTAATTATAAACACAATGGACTTTCTTAACCCATTACCAGACGGCAAAATTTTAGACTTTTCCAAATTCAAAGGTCTTGCAGAGGACAGTTTCAAGTTGGTAAAATGTTAAAAATCTTTGCATTTTGGGTTAGAAAATATTGTGGGAAATGAAGAAATTGCTTGTCTCAAGCAATTTCTTTATTTTCCACAATGTTTTCCCAGGCCTTTTCTTGCGAGGGAGTCAAAAGGCGTAACTGTGCAGTAATGGGTTAAACCATGCTTCTTTACAAGTATCAAGTTCTCAATTTGAGTATTAATGGCTTGATAACATATGCTGGTAAATTATACATTAAGGGCAATGCATACTTGGTCATATATCAATGGAGAACATTACATTAACCAAAATGTTGTATCACAAAACAATTGTCAGCATCAAACATATTGGTAATAGAAACAACCTATTCAGTGGTAGGCTAGCAAGACAAATTTGGTTTGAGAAGATATATTCAAAGGAAAGGACCAAAACTTGCATTGTTTTACCTCTTAGATTTTATTACTGGCTTCAAACTCTCCCTGTTTATTAAAGATTTGTACAAAGAGATGAAAATAATATTTCCTGGAAATAATACATTTAGTTGTCCTACATATTCCAAGCCTTTAAACTCATTTTGACAGATTCAAATTACACATAACTTTATGGGAAGCAAAGGTACTGTCATTATTTTCTTTAAATAGTAAACATATTTTGCATTCCTTTTCATTCCAAGCCCTTATTTTGATGTGTACATATATGTCAATCCTCTCTAGTATATATATATGAAATCCTCTGTCAGTGGTCTATATCATTATTTTGTAATATTTTGATACAAGTCCATTATATATTATACATGACAGAACTTACGCTTTGTGTTTCAGCGTATCCCTGAAGTCGATTTGTTGAGCGTCCATTTTGACATCTACCTTTGTTTTGCTAGACATGCAAAAGCAAGAAAACATGAACAAGTTTAAAGCAAAACCAAAAAGAATCAATTGAAAAACAACACCAACTTTGCAACAATATCAACAAACTTGTCTGCCCTAGCTACAGGTTAAAGGGACCCATGCTAGATATTTCAGGTACTAGAACAACACAGAGACAGCAGGGTTTTCCCTAGCGCAAAAAATTGTGGGCTTTGGTGCAGTTTTAACTTAACCCTTTCCCAAACAAGACCTGCTTTTGACATCTTTAATAGAAAATGCTACGGAAAACATTGAAACAAAAGAAGAAACTGCTGATAACCAGCAGTTTCTCCTTTTGTCTCAATATTTTCTATGCCATATGTTACCTAAATTCACTCTTTAATAGCTTCCATTTTGTCATTTGTGGCAGTTTTTAAAGTGAAAGGGTTAAATGATCCTCTAAAAATTATCAGCTGGGACATAAAGAAACAGTGTAACAATAGGCACGACCCCCTAATTTGAAGACCAGGGGGACATAATGACCCCCTCTACAAAAAAGTCAAGGGAAAACAGGCCTGGAGACAGTGAGAATTTGGGTAGTTGTGTGATGCAGCACATTATCCATGGCCAAAAAGAACGGTATTTTAGAGTTCATGGTACCAAGTTTTTCAATTTTTTATTACGGATCAATTTCCTATTTTGTTATAAAGCTGAAATTAAATATATGGGTAGGTAAAATAGATACAGACTTGAATTACAAGGACAAAATCAATTTAATTTGAATGTTACCTAGACAAAAATGATCTGCTCAAACAGGTTTACCAATCCATACAACATTTCTTGAAAATAATTTTTACTTGTTTGTATGTCAGGGAATCTAGCATGGGTCCCTTTAAATCAAACATCAGCTATAAAAAATCTTTGAGTGGTCATTGAAGAATATGAGCAATCGCATATTATAAGCAGGAAGATATTAAATTTGTTCCAAATACTGAATGTCTGGTCTTTAAAAAATTGACCTTGAAATCTGACATTGGGGATAATTTCTTCATATCTGGTTAATGGAATCAAAAGACATATTCATGTTGCATAATAATTTGTCCAAGTATTGAATAAATGCCATAGACAAGCTGATCTTCTCTCTTTTTTACCAATTCCAACAAAATGAAATAGTGACATCTAAATCAAAGGTCGAGGGCATACATTCAGTATCCCTTGTTGTAACCAGCAATTTCTTCTTTCTATTCAAATCCTTTATTAAGGTAAAATACCCGTAATGTTGCCATTTTGAAATTCAAAAAGCATCTGCTTTTTTCGAACAGCGTCGTTGTGTATCCGAATTTATTCAGGCGCGGTCATAGACATTCGGTGGTGGAAAGTTCCACCGCCGAATGTTTGCGACTGCACCCGAATAATTCCGAGGTTGTGCCAATCTCATTAGGAATAGACTACCATAACAGTCATAAAAGGTCTTTGGCCTACCATAAAAATCAAACATATTCACAAAGTACCAAATGAGAGAAACAAAATAACAAGTGATGTTACCTTACAGGTTTTGCATCTAAACTGAATAAATGGAAAAAAGGAAAGTTTCGTTGATACAATATATCATAGTGATTGATACGTATGTTACTATATAAAAGGCACTGGGATAAAGGGAGAGAATTTTTCTTCAGTGCAAGTACTCATCAATAATTTGTTTAAGTGAAAAATATAGTGGGTGACTTTAATTGTTACCATGGAAACTTACACTTTAGTCTGCAAATTTCCCCTAAAGTCTTGTTGTTGTGGAGCAGTCTTGACTCCAACCTTGGTTTTCCTAGATATACAACAACAATAATGAACATGCAATGGGCATTCAGATTTTCCATTCTCATTTGATTTCCCTTCCTTAACCCTTTCCCAAACGGCAAAAATTTAGGGTGATCCACTTCAAAAACTGCTACAAATGACAAAATAGATGTTATTATAAAAAGAATTTGTGTAAAATATGGCACAGAAAATATTGAGACAAAAGGAGAAACTGCTGGTTATCAGCAGTTTCTTCTTTTGTTTCAATGTTTTCCCAAGCCTTTTCTGTTGGGGACGTCAAAACCAGGTCTTGTTTGGGAAGGGGTTAATTGCTTACCCCATTACCACACAATGACTCTTTTTGACTCCCTGCAAGATAACAGCTTTGAAAAACATTGTTGAAAATGAAGAAATTGTTTGTAACAAGCAATTTCTTCATTTCCCACATTTTTTTCTACCAAAAAAGATCAAAGAATGCGAAATTTCATTCAATTCATATGGTCGTCTGCAGCATCTTTGAATTTGGACGAGTCCAAAATTTGGTCATTTGGTAATGGGTAGATTCATGCTTAAGCTAAAATTAAACAACTTCAATTTCATTCCTTTCTACTCTAAATTAAATTTCTCAAACAAAAACAGTTCATAGTTTAAGCATTTTTCATGCAGTAACAAGAAATGATAATTGAAACAATAAACTAATAATTCAAACAGTAACAAATAACAAGTTTTCTTATAGATAGTGACTTGCTGTAAATCATTGTTCTTCAGCTTTCCACCTTGGATAATTCTACTCACAGCTTATCATGCATCTAATGAAGCTCTAGAACTCCTAACTAAACAAAGGCATTAACAACTCTTCAAATCTTCAGCCTCTCGATCATTCAATATAATCAAGCTAACAGGTCATGCTCAACTGTCAACAGTACAACTTTGAAAAGTAACATAAACTTGTCAATTTGACAACAAACTTGATTTTTTATCCTTAACTATTTCTACAACAAATCTCTAAGATTGATCATTCTATTACGAAGAAATTTAATTTGACTTACACATCTTTCTTGAGCTGACCTCTCAAATCTTTCTGGACTTCTGCTTCTGCAAAACAACCATAGTCAAAAGGCTAGAACAAATCTATTGTCAGTGCAAATAAATTACACAAATTGAATATTTTCAGGGACAGAAAAGGACAAAATCGTGTCCAGTAAATATATGCAAAGCCCATCTAAAATAGGTCACAAAATAAATCTTTGCCAAAAATGTCCGTCAAGAGTAAGGAAACTTTACCTTTAATCTGATCTAAGACCCATGAGCTAATTAGTGTCTCTTGGTACAAAGTTGATGAAGTTTCCATTATAAAGCATTGATAAAATCTATGTCAGTCAATTAACAGCTATGAAAACATAACCTTGGTTCAAGATCTCATTCCATTGACCAGGATATTGAATTAGTAATCTCTGAATTGTTTCACAGGTCTGGATAAAGAACCTGGCAGAGAATCTCTAGCTTACAGCTAGAGATGCTCTGCTAGGTCATTTGTCTGGACCTACAGTATTGTAAAGAAAGTATTCAACCTACCTTTAACAATAAGAGAAGCAGAAGCCGTTTCTTTGCCAGCTTCATTGATGGCCACACATTTATATGTACCAGCACTTTCTGGTGTGACCTCATTCAAGGCCAAGGTTGTGTTGTATATGTTACCAATTTTAGCCACTTCCACATTATGCATCTCTTTGTTTACTATCACAAAATAGTTGATCAACCTACCTTTAACAATAAGTGAAGCAGAAGCAGTTTCTTCGCCAGCTTCATTGATGGCCACACATTTATATGTACCAGCACTTTCTGGTGTGACCTCATTCAAGGTCAAGGTTGTGTTGTATGTGTGTGTTACCATCTTTAACAATCTCTACAGATAGTATAGACAAAGTTCAGCCTGCATGCAAGTGTGCAGGCTGAACTTTTTCTATTCTATCAGTGGAAATCATTGACAATTACAGGTTCCAACATATCTCACCAGTGGATTTTTTTATGAACTCATACAAAATATCAGAATGTTTTCAACTTTTCCATAATTTTTTACAATATAGATTATTATCTCACTAAACAAATACTAAACCTACCTTTCACAATAAGTGAAGCTGATGCAGTTTCTTCTCCAGCTTCATTGATGGCTACACATTTGTATGTACCAGCACTTTGTGGTGTGACCTCATTCACGGTCAAGGTCGTGTTGTATGTGTTACCATCCTCGGTCAGCTCAATGGTGAATGTCTCGTCTGGTTCCAGCTGGACTCCATTGTGACTCCAGTGGATCTGTAACGGAAACAGAAAGTAGTTCGATGCTTTTCAATGAAAATGTCGCAACTGCAGCTTATTTTAACCCTTTCCCAAACGATAAAATTTAAGGGTGACCCACTTCAAAAAATGCCACATATGACAAAATGGATGTTATTATAGATAGGATTTGTGTAAAATATTGCACAGAAAATATTGAGACAAAAGGAGAAACTGCTGGTTATCAGCAGTTTCTTCTTTTGTTTCAATGTTTTCCCAAGCCATATGTACTACAGACGTCAAAAGGCGGTCTTATTTGGAAAAGGGTTAAGCTGCAGTTATGAGGTTTTTGTTGAAAAGGGACATTTTGTGAATAATCAATGCTCCTGACGTACCTCTTTAAGTCATGAAAATGTGACATGCTTTCTCAGGCCACATTATCACATATTACTATGGTTATGATATTTGGCTTCACATATTACAAATGATGTTGGCCTTGAACCCCTTAAATCATAGGAAAAGTGATTGTTGCATTTATAAGAAAAAATACACATAAAGTCTGTCCTCTAAGCTTGCTCAATAATAGGCATTTTTCTAAATGTTCAAATTTTGTGTGCTAGGTTGACTAAAAAGCATGCATTTTTCCAAAATCTCTAGGAGCATTGGAAGATCCTAAAACCCCCTTTTATTGTAATTAGCTAGTGGCCAAAGTAACAATGTCATAGACATATGAAATACTAAGACTTACATCAGGTTTGGGTAGAGCAGCCACTTTAGCAGTGAAAGATACAGTAGAGCCTTCGTCCACATTCTGGAATTTGGGCTTCTTCATGAAGGCTGGTGGTATCAGCTCTTCTTCTTGTTCTTCAACTGAAATTGATCATTCAGGTCAATGAAATTCAATCATGAAATTTCTTAAGTTAGAAATGATAGACTGTCAGAAGGACATGCTTTATAATCTAGCTATAAAATTCAGTTGATACATGTGATTCACATAGGTTTGAGGTCCCCATATATAATTGGTTTTATCAAGTTTGAAAGATTGGAAAACTGACTACCTATAATATCTTCTCTATCAATATCTTCTTATTAATCATGATTTAATTTCAAACTTAAAATGCAGAATAGCATTCAAAAATAGCTTTATCATTAGCTTAATTGTTATACAGTGACAGTTTTTCAGTATATTTATTCAATAATCATACTCACCTTCCACAAACAGCTCAGCAGTAGACTTGGCAGTACCCAGGTCATTCTTGGCAACCACTGTGTATTTACCAGCATCTTCAGGGTACACATCAGGTATGGTCAGCTGTGCGACCTGGTCCTCGTATGTAATCTGGAACTCCTCAGCCTCCGCGAGGTCGACATCCTCCTTCAGCCAAGTGACAGTCGGTGTTGGTTGTCCGGAGACGTGAGCCTCAAACACAGCCTTGCCTCCGTCTGTGGCGTGGATGTCTGCTAGTTCTGTTGTGAATTCAGGAGCGACTCTTGTGATTTCTTTGACTTCTGAAAATACCAGAATGTATTCTTGTGACTTCTAAATGCATTCTTATAACATCCTAAACTATTTACATAATTGTGACCCGTCACGCTAAAAGGGACCTTATAGGAAGGGTGAAAAATATCGACCCTAGCCTGTCTGCGCAGTACGCGCAGCCAGGCTAGAGCCGACACGTTTCACTTCTATGTAATTTTTTAGATCTGGAATGTTTTCCCTATCTGACTATATGTTCATTTTTCTCATACAATATCTAGTTGACCTCTGGTAAGTCTGACAAGTTTGTCAAGATATGGATTTTTTGAGTTCGGATAAGGTCCCTTTTAGCGTGACGGGTCACAATTATGTATATATCTTTCAAGTGATATCTGTTTGACCTGCCACAAGATGGTGCAAAAAGGTCAATTAACAATCTATATCTTTGTAAACATGTAAAAAATCTTTTCAGTAATTACTGGCTAAATTTGGTAACCAAATATCTTGGATGAGTTAATAGCAAAAAGATATATCAAGGAAGCTTTCATTCCTTGTTTGTGAGGACAACAAAGACTTATTCAATGAAATACAAACATACCCTGTTCAGGTGCCTTTGACTCTTCATCAGATACTGCTTCCTTTTCTTCTTCTGAAATAGAGATAGAACAAGTCTTTTATCGTCGGTGTAAATGCAAAACCTCGTATGTCGATTCTTGCGATTTTTAAAGTAAAAACTTGTGTGCCCAGTTTAGACACATTCTCGCAGGTTTTGAGATATTTTTACTGATTAGTATTAATTACACATTATTTGCGAATGATATGTCAAAATTTAAAGTAAAACATTTCAGTTTGGGAAATTTAAGTTAATACACCTTTTTCCCTCCCCTTTAAAATTTTCCAAAAACGAGATACGAGGTTTTGCATTTACAACGACGATATGTATGTTTGATAGGGATTTACTGCAACTTAAATAAAATTTTCAATTTGTAAGTTCAAAATAAGACTTCTGGGGCCAGTTTCATGAAAACATTTAAGACGTATTTTTGACTTACCGGTGTCTTACGACAAAATTAGGGCAAGAAATGCGTATCGTCAATTTATCAAAACATGGGTTATGTGATTGTTGTTTTAAGCGATATTTAAGACGTGGGCAGGTCAAAATATGTCTTAAATCTTTTGATGAAACAGGCTGCAGGCCCTTTGTATGACTCTTTTGTATTGTACAGACTCTCCTATTTTCTTTTCACAATATTAGAATAGCTATCCCTTTCCCAAACGGCAGAATTTTAGGGTGACCCAATTCAAAAGCTGCTCCAGATGACAAAAATAGTGTTGATAGACATTGGATTTGTGTACAATAAAAGCATGGAAAATATTGAGGAAAATATTGAGACAAAACTAGAAACTGCTGGTTATCAGCAGTTTCTTTTTTTGTCTCAATGTTTTCAAAAGCCTTTCTTAATAAGGACATCAAAACCCGGTCTTGTTTGGGAAAGGGCTATATAGTAAATCTTTGGGTAGAAAGAATGTGTTACCTAATCTTTATAGTCTAGTTCATCTTGATATTTCTCTTGAAACAATATTTGACTTTAAACTTTTCAAATTCATCCTCATTTAAAGATATTTTTTTTCAATAAAGCATATTGGATTTGACTTATTCATTGATTGACCTCTGAACTGACATTTGTTCTTTTAATGCTGATTAAAACTTAAAGCAGGCAGTTACAGACAATCGATATAATGTTTTATAATGACAATATGTAGTATTTGTAATTAGAATCCAGCAGAAAATGTTCCTCATTACATATCATACTCTTTATTTTCGAAAATGTACTCTTTTTTAAGCAAGTTTTCACAATCTGGAATCATATAACAAGTTTGATCTAATAAAGCAGATAATACTAAACGATACATAAAAGCATGATTACAAATTTGCATATATATTTCTATAACTATTTTTTCATGCAAAATAATGACATAAATGATGAAAATAAAATAAATGGGGGACTGGAGAGGAGAAACATAAAATATTCCTAATCTGAACATTAACATTCATAATATGTAACAAGAGGAGCTATTTTTCCTGGAAGTGTCAATTTTCACAACAGATTTTTTTTCTTATCAAAACGGAATATGTTCGAAACTCTCTCTAGATATTCCAAGTCAGTTCAGAAATTAACCTTAAACTCTTCAACAGAGAAGGTAAAATATTTTTGACAAAACTCAAGGAGCAATATCACTATGCCAAAATAGGAAGCAATAAAGATATTCTTAGTCAATATCTGTGATATCCATAAATCTTTTCCAGACAGTTTCTAGGAAAAAGGTACATCACCTCTGACAAAATACAAATTGCCAAATTCTATCAAGAAAAATACATTCAAACTTTTTTAATTTTCCAATTTAGATAGGAAATTTATTTTGATCAAACAAAAAAGGGAGGTAATAACATTTAACAGATTGCATTCAGGGTTGGTTGTTTTGTTCACACAAACTTACCAACTTGTTTCTCTTTTTCAGACAAAAATTCCTCAACAAGAGTTATCTCCCCTTGAACATCAGACCCTAAATGTATGATAATTGGGAATTATATCTGATATAAGGTGATTAAAGGAGAGATGGCATTCAAATGTCTATCTTTTTCAATTGTTGTGGAAAAAACTCTACATTGTGGGTATCCATTTGAATTGTCTCCATGAGACATTCAAATGACTACCCACAACATAGAGATTCATTGGTTGAAAAATAACATTTAGAAAGCCATCTTTCCCTATATGAATCAAAGTAAGGAATTATAACATATGTGATGATTAAGGGAGTGCTGGTATTTTGAGTTGGTTTGGTGTTTTTTCTTGTTAATCAAACTGACTTTGTGTGTGCTCATTTGATTCTTCTCCCTGAGAAAAATCAAGTGAGCATCGATAAGATAATTTCTAGTTTCAAATCCTCTGTTGTAGCACTTTTAAGAATGCATCTCAATGGCATCCACAAAGTATACTTTAGGTTAGAAATATTAGACATAACTTTATTTAGAAAACCAACACTCCTTTATATAGTTATATTTAGTGGATGTGATAAACCTTGCTAGTAAGACTGATACAGCATTATTTTTGTGTTGACAATCAACACAATGAAAGTACATGTTAGTATCACTTCCATTATCCTAATTATCAAGTTCTCTCTATCAAATCCCAAAATTCCCTTTAATCTAAACCAAAAAATCTCTATTTTCAGAATCGTACAATTATAAATATCACTACAGGAGACTAACTGACAAGGTTTGAATTTGCCCTTTTAATATGATTTTCTACATTGAATGTGTTAATAATTAAGCACAGCACTTATTCATTAGACTAATTCTTGCATCTTTGTAATTTGACGAATAATTCTAAATGACTAAATATGGCCCAATTGCACACAACACTTCAATAATTATTTTTTCTAATATATCAGTACATTTCATTCACATTTAACATAATTCTAATATATATTTTCAAACCTTTTCACTCTCATGAATTTGCAATTTCTAAAATAAGACTTCACATTTTCTTCATCAGTTTAAACTGGCTTGAAATCAATGTTAAAATCATGTCATTAGAAACAACATTAAAAGCTTTGATTCTAACTTTGCAGCCAACAATTTTGTTAAGATTTGTTTGTTAATTATATTTATTAATTGTTTATTAATAAAGAAGCAGCATTTATGAATTAATGCAATAATCAAACCTGAAATAGGCATGTACAACATTGAACTTTGTAAATGAAATGAAGTTTGTTTTAATATGAAAGCAGCAGCATTTTAGTGAATAGTAACTTTTATTTGTTAGCTGTTCCTTTATCATTTTTTTCGAGCAATTATCATGAAGCTCAATAACATTGTTAAAAGCAGTGTTATAATCATTTGTACAATATTCAGAAACAAAGATAGTCTCTTAATTTTGTCTTCAAAATAGCAAAACATGCAAGCTCAAGTATAGGACATGTTACCTCTTTGTATGTGGTAATTAACTCAAAACAATTGTAAAAAGATTTGCAATACACTTATTTTTTTTCAGTAGGAAATAGAACAAAGTCTTTGGATTTGCTTTCATCATTACAAAATTTTGATAATTCAAGTACTTAATACAGGAGTAAAAGATAAATCATTTTTCTTGTTAAGATATTTTTTAATGTTACTTTTATCTTACATTCTTAGATTTTATGAATATCTGAAAATGTGATCAAAGACAGGGGTATCTTTGGGGCAAACCACACTAGCATGCTCTTATATTTAAATTTACACTTTTTGTAGATTTTGTGTAACAACTTCCTGCATTGAATAAATCTTAAATATAGTGTAAATTCATCATCAATCAAAGCAAACATGTCATCACTTTTCCTACAAACCCTCATAACTGCAGCTTGTTTTAAGCTGCAGTTATGAGGTTTCTGATGAAAAGCAATGATTTGCTAAACTGATTTATCATCCATCAAAGCAAACATTTGCTAAACTGATTTGGCCAAAATATCAACATTCTGCCATGCCCTAATGCTCTAACTTTAGTACCTGTGCTCTGAATATCGAATTCTTGCGAGAGATCTGTTTCCGACCCAGATTCATAAATCATTTGTACACCTAGTCTAGTCATTGTCACATCCTGATCTTTTGAAATATCTGATTCAACAGAAACATGCTCAACAATGTTGGTCTCCTGTTTGGTATCTTCGGCAATAGTTTTAATCTCAGGAATGTCTTCCTTGACAGCTTCAAGTGTAATATCTGTTGATTCATCTTCTGATTTAACAATTTGGCTAACAGTTACTTGCTCAATTGATTTTTCTTCATCTATTTTCTCCTGTGTAAATATTTGTGAGATTATTTCCTCCTCTGTTTTGTCCTTGAATTCTGGTCTGAGCTCTATTTCTGCCGTTGTATCAGATGTAACTTCTGTGTCTTCTACACCAGGTCTTAATTCAATAAATGCTTCTTGTTCACTGTCAATGGTATCTTTGTCAACTTCGAGAATAGTAATTCCAGTATCAATTTCATCACCAGTTTTCAGAACAATTTCAGCTTCTTTTTCACTTACATCTTTAATGTCATCTTCAGCATCAATTGGTTGTAGTTCTACAACCAACTCGTCTTCCGAGATGCTTTTTACTACATCTTCAATAGTTTTATCTGTGTCAACATCCACTGTAATGATTTCAGTAGTATCAAATTCAGCTTCGACTTGACTTTTTTCAAGAATTTTGTCAGTAATATCCGCCTCTTCCATTATAACAGTAACAGGCATTTCTTTTTCTATTTCAGCGTCAACATCTCTGGTAATAATTGATGGTTTCTCTTCAATTACTATTTCTTCATCTATTTGATCTTGCTCTGATACAATATGAATGTCTTCCTTCACATCACAGATTTGTACATCCTCTTGAGAAATGTCAACACTTATTTCCTCTGTAGTAGCTTGTTCTTGTTCTAATACAATATCTTGGGTCATAACTTGTTCTTGGGTAATTTCTTCATCTTTGGGCTTAACATCTTTTTCAAGAACAATTTCTTCTGGTTTGACCTCTTCTTGTTCAAGAGCAACTTCAGCTTGTACTTCTTCTTGTCCAATAAGATCTTCTGATTTGACATCTTGTTCAATAACAGCTTCTGGTTTGATTTCTTCTTGTTCGATAACAACTTTGGCTAGTACTTCTTGTTCAATAACAATTTCTTCTGGTTTGACCTCTTCTTGTTCAAGAACAACTTCAGGTGTGACATCTTTCTGTTCAATGATAACTTCTTCAGCTTTGACTTCGTCTTGTTCAAGAACAATTTCAGCTTGTACTTCTTCTTGTTCAATAACAATTTCTTCTCGTTTGACCTCTTCTCGTTCAAGACTAATTTCAGCTTGCACTTCTTCTTGTTTAAAAACAACTTTGTCTGGTTTAACCTCTTCCTGTTCAAGAACAACTTCCTCTGGTTTGGTCTCTTCTTTTTCAAGAACAATTTCAGCTTGCACTTCTTCTTGTTCAAAAACAACTTTCTCTGGTTTAACCTCTTCTTGTTCAAGAACAACTTCCTCTGGTTTGGTCTCTTCTTTTTCAAGAACAATTTCAGCTTGTACTTCTTCTTGTTCAATAACAACTTCAGCTTGTACATCTTCTTTAAGTACAACTTCTTCTGTTTTGACCTCTTCTTGTTCAAGAACAATTTCTTCTGGTTTGATCTGTTCTTGTTCCATAACAACTTCTTCTGGTTTAACCACTTCTTGTTCAATAACAACTTCAGCTTGTACTTCTTCTTGTTCAAGAACAACTTCTTCTGGTTTAACCTCTTCTTGTTCAAGAACAACTTCCTCTGGTTTGGTCTCTTCTCTTTCAAGAACAATTTCAGCTTGTACTTCTTCTTGTTCAATAACAACTTTAGCTTGTACTTCTTCTTGTTCAAGAACAATTTCTTCTGGTTTGACCTCTTCTTGTTCAATAACAACTTCAGCTTGTCCATCTTCTTGTTTAATAACAACTTCAGCTTGTACTTCTTCTTGTTCAAGAACAACTTCTTCTGGTTTGACCTCTTCTTGTTCAAGAACAATTTCTTCTGGTTTGACATCTTCATGTTCCAGCACAATTTCTTCTGGTTTGATTTCTTCTTGTTCAATAACAACTTCAGTTTGTACTTCTTCTTGTTCAAGAACAACTTCTTCTGGTTTGACATCTTCTTGTTCCAGCACAATTTCTTCTGGTTTGGCCTCTTCTTGTTCTATAGCAACTTCAGCTTGTACTTCTTTTTGTTCAAGAACAATTTCTTCTGGTTTGACCTCTTCTTGTACAAGAACAACTTCTTCTGGTTTGGCCTCTTCTTGTTCTATAGCAACTTCAGCTTGTACTTCTTTTTGTTCAAGAACAATTTCTTCTGGTTTGACCTCTTCTTGTTCAATAACAACTTCAGTTTGTACTTCTTCTTGTTCAATAACAACTTCTTCTGATTTGACCTCTTCTTGTTCAAGAACAACTTCTTCTGGTTTGACATCTTCTTGTTCCAGCACAATTTCTTCTGGTTTGACCTCTTCTTGTTCAATAACAACTTCAGTTTGTACTTCTTCTTGTTCAATAACAACTTCTTCTGATTTGACCTCTTCTTGTTCAAGACCAACTTCTTCTGGTTTGACCTCTTCTTGTTCAAGTACAATTTCTTCAAATTTAACCTCTTGTTCAAGAACAACTTCCTCTGATTTGGTCTCTTCTCTTTCAAGAACAATTTCAGCTTCTGTTTCTGCTTGTTCAATAACAATTTCAGCTTGTACTTCTTCTTTTTCAATAACAACTTCAGCTTGTACTTCTTCTTGTTCAAGAACAACTTCCGGTTTAATCTCTTCTTGTTCAATAACAATTTCTTCTGGTTTGACCTCTTCTTGTTCAATAAAAACTTCAGCTTGTACTTCTTCGTGTTCAATAACAACTTCTTCTGGTTTGACCAGTTGTTGTTCCATAATAATTTCTTCTGATTTGACTTCTTCTTGTTCAATAACAACTTCAGCTTGTACTTCTTCTTGTTCAAGGACAATTTCTTCGGGTTTGACCTCTTCATGTTCAAGAACAACTTCTGGTTTGACCTCTTCTTGTTCTAGAACAATTTCTTCTTGTATGACCTCTTCTTGTTCCATAACAATGTCTTCCGTTTTGATATCTTCTTGTCCAATAACAACTTCAGCTTGTACTTTTTCCTTTTCAAGAAAAAATTCTTCTGGTTTGATCTCTCCTTGTTCAAGAACAATTCCTTCTGGTTTGACCTCTTCTTGTTCGTGAACAATTTCTTCCGTTTTGATCTCTTCTTGTTCAATAACAACTTCAGCTTGTACTTCTTCTTGTTCAAGAACAACTTCTTCTGGTTTGACCTCTTCTTGTTCCAGTACAATTTCTTCTGGTTTGACCTCTTCTTGTTCAAGAACAATTTCTTCTGGTTTGACATCTTCTTGTTCAAGAACAATTTCTTCTGGTTTGATCTCTTCTTGTTCAATAACAACTTCAGCTTGTACTTCTTCTTGTTCAAGAATAACTTCTTCTGGTTTGACCTCTTCTTGTTTCAGTACAATTTCTTCTGGTTTGATTTCTTCTTGTTCAGTAACAACTTCAGCTTGTACTTCTTCTTGTTCAATAACAATTTGTTCTGGTTTGACCTTTTCTTGTTCAAGTACAATTTCTTCTGTTTTGACCTCTTCTTGTTCAAAAACAACTTCAGCTTGTACTTCTTCTTGTTCAATAACAATTTGTTCTGGTTTGACCTTTTCTTGTTCAAGTACAATTTCTTCTGGTTTGACCTCTTCTTGTTCAATAACAACTTCAGTTTGTACTTCTTCTTTTTCAAGAACAACTTCTTCTGGTTTGACCTGTTCTTGTTCTAGTACAATTTCTTCTGGTTTGACCTCTTCTTGTTCATGAACAATTTCTTCTGTTTTGACCTCCTCTTGTTCAATAACAACTTCATTTTGTACTTCTTCTTGTTCAATAACAATTTCTTCTGGTTTGACCTCTTCTTGTTCATGAACAATTTCTTCTGTTTTGACCTCCTCTTGTTCAATAACAACTTCATTTTGTACTTCTTCTTGTTCAATAATAATTTCTTCTGGTTTGACCTCTTCTTGTTCCAGTACAATTTCTTCTGGTTTGACCTCTTTTTGTTCAATAACAACTTCTTCTGGTTTGATCTCTTCTTGTTCAGTAACAACTTCAGTTTGTACTTCTTCTTGTTCAATAATAATTTCTTCTGGTTTGACCTCTTCTTGTTCCAGTACAATTTCTTCTGGTTTGACCTCTTTTTGTTCAATAACAACTTCTTCTGGTTTGATCTCTTCTTGTTCAATAACAACTTCAGCTTGTACTTCTTCTTGTTCAAGAACAATTTCTTCTGGTTTGATTTCTTCTTGTTCAATAACAACTTCAGTTTGTACTTCTTCTTGTTCAAGAACAACTTCTTCTGGTTTGACCTCTTCTTGTTTAAGAGCAATTTCTTCTGATTTGATCTCTTCTTGTTCAATAACAACTTCAGTTTGTACTTCTTCTTGTTCAAGAACAATTTTTTCTGGTTTGACATCTTGTTCATGAACAATTTCTTCTGGTTTGATCTCTTCTTGTTCAAAAACAACTTCAGTTTGTACTTCTTCTTGTTGCAGTACAATTTCTTCTGGTTTGACCTCTTTTTGTTCAATAACAATTTCTTCTGGTTTGATCTCTTCTTGTTCAATAACAACTTCAGCTTGTACTTCTTCTTGTTCAAGAACAATTTCTTCTGGTTTGATCTCTTCTTGTTCAATAACAACTTCAGTTTGTACTTCTTTTTGTTCAAGAACATTTTTTTCTGGTTTGACATCTTCTTGTTCAAGAATAATTTCTTCTGGTTTGACCTCTTTCTGTTCAATAACAACTTCTTCTGGTTTGATCTCTTCTTGTTCAGTAACAACTTCAGTTTGTACTTCTCCTTGTTCAATAATAATTTCTTCTGGTTTGATCTCTTCTTGTTCAATAACAACTTCAGCTTGTACTTCTACTTGTTCAAGAACAATTTCTTCTGGTTTGATCTCTTCTTGTTCAATAACAACTTCAGTTTGTACTTCTTCTTGTTCAAGAGCAATTTCTTCTGGTTTGACATCTTCTTGTTTAAGAACAATTTCTTCTTGTTTGATCTCTTCTTGTTCAATAACAACTTCAGTTTGTACTTCTTTTTGTTCAAGAACATTTTTTTCTGGTTTGACATCTTCTTGTTCAAGAATAATTTCTTCTGGTTTGACCTCTTTCTGTTCAATAACAACTTCTTCTGGTTTGATCTCCTCTTGTTCAATAACAACTTCAGTTTGTACTTCTTCTTGTTCAATAACAATTTCTTCTGGTTTGACCTCTTCTTGTTCCAGTACAATTTCTTCTGGTTTGATCTCTTCTTGTTCAAGAACAATTTCTTCTGGTTTGACATCTTCTTGTTCAAGAACAATTTCTTCTGGTTTGATCTCTTCTTGTTCAATAACAACTTCAGTTTGTACTTCTTCTTGTTCAAGAACAATTTTTTCTGGTTTGACATCTTCTTGTTCAAGAACAATTTCTTCTGGTTTGACCTCTTTTTGTTCAATAACAACTTCTTCTGGTTTGATCTCTTCTTGTTCAGTAACAACTTCAGTTTGTACTTCTCCTTGTTCAATAATAATTTCTTCTGGTTGAATCTCTTCTTGTTCCAGTACAATTTCTTCTGGTTTGATCTCTTTTTGTTCAATAACAACTTCTTCTGGTTTGACCTCTTCTTGTTCAAGAACAATTTCTTCTGGTTTGATCTCTTCTTGTTCAAAAACAACTTCAGCTTGTACTTCTTCTTGTTCAAGAACAACTTCTTCTGGTTTGACCTCTTCTTGTTCAAGAACAATTTCTTCTGGTTTGACCTCTTCTTGTTCAATAACAACTTCAGTTTGTACTTCTTCTTGTTCAAGAACAATTTCTTCTGATTTGACATCTTGTTCATGAACAATTTCTTCTGGTTTGATCTCTTCTTGTTCAATAACAACTTCAGCTTGTACTTCCTCTTGTTTAAGAACAGTTTCTTCTGGTTTGACTTCTTCTTGTTCAAGTACAGTTTCTTCTGGTTTGGCCTCTTCTTGTTCAAGAACAATTTCAGCTTGTACTTCTTCTTGTTCAATTATAATTTCCTCTGATTTGACCTCTTCTTGTTCAAGAACAACCTCGGATGTGACATCTTCGTGTTCAATGACAACTTCTTCAGCTTTGACTTCTTCTTGTTCAATAACAATTTCTTCTGGTTTGACCTCTTCTTGTTCAAGGACAACATCAGCTTGTACTTCTTCTTGTTCAATAACAATTTCCTCTGGTTTGACCTCTTCTTGTTCAATAACAACATCAGATATGGCATCTTTTTGTTCAATGACAACTTCTTCTGGTTTGACTTCTTGTTCAGGCACAATTTCAGCTGGTACTTCTTCTTGTTCAATAACAACTTCTTCTGGTTTAACATCTTCTTGTTCAAGAACAACTTGGGGAGATTCTTTTCTCTCTTCTTCATCAATAACTTTGTCTTCAACTTGCACAAAGACTTCATCTTGAACCTGAACTTCAGTCTCTTCATGAACCTTCTCTGTTTCAGATATTTCAAAAGCAGAATGTGTTTTTTCAACAGTCTCCACAGTTTTAATTTCTATTGTTTGAATCTGGGTCTTAGTGACAGTTTTTTCTTTAGATTCTGGTTTTTCCTCAGTTATGACTTCCGTTGTTACTGTCTCGATATCTTCTATGTTGATTTAAAGTTGGTTTAAAGGAAGGTACAAAGAAAAGGGTAATAGCGGTAGACGATTACAAAAGGTTTAAACAAATCAGAACACTTGGACAAATGGCTTCATTCAAGAATTACTGATAATTATGCTTACAAAAACAATTAATTCTTCAATATATTCCTACTTATAAATAACATTAAAAGTTTTGCAGTATAATGAAGTAAACCCTATACTTAGATTGGATTGAAGTCCTAAAAACTATTTTTTCTCAATAGAATAGTATGTCTTCATGTAAAATACAGATCAGAGTCAAAACATGTAAGAATATTATCCTACTTTATTAAATAATGTATATAGAAGTACTTAGAAGTATAATGTTACTGACTAAGGCTTGCTAATGTTAAAAATAAAGTATCAAATTGGTACACATTGAATATAACAGTACATTGATACATGGGTATGACATTGCCAAGCTTTGCTTTTGTTCTTTCCTAAAATGAGACAAGGAAGATCTCACAGGAATGCCAATGCTATAGACAAAGTGGGTTACATATTAAACATCATACAGAAAGATAAAATCAAAATGTGTTTGAGAAACATAAATGTGTCCAGAATTTGTTTTAGAAAACATTGTTATCTTCAGGAAAAAGCATAACCTTTGTATCAAAGCAAAGGTCATGCAAAATGAATGCCTGAACACAGCTTATGGCTTACATCAAAAAATTTTTGTGGGGAGAACAGACAAATAGTGCAAAACCATATACCACCAGAATTGAGCAAACAAATCAAATAACATAGGAAAGGCAAGGCTTGGCAAAGTCAAGGTGAATATACACCACAACCTAAAATATATATGTAGAGTAATATTGGTATCTATTTACTGAAATAAATTATGAGTGTCAATGAATCTGACAATATGAAAGAAATATCAATATTGAAACTCCTGTTATCAAATAATATATTCACAAAATAAGAGCCAGGAAAAGAAAACTTTCTGCAATACAGAACATCCTGTTTCAAGGTCAAAATCATATCTTTGATATTCTTCAAAGGCTCGTAACTGCAGCTTTTTTACACTGCAGTTAAGAGTTTTTTGATAAACAGTGATGATGATGATGATGATGATGATGATGATGATGATGATGATGATGATGATGATGATGATGATGATGATGATGATGATGATGATGATGGATGATGATGATGATGATGATGGTATTGATTCATTTAATTGAAATTCCCTCCTATTGCCAGACAATATTCTATGATTACATGATATAGTAGATTATAGAAATGCATGCTGTGAGTATAACAAGGATGCCTACCTTGTGGGCTTGGCGCAGCTTCTTCAAGAGGTATTTTAACAGATACTTCTTCTTTGTCAACTGGTATCTGTTCTTCTTCAGTTGTCTAGATGAAATCGAAATAATAGTCATTCATTTTCCTCTTTGCAAACTGACTATATTGCCACTTTTCAACAAAACCTTGAAACTGCAGCTTGTTTTAAGCTGCATTTATAAGGTTTTTTGTTGAAAAGTAGCGATAAACGTTTGCATCTAACCTTTTGTTTATTTGAAAGTCTATGTAATTTTGTTATATCCCTGCAAATTTGTTTCTATTTCTTCTTAATCTAGGCATGAAGAAAGCAGTTCTTTAACCCTTTCCCAAACAAGACCTGGTTTTGACATCCCTAGAAGAAATGGCTTGGGAAAACATTGAAAACAAAAGAAGAAACTGCTGATAACCAGCAGTTTCTCCTTTTGTCTCAATATTTTCTGTGCTATATTTCACACAAATCCTTTCTTTAATAACACCCACTTTGTCATTTTTTACAGTTTTTGAAGTGGACCACCCTAAAATTTTGTCGTTTGGGAAAGGGTTAAAATAACATTCTTTCAAGATTCAAGACAGCGTGTCCTCACTAATTTAAGAATATGTGACATAAGAATTTTGGCATAATTTTAAGAAATTACCAAGATCAATAAGATTGACTTGTAAGTATTCATTTTACACACAGTACTATGTAGAAGCAATGAAAGTAAAATGGAACTAGTAAAAGTTACACGAACATACCTCATAGAATATTTCTGAAGGTCCCGATTCAGGTGTCTTTTCTTCTGCTATTTCAAATGTTACTTCAGATAAATCTTCCTCTATTGGTGCTACAAAATATGGGATTAAGAAGGTTAATCTCCATTGTAATAATGCCATTAATTACACTTATATTATTACAAATGATTATTTCTTCGTAAAACTGTGCTGTAAAAATAAGACTAGGAAAACAAACATACATAAAATTACTGAATTTCGTATCTTATCTGTTTATATCTTGATAGAATGGTAATCATTTTCAAGTCTTGTTCTTCTTATATAATCCTTTCCCAAACAAGACCTGGTTTTGATGTCTCTAATAGAATTGGCTTTAGAAAACATTGAAACAAATGTTTCAAGATCAGCATGGACCTAAAGAGCAGTCTGATAAGGGTCGATGCTGCTCTCTAACAGTTGCTACAAGCTATGAAGAAGCTATTTGAGGACAGTATGGATCCTGATCTGACTGTGTGTATGCACAGGCTGATCTGGATCCAGGTTGTTCTCAAATGCCATAAAGGATGTTTTTCCAGATCCCGGCTCAATTATATATTAAAAGTTAATGTTTCCTTTTGTAAATCTGTGCTGTAAAAATAAGACTGGGCAAACAAACAAAACACACATAAAATTACTAAATATCTTTTCTGTATTTTATCTGTTTATATCTTCACAGAATGATAATCATTTTCAAGTCTTGTTCTTCTTATTTCATGTGGTTCCATTACACATATAATTTTGAGAAAAAAATCATCCCAAAATGCCTTTTTTTTCAAAGATGAAAGAATGTCAGAGACAAAATGGTTGCTTCATAAAATTGTTAAATTATTTCAGATAATAGACTGCATAAAGAATTCATTTTGAAATCTCAAAAGATATAACACTGAACAATCTTAAGAACATGTATCTTTTTAGTCTTAGTTTTTTAGTTCTTTTTTAAATTGTGATCAATGATAGAATTAGTTGTAATAAGTTCTATGATAGTCATGAATTTAAGCTTTTAACTCTTAACCATAGTTTAGTAAAACAGTGAAAGAGATGAAGCGCTTCTGAAATGAATCATTTAAAACCCTTTCCCAAACGACAAAATTTTAGGGGATCCAATTTGAAAGCCGCTGCAGACGACAAAATGAATGTTGATAAAGATAAGATTTGTGTATGATACAGCTCAGAAAATATTGAGACAAAAGGAGAAACTGCTGGTTATCAGCAGTTTCTTCTTTTGTTTCAATGTTTTCCCAATCCCTTTCTATTAGGGACGTCAAAACCAGGTCTTGTTTGGGAGAGGGTTAACATAACAAATGGTCAGTAATTTATTTTCTTGATTAGTCTTGTTGTAGCAGCTGGTTAATAATCTTTTTATTGTCATTAATAAGATTTTGCCTGTATTAATGCATTGCAAATAGCAAATAACTGAGTCATTTCTTTGTTATCAATATAAAAGTAAAATGACATGAACAAAATGATGATGCTATCAAAATGATTCAACACTTTGTAAAAAAACCTGATTTTTGACAGCTGTAATAAACAAGAGCCGTCAGAGACGGACAATGCTCCCCGAATAAGGCATTGTCACAATAAATATATGCCATGCAGAGCTAATATAAAGCTAACAAATGTTAAGCCCCCTTTTTCCATGACATATTTTGTATACGCAAATTTTAAATAGTTTATTGTCAAGGGCATCTGATTTGCTACTCAAATATGAAATTTCATGAAATTCTGACCATTAGACTAGGAGAAATTAGAGAAAAACTGTATTTAACCTTAAGTCCCCTTTTCCCATGATGAGGCCTCAAATAAAAACAAGAGTTGTCCGCGGACAACGTAGCTCGCCTATACGAGAGCTTGTCACAAAAACAGCAATTTTTTTAAAAGTAGGTCAAACTCCAGGGTCAAGGTCACGAGATCAAAGGTCATGGTCTCAAATGAAAGGTCTTGTCGAGATGTATCTATGTATGAAATATCAAGGCTGTATCTCTAATAGTGCCTGAGATATAGGCCAGGTTAAAGTTTTTCAAAAGTAGGTCAAACTCCAAGGTCAAGGTCACAAGGTCAAAGGTCATGGTCCCAAATGAAAAGTCTTGTCAAGATGTATCTATGTATGAAAAATCAAGGCTGTATCTCTTACAGTGCCTGAGAAATAGGCCAGGTTAAAGTTTTTCAAAAGTAGGTCAAACTCCAAGGTCAAGGTCACAAGGTCAAAGGTCATGGTCCCAAATGAAAGGTCTTGTCGAGATGTATCTATGTATGAAATATCAAGGCTGTATCTCGTATAGTGCCTGAGATATGGACCAGGTTAAAGTTTTTCAAGTGAAGACGGGACGGGACGGGACGCCGACGCCCACACTAGGGCTGTGACATTAGCTCCCCGGACATAAAGTCCCGGCTCGCTAAAAACGGGAAAAGTGCATTGGCATCTTGTCATAGGGAGTTCACATGGTAAGTTTCATTCAATTTGGCCCAAGGGTCACGGAGAAATCGCTTCGGACGGACCGACGGATGGACGGAATGACAGATGGACGGACGGACGGACGAAGCAGCGACTATATGCTCTCCCTTCGGGGAGCATAAAAATCAAACTTGGGAAAACATTGTGGCAAAAGAACAAAATGCTGATAATGAGCATTTCAATCTTTTGTGGCAATATTTTTTTAACTATGACATATTAATTGTTTTATGAACATAGATTTTTGTTACCTGAAGCAGCTTCATTTGTCTAAATTATCAATGTTTTTAAGAGGATTAATTACAAATGATTCTAACCCATAAATCATAAGTTCACATCTTTGTGTTTTTGACAATAATTTCTAAAGTAATTTTGCAGAAAGAGACTAGCAAGACACATTGACTTCACAACACTTCAAAAAACAACATATTCAAACACTGGCTTCACATTTTGAGAGAAGAAAGACTCAAAAGACATCTAGCATTTCAGAATTAAGTTTCACAAAAGGCGCATTTAGAGAATAATGCTTGTCATTCAGCTAATAGCAGCCAGTATTCTTTACTGTTGCTCAGTACATTTTTATATTTACAAGACAAATTACAGATATATACACATACAATATCATTATTATATCACATTTATGCATGACATACAAATAATGAAAAGAAGTGTTACCATGGGTGATTTAGATTCTAAAGACCAAACGACGAAATTTTGTACTTGTCTAAATTGAAATTGTTGAACTACTACAACTGAAAACATTTGTGTGAACAAATTAAAATTGGAGTGGTTGTACAATGTATTAAAGGCACTAATTTCAGAAACAAATGCTTCATAATATGGTATGTTCACCTTTCAAAAGCCATATAAATTGGAAAAAATATAATAATATATTAATAAAATCTTTGTTTTGACTGAAAATTTGATATCTTATATCTAGTTACTTATAATGATTTATGAAAGAGATGGGATGTTATGTTCATACAGATGAGAAAATAATCATCTGACAATTCTTCATTATATGATATGTTTACCTTTCAAAAGCCATATAAATTGGAAAAAATATAATAATATATTAATAAAATCTATGTTTTGACTGAAAATTTGATATCTTATATCTTGTTACTTATAATGATTTATGAAAGGGAGGGGATGTTATGTTCATACAGATGAGAAAATAATCATCTGACAATTCTTGTTGGTACTATCATCAAAGCACCAAATGTTTCAATCTCCTCAGGAAGATAGCTTTAGACAATATTCATTCTCACGAAAAAGACAAAATAACTAAGTAGCACTTTTTAAGAATTTTGACTGCTATTTTGTTCCTATAATTCTAATTGTTTTGACCCTTTCCCAAACAAGACCTTGTTTTGACGTCTCTTATAGAATAGGCTTGGGAAAACATTGAAACAGAAGAAGAAACTGCTGATAACCAGCAGTTTCTCCTTTTGCCTCAATATTTTCTTAGCTATATCATACACAAATCCTTTCTTTTTCAACATCTATTTTGTCGTCTGCAGTAGCTTTCAAATTGGATAGCTCTATAATGTTGTCGTTTGGGAAAGGGTTAAGCTAATAAAGGCTCTTATAGCCATTTAGATTGCCAACTTAAAAATATGAACTGTCCAATGTTTGTATCCCATAACTG
The DNA here is from genome assembly GCA_963680895.1 of Fragum sueziense. Taxonomy (NCBI): domain Eukaryota; kingdom Metazoa; phylum Mollusca; class Bivalvia; order Cardiida; family Cardiidae; genus Fragum; species Fragum sueziense. The sequence continues at coordinate 21,953,003 of OY804609.1, read as the reverse complement.
TATGATGAGTGTTACTAGTTCTTTTATCAGTATGGTTAATCTTTGTGTGGAACTTTGATCAAAGATTGTTGTTGTTGTTTTTAATTCCTCAAAAAGGGCAGTATAAAATTTTCAAGAATTTGAACATTTCTGTGAAGCCGATCTCACTTCAAATAACACTGCATCAAAATTTGGCTTTATAGAGTATTTAGTAGAATGTAATGACCATCTTTAATAGCCTTTAGTCTTAAATCGACTGTTTCAAAGAAGAAATTGTAAAGTTGATTAAAGGGTGGCATTACATTACTTCAACAACTTTGTAAAGCCAAATTTCATGCATTGCAAGTACAAAGTTCACTGTCAAAAATTTTAAAGCTCTAGAATTCATGCATATCAGTTGCAGTATTTTATTGCATTGTTTATATTCAGTTTCACACTTTTCATTAATTCTGCATCGTGTATCAGCCCATAAAACTTAGCGCATGTTTAAGCTGCTGCTGCATAACATAGCTATAGCCTGGCTCTAACAACCGTTTCTAATCGACAAAAAGGGAAATTCATCCGCAGTAGTTTACAAGAAGATAAGCTTAAGAAAAAAAATATAAACATTGAATTCATCAAAAATTTCCTTCTTAAAGGAAGGTATTCTGTATTTCTTCCATGGTATATCCATCTCAATTTTTATATTGCTGCAATATGTTCATTCAAAAGACGCTTTCTTTCATTTTTGTGTTATCAAAAAAGCTTAAAAACAGTATTCAAGAAACTGTGACTACAAATCTTAAGTATGGAAACAGATAAGACAGAGCCAAGCTAGCATAGATCCAAATAATCAGCCAATTATGTTCTAACATCGAACTTTACCTGCAACCTTTAGAGGTATTTCTTTTTCTTCAGCAGTACCAATTAAGAACTCCTGTGGAGCTTTTTCATCTTTTTCATGATCAGATATTTCAGATTTAATGTAAGATAGTGATAATTCCGAAGTAGAAGTATCTATGTTTTCAATCTCTTTAGTTTCAGTGTCCAATTGATCGTCAGCAATTTCTTTGAACTCAATAATCTGTTCATCTGTTTCTAAAACTTTCAATTTTTCAGTATCTAATTTTATATCCTCTTTTACAATTGTTTTTAAATCTTCATCAGAAATGATACTATCTGATGTTTCAGCAATGAGAGATAGATCTATCTTTTCTTGTTCAGGAAGTTCCTCAACTTGAGATTTCTCCTGTGGTAGTTGCTCAACTTGAGCTTTGACCTGTGTTAGTTCCTCAACTTGAGGTTTGTCTTGTAGTAGTTGCTCAACTTGAGCTTTGACCTGTGTTAGTTCCTCAACTTGAGCTTTGTCTTGTGGTAGTTCCTCAACTTGAGGTTTGACCTCTGGTAGTTCCTCAACTTGAGGTTTGTCCTGCCGTAGTTCCTCAATTTGAATAATGTCCTGTGTATCAAATTTGGGCTTGTCAACTGAAACTTCAACTATGTCAATGTCAGATATGTCCTCATGTTCATCCTCTTCGGTTACTTTCTCTATAATTTCATTTGAATCACCTGTTTGTATAGTCATTTCTGAAGGAATTTCTGACTGAACAAACACAATTTCAGCAGTTCCTTCTGTCTTTAGTCCATCTTCCATTACATCCTTTTCTGTTTCAATCTGAACTTCAACAACTGAAGGAACAAATTGTATTTCTGATGTACCCTGTTCTTGTTCAGTTATATCAAAAATTTCTTCAGGAATGTCATCATCCTTCACAACCTCTTTTTCAATTGTAACTTTGTCTTCTATGGTCTCTGATGGTGCTATTTCTTCTTCAAAAAGTTGTTTTTCCTGATCAGTTACCTGTTCTTCCTGTTTAATTTGTTCAGTTTCTTCTTCTATTGGCATTTCAGAAATAACAGGAGAGGAAGGTTGTGATTTTTCAATGGCTTCATCAACAATTTTCTCAATTTGTGCAGGAGCGGGTATTTCATTGTCTTCTTGGGTTTTAGAAAATATTGTTTCAACAGTTTCTTCACTATCTATTTGACTTATTTCAGCCAAATCTTTACTGTCAGGTATTTGGTCAGTTTCTGATCCTTCTTCCATCTCAACATCAGTCTTCACAGGACTTCTTTCACTAAATAACATTGCAACTTCCTTTAAGATTTCTTCAATGAGTTCATTTGCATATTTCTCCATATTAATTTCTTTTTCTACTACTTCAGTTATGCCTGTTTCCTTTTCCTCAATAGCATCAGGTGTAATTTTTTGCTCTTCTTCAATAATGGTTATTTCTTTTTCAACCATTTCGGAAGAAGATATTTCCTGTTCTTCTCCACTGAAAGCTTTGTTCTCAAAAACTTCAGTGGTTATGTCCTTTCCTACCATGTCTATTGTTGGTATCTTCTTTTCTACGATTTCTATAGAAGGCACTTTCTTTTCTTCTTCACTATCAATTATTTCCATTTTGCCATCAGCAGAGGCAACTTCTTTTTCTACAATGCTCTTAGATGATATTTCTTTTTCTACGTCTGCAGACAAGGGAATTTCAACTTCAACATCTTCTGTGGGTAGGTCCTTTTCAACAACTTCTGTTGTGAGTCCTTCCTGTTCAATATCTTTGGTTGTAGTTACTTCCACTTTATCCAATTCCTTCGTAGATATTTCCGTTTCAACAACTTCTGTTGTAAATCCTTCCAGTTCAATATCTTTGGTTGTAGTTACTTCCTTTTTATCAAGCTCCTTTGTAGATATTTCTGTTTCAACAACTTCTTTTGTAATTCCTTCCACTTCTGCATCTTTGGTTGTAGCTACTTCCATTTTATCAAATTCCTTTGTAGATATTTCTGTTTCAACAACTTCCGTTGTAAGTCCTTCCAGTTCTATATCTTTGGTTGTAGCTACTTCCATTTTATCAAATTCCTTTGTAGATATTTCATTTTCACTATCTTCTGTTGTAAGTCCTTCTAGTTCAATATCTTTGGTTGTAGCTACTTCCATTTTATCAAGATCCATTGTAGATATTTCTGTTTCACTATCTTCTGTTGTAAGTCCTTCCAGTTCTGCATCTTTGGTTGTAGCTACTTCCATTTTATCAAGATCCTTTGTAGATATTTCTGTTTTGACATCTTCTCTTGTAAATCCTTCCAGTTCCATATCTTTGGTTGTAGATACTTCCATTTTATCAAACTCCTTTGTAGATATTTCTGTTTCAACACTTTCTGTTATAGGTCCTTCCAGTTCAATATCTTTGGCTGTAGCTACTTCCTTTTTATCAAACTCCTTTGTAGATATTTCTGTTTGAACATCTTCAGGGGTAGGTCCTTCTAGTTCTACATCTTTGGTTGTAGCTACTTCCTTTTTATCAAATTCCTTTGTAGATGTTTCTGTTTCAACAACTTCTGTTGTAGGTCCCAGTTCAATATCTTTGGTGGTACCTATTTCCATTTTAATATCTTTATTTGTAGGTGTTTCCACATCAATATACTTTGATGTGTCTACTTGCGTTTCAATATCTTCTATTGTAGTTACTTCCATTTCATTATCTTTGGTGGTACCGATTTCAATTTCGACATCATCCATTAAAGATGCTTCAATTTCAATATCTTTTGAAGCTATTTCCTTTTCAACAGGTTTGGTTGTATCTTTTTCCACTGTTACATCTTTGCTTGCATATGTTTCAATTATAATGTCTTTGGTTGTAGCCATTTCCTTTTCAACATCCTCAGTTGTAGCTATTTCCTTTTCGAATTTCTTGGTTGTAGATATTATTTTGTTCACATCTTCAATGGTAGGTATTTCTTTTTCAACATCTTCAGTAGTAGGTACATCCATGTCAGTATCTTTAGATGTTACTATTTCCCATTTAATAGCTTCATTAATTGGTATTTCTATTTCTTCAACTTCAGTTGTTTGTATTTTCTTTTCCTTAATTTCAGTAGTTGGTATTTCCTTTTCTACAATTTCAGTAGTTGGTATTTCCTTTTCGACAATTTCAATAGTTGGTGTTTCCATTTCCTCAATTTCAGCAGTTGGTATTTCCTTTTCAACAATTTCAGTAGTTGATATTTCCTTTTCTACTATTTCAGTTGTAGAAATTTCCTTTTCCATGATTTCAGACAAAGGTATTTTCTTTTCTACAATATCAGTTGTTGGTATTTCCTTTTCTACAATATCAGTTGTAGGTAATTCCTTTTCAACAATTTCAGTTGTTGGAATTTCCTTTTCTACAATATCAGTTGTAGGTATATCTTTTTCTACAATTTCAGTAGTTGAAATTTCCCTTACTTCAATTTCAGTCATAGGAATTTGAATTTCTACAATTTCAGTAGTTGGTATTTCCTTTTCAACAATTTCAGTAGTTGAAAATTCCTTTTCCACGATTTCAGTCGTAGGTATTTTCTTTTCTACAATTTCAGTGGTTGAAATTTCCTTTTCCACGATTTCAGTAGTTGGAATTTCCTTTTCTACTCTTTCAGTAGTTGGTGTTTCCTTTTCCTCAATATCAGTAGTTGATATTTCCTTTTCCTCAATATTAGTAGTTGGTCTTTCCTTTTCATCAATATCAGTAGTAAGTATATCCTGTTCTACAATTTCAGTCATTGGTGTTTCCTTTTCTTCAATTTCAATAGTTGGTATTTCCTTTACTACAGTTTCAGTTGTTGGAATTTCCTTTTCTACAATATCAGTTGTTGGAATTTCTGTTTCAACAACTTCAGTTGTTGGCATTTCGATTTCAACAATTTCAGGAGTTTGTATTTCCTGTTCTTCAACTTCAGTAGTTGCTATTTCTGCCTGTGCAATTTTAGTAGTTTCTAATTCTTCCTCTACAACTTCAGTGGTTGGTATTTCTACCTCTACTACTACTTCAGTAGTAGGTATTTCTTTCTCCTTAACTTGAGAAGTTGGTATTTCCTCCTCTTCAACTTGAGAAGTTGGTATTTCTTCCTCTTCAACTTCAGTAAGTGGTATTTCCTTCTCTTCAACTTCAGTAGTTGGTATATCTTCCTCTTCAACTTCAGTAGTTTGTATTTCTTCCTCTTCAACTTCAGTAGTTGGTATATCTTCCTCTTCAATTTCAGTAGTCACTATTCTCTTCTCTTCAACTTCAGTGAGTGGTATTTCCTTTTCTTCAACTACAGTAGTCAATATTTCCTTCTCTTCAACTTCAGTAGTTGGTATTAACTTTTCTACAATCTTAGTAAACAGTATTTCCTTTTCTTCAACTTCAGTAGCTGATATTTCTTGAACTTCAGTAATTGGTATTTCCTTCTCTTCAACTTCAGCGGTTGGTACTTCTTCCTCTACAACTTGAGAAGTTGGTATTTGTTCCTCTTCTATTTCAGTAGTTGGTATCTCCTCCTCTTCAACTTCAGTAGTCAGTATTCCTTTCATTTCAACTTCAGTAGTCAGTAATTCCTTCTCTTCAAATGCAGTAGTCTGCATTCCATTGTCTACCATTTTGGTAGCCGGTCTTTCCTTCTCTTCAATTTCAGTAGCCAGTATTTCCTTCTCTTCTATTTCAGTAGTCGGTATATCCTCTCCAACTTCAGTAGTCAGTATTTCCTTCCCTACAACTTCAGTAGTTGATATTTCCTTCTCTACAACTTCAGTTGATGATATTTCCTTCTCTATAACTTCAGTAGTTGATATTTCAATTTCTTCAACTTCAGTAGTTGGTATTTTCTTCCCTACAACTTCAGTAGTTGGCATTTCCTTCTCCACAACTTTAGTTGATAGCATTTCCTTCTCTATAACTTCAGTTAATGGTATTTCCTTCTCTTTAACTTCAGTAGTTGGTGCTTCTTTTTCGTCAATTTCTGTCATTGGAATTTCCCTTTCTACAATTTCTCTAGTGGGAATTTCCCTTTCTTCAATTTCTGTAGTTGAAATTTCCTTTTCTACAACTTCAGTAGTTGGTATTTCCGTTTCTACTTTTTCAGCAGGCAATACTTCCATTTCTATAATTTCTGTAGTTGGTATTTCCTTTTCAACAATCTCAGAAGTTGATGTTTTCTTTTCAACAATTTCAGTAGTTGGTTTTTCTATTTCTACAATAACAGTACTGGTTTCCTTTTCTACATCCTCAGAAGAGACCAGCTCTTTTTCTACATGTTCTAAAGGATAAATATCCTTTAAAATTTCTTCAACAAGTTTGTTTGCAAATAGCTCAATGTTACCATCAGTAAATACTGTGATGCTTGTAGGTATTTCAATCTCTTCAAATTTAGTGGGCTGTACTTTCTTTTCTTCAATTTCATTAATAGGTATAACCTCTTCATCTTCAGAAGTCAATATTTTCTCAACTTCAGTAGTTGGTATTTCCTTCTCTACAATTTCAGTAGTTGGTATTTCTTCCTCTACAATTTCAGCAGTTGGTATTTCTTCCTCTACAATTTCAGCAGTTGGTATTTCTTTCTGTTGAATTTCAACTTCAGTAGTTGGTATTTCTTTCTCTACAATTATAGTAGTTGGTATTTCTTCCTCTACAATTTCAGCAGTTGGTATTTCTTCCTCTACAATTTCAGCAGTTGGTATTTCTTTCTGTTGAATTTCAACTTCAGTAGTTGGTATTTCTTCCTCTACAACTTCAGTGGTTGGTATTTCTTTCTCTTGAACTTCAGTAGATGGTATTTCTTCCTGTACAACTTCAGTAGTTGGTTTTTCTTCCTCTACAACTTCAGCAGTTGGTATTTCTTCCTCTACAACTTCAGTAGTTGGTGTTTCTTCCTCTACAACTTCAGTAGTTGGTATTTCTTCCTCTACAATTTCAGCAGTTGGTATTTCTTCCTCTAAAACTTCAGCAGTTGGTATTTCTTCCTCTACAACTTCAGCAGTTGGTATTTCTTCCTCTACAATTTCAGTAGTTGGTATTTCTTTCTCTACAATTTCAGTAGTTGGTATTTCTTTCTCTACAATTTCAGTAGTTGGTATTTCTTCCTGTACAATTTCAGTAGTTGGTATTTCTTCATGTACAACTTCAGCAGTTGGTATTTCTTCCTCTACAACTTCAGTAGTTGGTATTTCTTTCTCTACAATTTCAGTAGTTGGTATTTCTTTCTCTTGAATTTCAACTTCAGCAGTTGGTATTTCTTTCTCTACAATTTCAGTAGTTGGTATTTCTTCCTCTACAACTTCAGTAGTTGGTATTTCTTCCTCTACAACTTCAGTAGTTGGTATTTCTTTCTCTAAAATTTCAGTAGTTGGTATTTCTTCCTCTACAATTTCAGTAGTTGGTATTTCTTCCTCTACAACTTCAGTAGTTGGTATTTCTTTCTCTACAATTTCAGCAGTTGGTATTTCTTTCTCTTGAATTTCAACTTCAGCAGTTGGTATTTCTTTCTCTACAATTTCAGTAGTTGGTATTTCTTCCTCTACAATTTCAGTTGTTGGTATTTCTTCCTCTACAATTTCAGTAGTTGGTATTTCTTCCTCTACAATTTCAGTAGTTGGTATTTCTTCCTCTACAATTTCAGCAGTTGGTATTTCTTCCTCTACAATTTCAGCAGTTGGTATTTCTTCCTCTACAACTTCAGTAGTTGGTATTTCTTTCTCTACAATTTCAGTAGTTGGTATTTCTTCCTCTACAATTTCAGCAGTTGGTATTTCTTCCTCTAAAACTTCAGTAGTTGGTATTTCTTTCTCTACAACTTCAGTAGTTGGTATTTCTTCCTCTACAATTTCAGTAGTTGGTATTTCTTCCACTACAATTTCAATAGTTGGTATTTCTTCCTCTAAAATTTCAGTGGTTGGTATTTCTTCCTCTACAATTTCAGTAGTTGGTATTTCTTCCTCTACAATTTCAGTAGTTGGTATTTCTTCCTCTATAATTTCAGCAGTTGGTATTTCTTTCTCTTGAATTTCAACTTCAGCAGTTGGTATTTCTTTCTCTACAATTTCAGTAGTTGGTATTTCTTTCTCTACAATTTCAGCAGTTGGTATTTCTTCCTCTACAATTTCAGCAGTTGGTATTTCTTCCTCTACAATTTCAGTAGTTGGTATTTCTTCCTCTACAATTTCAGCAGTTGGTATTTCTTCCTCTACAATTTCAGCAGTTGGTATTTCTTTCTCTACAATTTCAGCAGTTGGTATTTCTTTCTCTTGAACTTCAGTAGTTGGTATTTCCTTCTCTACAATTTCAGTAGTTGGTATTTCTTCCTCTACAATTTCAGTAGTTGGTATTTCTTCCTCTACAATTTCAGTAGTTGGTATTTCTTCCTCTACAATTTCAGCAGTTGGTATTTCTTCCTCTACAATTTCAGCAGTTGGCATTTCTTTCTCTACAACTTCAGTGGTTGGTATTTCTTTCTCTTGAATTTCAGTAGTTGGTATTTCTTCCTCTACAACTTCAGTGGTTGGTATTTCTTTCTCTAAAACTTCAGTGGTTGGTATTTCTTCCTCTACAACTTCAGTGGTTGGTATTTCTTTCTCTAAAACTTCAGTGGTTGGTATTTCTTTCTCTTGAATTTCAACTTCAGTAGTTGGTATTTCTTTGTCTACAATTTCAGTAGTTGAGATTTCTTTCTCTACAACTTCAGTTGTTGGAATTTCTTCCTCTACAATTTCAGTAGTTGGTTTTTCTTCCTCTACAACTTCAGTGGTTGGTATTTCTTTCTCTTGAATTTCAGTAGTTGGTATTTCTTCTACAATTTCAGTAGTTGGTATTTCTTTCTTTTGAATTTCAACTTCAGTAGTTGGTATTTCTTTGTCTACAATTTCAGTAGTTGGTATTTCTTTCTTTTGAATTTCAACTTCAGTGGTTGGTATTTCTTCCTCTACAATTTCAGTAGTTAAATTTTCTTTTTCTACAACTTCAGTTGTTAGAATTTCTTCCTCTACAATTTCAGTAGTTGGTATTTCTTCCTCTACAATTTCAGTAGTTGGTATTTCTTCCTCTACAATTTCAGTAGTTGGTATTTCTTCCTCTACAATTTCAGCAGTTGGTATTTCTTCCTCTACAATTTCAGCAGTTGGTATTTCTTTCTCTACAACTTCAGTGGTTGGTATTTCTTCCTCTACAATTTCAGTGGTTGGTATTTCTTCCTCTACAACTTCAGTGGTTGGTATTTCTTTCTCTAAAACTTCAGTGGTTGGTATTTCTTTCTCAACAACTTCAGTAGTTGGTATTTCTTTCTCTATTATTTCAGTGGTTGGTATTTCTTTCTCTTGAATTTCAACTTCAGTAGTCGGTATTTCTTTCTCTATTATTTCAGTAGTTGGTATTTCTTTCTCTTTAATTTCAACTTCAGTAGTTGGTATTTCTTTGTCTACAATTTCAGTAGTTGAGAATTCTTTCTCTACAACTTCAGTTGTTGGAATTTCTTCCTCTACAACTTCAGAAGTAGTTATTTCTTCCTGTACAACTTCAGTGTTTGGTATTTCTTCCTCTTCAACTGAAGTTGTTGGTATTTCTTCCTCTTCAAATTCAGTTGTTGGTATTTCTTCCTCTACAACTTTAGTAGTTGGTGTTTCTTTCATTACAACTTCAGTAGTTGGTATTTCTTCCTCTACAATTTCAGTAGTTGGTATTTCTTCCTCTACAATTTCAGTAGTTGGTATTTCTTTGTCTACAATTTCAGTAGATGGTATTTCTTCCCCTACAACTTCAGTAGATGGTATTTCTTCCTCTACAACTTCAGTAGTTGGTATTTCTTTCTCTTCAACTTCAGTAGTTGGTATTTCTTCCTCTACAATTTCAGTAGTTGGTATTTCTTCCTCTACAACTTCAGTAGATGGTATTTCTTCCTCTACAACTTCAGTAGTTGGTATTTCTTCTTCTACAACTTCAGTAGTTGGTATTTCTTTCTCTACAACTTCAGTAGTTGGTATTTCTTCCTCTACAACTTCAGTTGTTGGTATTTCTTCCTCTACAACTTCAGTAGTTGGTATTTCTTTCTCTACAACTTCAGTGGTTGGTATTTCCTTCTGTTCAACTTCAGTAGTTGGAATTTCTTTCACTTCCACTTCAGTTGTTGGTATCTTTGATTCTAATTGTTCTGTAGAAGTAAGTTCCTTTTCTTCAACTTCAATCTGAATTTCCTTTTGTACCACATCTTTGAGTGTTTCCTTTGGTTCCTTGCTGCCATCTTCTTTTATTTCATTTTTTTCATCTCCTTCAAAAACGTGTTTTTCTAAAACTTGATCATCTATTTTTTCTTCCGAATCAATGTAACTTTCATCATCAGTCTTTTCTATTTCTGATATCTCTTTGGTCTCTTCCAATTTGTCTTCTATATCAGCCTCTGTTGAATGTATTTCTATTTCAACTTCATCTGAAGATTCACTAGTAGTTAGTTCAAGTTTGTCAATAATCTTAGATTTCTCTTGTTCTTGGCTAACAGTTGCTGTGTCAGGTAATTTAATTTCAATTGAAAACATTTTATCTGAATCGTCTACCTCTTCTCCCGCTTTAGGCAAAGTTGCAGTTTCAATGATTTCCCTATCTACTTCAGAAATTATTAGCTCTTGTTTATCTAAATCAATTTTGTCATAAGACTTTTCAACTTTGATCATTTTATCATCAGATACTTTAAACTCAACAGACTCAGCAGATGGACTTTTACTGCTTATACTACTGACTTCCTCTATTTGTTCTAGAGGAATTTTTAACTGTTTTTGAGCAACCACAGGAAGTTCTTGTATTGGTACTGCTTTTTCATCCGGATATTTAGGTGCCTCATCCTTCTCAGGTTTTGGAGAAACAACTTGTTCTCCCTCTGGGTAAGGAAGATGATGATATAGTTATGTATTTGTTTCTTATTTACTCTAACAATATCAAAATGTATTCATTTATCAACAGATTAGTTTTTTTTTGTTTTGTTTTCTTATTCCACCTCTTCTTGATTAAATATATTGTGCAACAATTCATTGAGAAACCCACTTTCAAATTAAAGAAATAAAATCTTGATTCCATATCTTTAGTTTTTCAGTTTTTTCAAAAAACTCATACCAATATGTGCATTGAAGTGATCAGTTTTTAGCCTTATCATTACTAAGTTCACAAATGCAAATACTCCCAAAAAATTACAATGAATCAAAATGTAGACAGAACAAATGTGACTTCAAGCTAAAATAAATTAATTTTCATATTTAGTTTTCATTTAAACATGATTAAACTCTTATTTGTATTTTGTTTATATATATATGGAAATTTGCGAAAGTTTTGCAGAAAGATGTGTTTAAAAAGATCATTAAACCAAACTCTAAAACACAGAAATTGGTACATAGGCTGAAAAACAAAGTGGTGACTATATACTCTTCAGATAGTTTTTAACTTTTTCCCAAACAAGATAATGTTTTGACTCACCAAAAAGGGAAAGCATGGGAGGAAATCAAGACAAAAGATCAAAATACTAATAACCAGCATATTCTCCCTTTGTCTTAACATTTTCTGGGCTATATTGTACGCAAATTGTATCTTCAATTTGTCGCCTGCGATTCTTGTCAAATTAAAGCAATCTATTTTTCGGCTATTTGGGAAAGGGTTTAAAAGATCAATAAACATACACATAACTGGTGGGAGGTCAATACCTTGTAACTACAGCTTGAAAAAGCTGCAGTTATGTGGTTTTGACCACCCACAAACGAATATATTATTCTATAAAGCAAGCAAACCAAATTAAGTAGCTCACCTTCAATGATAAGTTCTGCCATGGATCTGGCAATTCCGAAATCGTTTGTAGCCTCAAGTGTATATTCCCCTTCGTCTTCCGGTTGTGTTTCTTTGATTTCCAGGGTACACGTTCCATCCTTGGTGTACTCGGTGATGTACGTCTCCGACGTCTCCAAAATGGGTTCTCCATCGAGGATCCATCGGATTGTGGGTCTAGGGGTACCGACGACCACGCACATAAACTTGATGTACTGGCCGTGGGTGGTGGTGATGGGGGATAACTCGGTAATGAAATGTGGGGCTTCACCTGTGAATATATATTCATATTTTCTTATTTTTTACTCAATAAGTTAACATACTGTCTGCAAAAACATCTGTAATGTCAAAATCAGTAATCAATTTTACACTATTATTCTGAAATTTGTTCAATCCCTTAGGGATGCCTCCTATCTTTGCATCATCATTCTTTCAAATTTGTAATAATAAGTATACATTTCATGCGATTTTGAATTAATTTGGTAATCCAGTAACAAAAGAAGAATTCTACAAGATAAGTGCTGATATTTTTTCTCTCAAAATTGTTATATGTATATTCTTTTTTATCTAATAGAGTATTCTAGAATTTTACCTGTGGGTATGGTGGGGGCTGCCTCTTCCTGCTTCTCTACAGGAATGGTCTCCACTGGGACCTCATCCTTAGGTACGATCTGAAATAATAGAGTACAATATATTGTCGGTCTTATTCAAGCTTAGGTAAAGACATTTTGTTATGTAACCAATGACATAATAGAATTAAGCATATGATGTGAAATTTAACAATAGGTAATAAATGAACAAATATACTGACAAACAAGACACAATCATTTGTAAAAAACCAATGTTTTGAAAGACTATTTATCTTAAAATGACCTTAATACATGACCTTGGCTTCAATTCAAAATGCAATGCAAAGCTCACATTGTCATGTTGTCAAATACAAAGAAAGAAAAAAAGATGCAGACATGTGCTTTTGAACAATGCAAGCAAATTATTTTCAGAAACATGAAAAAAATGTTATCTAGACACCTTTATAAGACAAGCTTTACTCTAATTACAAGAGGACCATGATGGTCCTACATCGCTCACCTTAGAGCGCCCTGAGACATACTTTTAGCAAACCTTTTAAATCTCCGAGGATTTTGAAAAGGAGTCATATGACAATGGTACACACTTAATTTCAAAGCGCAATTTGGGAAAAGATTGTCAAAGATTTTTCACTATATCTGTATCTAAAATCAGAAAATCCACAACATTTTGCTGAATTTCCATTGCACATAGACAAATCGAAGCATTAATTTTGGAAAGAGGTCATTGGGCTATAATATTTAGAAACCATAGAAGGTTTGGAAATTCTAAGACAATTTTAAACCTGTTCCAGCTTTTTCAAATCTAGAATACCTCATGGTAGAGCTTACTTTCAAAGCGTAATGATAACTTGAACTAATCTGTTTAACAAGACAATATGACACACACAACTTATATGCCCTTTTTATGTACAAAATGCAAGAGCCTAAAGCATAGGAATAATTCTAAAAGTTCTTAAACGAGGCAAAAAAATTATCTTCAGGCCTTAACAACTTGAAAAGATTGTCAAACATTGCCCTCTATCATATATAATTTATGGAACCCACAACATAGGGGAAATATTCATTGAACAGTAAGGATTTGGTTATGGTTAAACCTTTTCCAAACAACATAACATAAGAGCAGACATAATTAAAAGCTGCTGTAAATGATAAAACAGGTGTTGATAAAGACAACATTCATGTATAACAAGAGGACCCTGAGGGCCCTAAATCGCTCACCTGAGTAATGTTTTAATAATGCCAAATAACTTTGCATATGTTACGCATTGTGGTCCCAGAGAAGAATTTCGCCATGTAGTTTAGGAGGAGATGTCGTTTACAAAAATTGATGAGTTTTATGACATTTCCCATTTTCTGATGCCACAGCAACCAGAGTTTTTCATGGATTTCAATTCTTTTAGCAATTTTCATAAGGGACCACCCAAGGAACATTTCTGCCAAATTTGGTTGATTTTAACCCAGAAGTTAAGGAGGAGATGTCGTTTAAAGAAATAGTTGAGTTTTTGTGAAATTTTCCATTTTCCGATGCCACGGCAACCAGAATTTTTCATTGATTTCAATTCTTTTAGCAATTCTTATAAGGGACTACCCAAGGAACATTTCTGCCAAGTTTGGTTGATTTTAACCCAGAGGTTAAGGAGGAGATGTTGTTTAAAGAAGTTAAGTTTTTGTGAAATTTCCAAATTTTCCGATGCCACCGCAACCAGAGTTTTCATGGATTTCAATTCTATTAGCAATATTTATAAGGGACCAACCAAGGAACATTTCTGCCAAGTTTGGTTGATTTTAACCCAGAAGTTAAGGAGGAGATGTCGTTTAAAGAAATAGTTGAATTTTTGTGAAATTCCCCATTTTCCGATGCCACGGCAACCAGAATTTTTCATGGATTTCAATTCTTTTAGCAATTATAATAAGGGACTACCCAAGGTACATTTCTGCCAAGTTTGGTTGATTTTGAAGAAGTTGTTAAGTTTTTGTGAAATTTTCCATTTTCCAATGCCACGGCAACCAGAATTTTTCATTGATTTCAATTCTTTAGCAATTCTTATAAGGGACTACCCAAGGAACATTTCTGCCAAGTTTGGTCGATTTTTACCCAGAGGTTAAGGAGGAGATGTTGTTTAAAGAAGTTAAGTTTTTGTGAAATTTCCCATTTTCCGATGCCACGGCAACCAGAGTTTTTCATGGATTTCAATTTTTTTAGCAATTTAAATAAGGGACTACCCAAGGAACATTTCTGCCAAGTTTGGTTGATTTTAACCCAGAAGTTAAGGAGGAGATGTCGTTTAAAGAAATAGTTGAATTTTTGTGAAATTCCCCATTTTCCGATGCCACGGCAACCAGAGTTTTTCATGGATTTCAATTCTTTTAGCAATTATAATAAAGGACTACCCAAGGTACATTTCTGCCAAGTTTGGTTGATTTTGACCCAGAAGTTAAGGAGGAGATGTCGTTTAAAGAAATTTTTGAGCCTTTGTGAAATTTCCCATTTTCAGATGCCACGGCAACAAGAGTTTTTCATGGATTTCAATTTTTTTAGCAATTTTTATAAAGGACCACCCAAGGAACATTTCTGCTAAGTTTGGTTGATTTTGACCCAGTAGTTTAGGAGGAGATGTCGTTTAAAGAAATTGTTGAGCTTTTGTGAAATTTCCCATTTTCCGATGCCACGGCAACCAGAGTTTTTCATGGATTTCAATTCTTTTAGCAATTTTTATAAGGGACCACCCAAGGAACATTTCTGCCAAGTTTGGTTGATTTTGAACCAGTAGTTTAGGAGGAGATGTCGTTTAAAGAAATTTTTGAGCTTTTGTGAAATTTCCCATTTTCAGATGCCACGGCAACCAGAGTTTTTCATGGATTTCAATTATTTTAGCAATTTTTATAAGGGACCACCCAAGGAACATTTCTGCCAAGTTTGGTTGATTTTGAACAAGCAGTTTAGGAGGAGATGTCGTTTAAAGAAATTGTTGAGCTTCTGTGAAATTTCCCATTTTCAGATGCCACGGCAACCAGAGTTTTTCATGGATTTCAATTATTTTAGCAATTTTTGTAAAAGACCACCCAAGGAACATTTCTGCCAAGTTTGGTTGATTTTGACCCAGTAGTTTAGGAGGAGATGTTGTTTAAAGAAATTGTTCAGCTTTTGTGAAATTTCCCATTTTCCGATGCCACGGCAACCAGAGTTTGTCATGGATTTCAATTCTTTTAGCAATTTTTATAAGGGACCACCCAAGGAACATTTCTGCCAAGTTTGGTTGATTTTGACACAGTAGTTTAGGAGGAGATGTCGTTTAAAGAAATTGTTGACGCCGTGACGGACAGACGGACAGACAGACAGACGGACAGACGGACAGACGAACGCCGGACATTGATAGATCACAATACCTCACCTTGAGCACTTCGTGCTCAGGTGAGCTAAAAATGCAGAGAAAATGATGAGGCAAAATGAGACAACACAGGCTATCAAGTTATCAACATTTTCTTCTTTTACCATATCATTTACAAGCCTTTTCTGTCGGTGAGGCAAACCTGTGTATGGTAGAGAAAGGGCATAATGCTTTCCCATACAGAAAGGTACAGAAAGGAAATAGACTGTTCCAATTTGAAAGTTCAGAATACAAAATTGACAGCGGTACAAATAGGATTCGTTTACAATAAACTAGCATATAAAATATTGAATAAAATAAAATAAAATATTGAGGTAAAAGGAGAATCAGCATTTTCTTCATTTGACTCATTAATTTCCAAAGCCTTTTCTAATAGGGACTTCAAAACAAGGTCTTTCCAGGAAAGGGTTAAAGTATTTAGTTGATCCCTAGATAAAGTAAACAAACCTCAGGGATACAGGTAAAAGAGGGTAATGGTTTTCAGAATCATAAAATATCTTTTTAATATTTTATCACCCTATGTTGAGGGTATTCATTTGAATTCTTAAATCAAAACTATTCAAATGAGTACCCATAACAAAGCATTTAGATTTTAAACATCAAATATAGAATGATTTACCTCCTTTTATCTGTAGCTCCATGCATTCTTTATCAGATATTATGATCTGCATAATCTGATTATAGGGATATATGTGATAAAATCTACCTTGTCAAAACAATTCCTCACTTGAAAATTCCAGAACCCACAACATAGGGCTTCTTTCCTTGCAATGTGATGATTTTTAGTATTCTGTTAGAGGTTTATGAGATGTAGAGTCATGCAAAATTTCAAGACTATAGGCCAAACAGTCTTTGAGAAAACTGTGTTTCAGTGTGAAACCTAAAACCCCACAACATAGGGCCAATTTTTCTATAAGCACAATAATTTGAAGTATTTTGGTAGAGGGCATTGAGACAATACTACATACAAAATTTCAAGACTCTAGACCTAATAGTTTGGGAGGAGAAGATTTTTTAGTAATTGTGGACAGACAGACGGACGGACAGACGGACGGTGAGCGATCACAATAGCTCACCCTCAGCACTTCGTGCTAAGGTGAGCTAAAAAGCAACATTTAGACACTCTCACCTCCTCTTGTGGAGCAATCTTCGTTTCCGGAAGTTCCTCCTCGGGCACTAACAGTTCTACATCGGCAGTAACAGGAGCTACCTCTTCTTGGGTAACTTCTGTTGGAATAACCTCTTCCGTCTCCTTGGTGATCACCATGGAGACTTCTTTAACTGTTGCCGTCGGAGCAACTTTTTCCTCATCTGGAAGAGGCGACTCTTCTACAATGACCTCCGTCGAAGACACTTCCGTCTTCTTGGGCGTCACAATCTCGAAAGAAACTTCCTCAGTCTTGGGTTGTGTGAGATCCTCCCTCGTCGTTTCTACAGAAACCACCTCGGTTGTTTCCGTGGTGATTTTCTCAGGTGAAATATCTTGACCCTCCAGTATCAGCGTGTCTTCAACAGTCATCTGGACCTCTGGCGTCTCTTCTTCAGCAACGGCTACAATGTCAAAATATCATGCAAGTCTCAAATACGCTTGTCATTGAATCAGTCAATCAGTCTACAGTCAGTTTGGTTTGTTGATGAGTTTATCCTGATTTATGATTTGTCAGATGGAAATAGATCTTCTCTAAACAAAATAGCTAGACTGGTTATATCGAAACTTTGGTGTGTTTTTTGCAAAATGCCAAAAAACATAGTACCAGTCTAAAATTCTATCCTAAAACTCACTAATGGTCAGGTCATAGTTGATTTGTTTGTAGTCTACAGGTTCCAAGCGTGTCCATCAAACAATGTGATTTCAAGTCTTATTCAAAATTACATGAAAAATAATCTGATTTTATGCAGAGACAAAATTTTCCACAAACCAGATTGATAATCATGTAATTAAATGATAGGGAAATTCAAATATATTCTGACTGCAAAATAATATTGGTCTTGCTTGCTTTTTAACCATAATGTTGGTCTTAGTACTTGATCGGCATATAAATCCAACACGGAAAAATTTAGGATGGTGCCACTCAACAGCTGCTAGTGACGACAAAATTAATGTTAATAAGTAACATCTAAGTACAAAACACAGGAAATACTGAGGCAAAAGGAGAAAATACTGGCTATCAGCATTTTCTTTTTCTTTTGCATTTATGTTTTCCAAAGCCTTTTTTTAAGCTCAACAGCTTAAATGTTAGCGTAACAATGCTTTATATCATTCAGTCATCAACATGGAAGACATGTTTTTGTCTGTACAACAGTAGCACTGACCACATTTGTCCTGCATATCGCTGCTTTTCAATGAAAACCACGTAACTGCAGCTTAAAATAAGCTGCAGTTACGAGCTTTTCATTGAAAAGCGACAATATATGCCGTGTGACGTCAAAGGTAGCTGATTGGGTCACTCTTCATCAACAATTTCGAAATGTCTGAGATCATAAACCAAACAGAACACTAACCAAATGCAAAAGCTTTGGTAATATGTGCACTGATTGGCAAGTGTTGATGTGTTATTCACTTCCAAAAGGCCAATCCTCCAGTTAACCCTTTCCCCAATGGAGAAATTTTGAATGATCCAATTTGCAAATTTCTACAGACGACAAAAACGGTGTCAGAAAGATAAGATTTGTGTACATTAAAGCACAAAAAATATTGAAGCAAAAGGAGAAAAAAGCTCATTATCAGCATTTTCTTATTTAGCATCAATGTTTTTTCCAAAGCCTTTTTAATAGGGTGGTTGAAACCAGGGCTTCTTTGAGAAAGGGTGAAGTGATGCCACATCATGCATGTTTCTAAATATGCCATCGGGGCAAATTCAGTTACAAAGATGACAGAGTCCAGTCAAGATTGACTGTACTGACAGATAATGGGGGCCATCCCTCTGGGTTCATAAGACAATATACATGCAGTGACAACATTGACTCACAATGCATGGAACATTCAGGGAGTTACCAAGTGATAAAGACAAGGAAAGAACACTGCTTTATTCTTTCTTAGAATTTTGATACTGCAATGAAGTAAAACTTTTTTTCGAGAGATAGATTTTGCTATTTGGTTTAACCATGTTTTCAAATGTTTCTTTATCAGCCAATTCCCTGGTTTAATCAATGATTTTCTTACTTATTTATTTCACAAATATTTGGATAATTCCTGGGTTTTACCAGTACTCAATTGGACAATAATTTGGGTCTTATATTATAAAGGCCTCCACAAAATGTGTACTCACCTATTTGGCATGGCATGTACAGGGAGTCATGCACAAAGAAGGCTTCAAAACATCTTACCTCTCACATCATTCAATTACACATTTCAGTCCAATCAGAGCATGCTATCAATTATAACTGAAAACAAGACTTGGTTATTAAACATGCAAGGATAACAAGGCATATATCAATTTCTGACATATCATTTCATATGTTTGTTCATAATTATTTCACAGAAACTAAATATTAATTTTCATCTAATTGAAACAATAATTGCTTTTAATTTAAACATTTTTTATTCAAATTAACTCTTAATGAAATACATCATTTATATTTCTTTCCAAAGATCAATCAAAATTAAACTTAGGTATATAAGAAAAGATGATAATCAGAAATTGATGATTTGGGTACATATACTCTGACAAAGAGAAACAGACAACCTAAGTAATCTAAATTTATTGATTCCAACAATAAATTTTTGCAACCAAGCACACAAAGTTTTACAAGGAGTATATAGTTGCATATCTTTAATGTAGGTGCCAACTCTTTGTTTATGGAAGTCCTCCAATTTTTGAAGATACTTGAAAGAGTTTAAATTAATATTTCCAATTTGTCATCGATATGTCTTTTTTAAAACAATTATCATTTCATGATTAGCATTATGCTATTGTCTGTATCTCTTCAAATGCATACAAATATTTTTTTCTTGAACAAGGTACATAAGGTTAAAATATAGAGCTTATAAGCATTATTCCAAACATTATCTGTTTTGACAACCCTGACAAAAACGTGGGTAAAAATGTACCAGGAAAAAGTTCAGTGGAAACCAATTAATTCACCACTTCTTTCAATGCTGTATCACATTTTGATCTGCAAATACTTTCATAAGTAACTAATGTTTGATTATAAAAGATGTAAGGAAAAAAGCTTATTTTTTGCCTGCAAGGGGAAAGAAAGTGAACATTATTAAGGCTACAAGTAAAGTCAACATAAATGGTTTTATTGCATATCATATAGGAATTTAGGTAAACATTCTAGATGCAAGCATTCATAAAATACACAAAAACACAAAAATGTCATTCCAATA
Organism: Fragum sueziense; assembly: GCA_963680895.1. NCBI lineage: Eukaryota > Metazoa > Mollusca > Bivalvia > Cardiida > Cardiidae > Fragum > Fragum sueziense. The sequence goes on along the minus strand of OY804609.1, from coordinate 21,933,085 downwards.
ATAAATATCATAAATCATATCACTAAGGCAACAAAATACAAAAACTGAAAAATATAGGATTTGAGCCAGGTGAGCACAGAGGAACTTCACTATAATCATTACCACTTTTTGCTTTCAAGTAAACATATACAATGAGACAATTTCAACAAAAAACTTTTACAACAAATTCGAAAATTCACCAAAAGGAGTTATTTGAAACACTTAACTATGGGGTTTGACAACTGACAACATTCAATCTTGTGTGGTTAATATACTAGCTAACAAAAAGTGGTAGGAACAGTGAAAACATACACCACTAGAGGGCGCTGACTAAAGCTTTGACCAATCAGTGCAGCCCATTTCATTTCAAAAATTCAAGTAACCAAGAGGGATGTACATGCTTCCAGGTCGAGTTTTATCAGAAAAATATTGTCAGTTTTCTTCTAAAACTGTGTAACTGCAGCTTGTTTTAAGCTGTAGTTACAAGGTTTTCAAAGAAAAGCAGCAATATGGTACCACGGAATTAAAAGTAACATGAAAAATCTTTAATTTATTTTTATTTGGTCCTAGCAGGTTACACAATGTAGCAAAGACATTATTGCTTAACATTAAGATTTTTTACAAAAATTCTTCAATCTTTAACAATTGCTCACCTGCTACTAGGTTTAAAACTACAGTTTCTACCCTGAAAAAGCGGCTCATTTTTGTCTTTGTAATAAAAAATGATGCGAAAAGAGTCCATGCATTGCTAGTTACGAATTCTTTCAACCGAAACTTTTATTAATTTCACAGCAACTCTATGAAACTTGGTTGGGCGGCATTTCTGACAGTTTATCAAAAACACTCTGACAAAATTTCCATTGAAAATATGCTTGGACCAAAAACTTTGATCAAAACGAAATATATCTCAAATGGAACCGAAAAAGTTGCCTAACATGAAATTATTTCCGTCTCAGATCAAGTAGAGAGGGTCCCTGCTAACAAAAGAACTCATCTCGCAAGCTTGCAAATGATACGCCTTACCATTTTTGGTTTCCGCAAGCTTGGATAAAGTTTCTCTTCACTAATTAAAACTGCAATGCATAGATGGGACCTAATCAGAGTAAAAGCTGCTTACAAAAGCATATTAAATCATGTCAAAAAGTAAAACCATAGATTAATATAGTAACTACATAAAAGCATTTAGAAAAAGGAAAACAAAAAGACATGCACAATCAAAATAAAATTGAACATGAAAGAAATTAATATTGATTAAATGGACAAAGGATAGAACATACAAGAAACATAAGATTAATCTAAACATTTCTACATACAAATAGCCTTTTTATATTGACATACTACATGTATACAAGCCATACAATTCTTATCAATATTATAATAAGCATAACGCCTAAAAAATATATCAAAGTTATTGCAGGCACGAATATATTGTCACATAGCATGTCAATAATAATTCAACACTCTGGCAACCATGGGTAAATGATACTGTTTATAACAGTCCTTTAAATGCACACACAGCAAGAATATTCCTTTCTTATAACTGCAATACAATAATGGGGCAGTGCAAAGGTATATAAAACACATACTGTCAGCATTATTGCAAAACCTTGTAACTACAGCTTGATTAAAGCTGTAGTTACAAAGTTTTGCAATAACGCTGACAATATGAATATTTGTTTAATAGCTTTTGCACTAGACCAGTCACCAATACATGTAAATAAGCCACCTGAATCTCCAACAAAATTTTCTCTTACCAAGATTGCCAGAGTGTGAATAAAAGGCAAGTCAAGAAAGACAAACCAAAGTGGTACAACCAGGCCAAGAAGCGCAGGACACCCAAGATTAAGATGGCCGCCATTAAAATATCATCAGTTTGCATGTTTTCATCTTTGCTAGGAAACAACATTGATTGGGAGTCTGAGAATGCGTTTAAAGAAGAAGAAATTGGCCAACCTAGAGGCGTGACAGATTCTGCTGTGGGTTCCTGCGACACTGGTTGTGTTTCTATGGCAACAGTTTCTACAGTAACTGTTTCCTCGGTTTCTTCAGGTCCACGCTCAACAGCTTTAAGTGGTACTAAAATAGGTATAGTAGATGATTATAGTGGTTAGTTAGAATGAATTTTGACAATCTTTGCATAAATGATAATGAGAGAATTGGCCATGAGCCTATAGAACTTCTTTCATGCTCAACTAACCTTGAATTATAAAATTGGCATACATTATATTTGCTACTGCAGTGTATCATGTGGCAAATATATCTGAAATTACATCTGAATTAAATTATTTGGTGTCAATTAATAGATTTGTAAGTTAAAGTTTCAGAATCCTTTGAAGTTGAGCACAAAATGAATTCTTATGACTCTGACCATAAAGTTTGAATGTAATCCCTGGAAGTAGGATTTATTTTTGAAAATTGGTAACCACATGATGCTTGCTCCCTGTAAAAGATTATCATGATATGAGATCAAAAGTTAACTACTCTACGTGAATGAAAGAATCTACATGTTTGCCTATCTGTAAGGCTGAACGAACGTGAACCTGTAAATATGTCTGAAAATGGTCTTGTTGTCATGAATTGTGTTTGGATCTCTAACAGATATGACAATGACAGAAATGACAGAAAAACATACAACAACAATTACAGATGATGAAATACTAACTGAAATACATTTCACTTCTATATTGTACATCAACAAAATTCGACAGTTCTTGTCACTGAAGACTTGTCAATAGTCAGTCAACATTTCATTTCTATGCTTAAGCAAATATTTGTAGAGGCAATTGCAAATAACATGTTTGGAAGAAAGTTGTATAATGAATTTTGAAAAGGGAAATGCATTTCAGTTGACAATTTGATAAACAAAGGAAGTGGTACAAAAAGCAAAATGAAAAAGAATTGGTTGGGGTGAAAATAAATATACTGTGAAAACTTAAAACCAGGGATATAAATAAATATCAAACTTTGAAAAAAAAAAACCCAAAAAACATTAAATAAATAATTTAATGTAATTGAACATCAATTTTTGTAGGAGAAGTATTATAAAGATGTAATGAATAAAATCATCTTAAATGTCAATTTAATTTCACAAGACATTTCAGTCTCAAGCATTTCCTCAATAAATATCTTTTTATACAATTATGTACATGTATAACAAATTTTGTTGAACATCTCTGAAAGGAGAGTCAATACTTTTATAAATGAATCAGTAGATAACCTAATCAACAATCTCAATAAAGATTGTTGCAGTCCTATCATGAAGGGAAATAGTTGAAACTGAAACCATTGACAATATAGAAACAACTTCTAATTTATCTTTTTTCCACCATGTTTGTACCATAACCTTTGTCAATGAAGATGTAAATGAATCATGAACTACTCTACCGGTATCAACTAAAGAATGGCACTACATATGGAATGAATCACGGAAATCTCATTTTATAAGTTGTTTGTCACCATGGTTTCAAACCAGAAAATTATTGTCATGCCCTTTGAACAAAAATTACATTTTTGAAACTGCAATTTACTACAGAAAGTTCTTTGGAAGGATCTTATTTTGTATTCTATGAGTAATATTGTAATTTAATTATTATATCTCAGTAAATTTCAGAGTTTTTAAAAATTAGTATAATTCAGTAAGTAGAGAAACACTTTCAAAAAGTTCTATAGGCATCAGTACAGTAATTTTGTGGCTTGAGACCAAAAAATATCACTTTATTGAAATTTCATTTAAATTTCATTTTCAAATCTCTATGTTAATGAAAAGCTATATCAATTCATTCATTTTTAGCATATCTCATTCATTTGTTTAAGTTACTTAACCCAGAAACATTTCTTTAATGAAAGTTTATAGAAGATGTATTTCAAAAAAATGTTGTAACAAGGGATGAAATTGGACTATAGCAGAAAATTTGAAAATTGAAATATAGATGAAACTTCATACAAAGTCATAATAGATATCATGTTAACAGTCTTTCGTATGATCAGTGATTGAGCGTGTTTCTGTTATATTCTCCTCTATTTTCATCATACGGTTGTTCCTCCAGAATAAATCGACCTGCACCTCCAATTTGTAGAATTCTTCTCGTAAAATCTTGTACATTGTGACCGCTGTAGACATGAAAATATGCATATGTGTATGAAAAATGGAACACATGTATCACATATTTGTAACTTACTTACCAAGAAGTGCAATAGAAAAGCCTGAAACTCATTTAATCTATTCTTTCCTTTGCCTTACAGTAATGCAAACTTAATTCAACCTTTCTTTCACATTCCTGCGTATGTAGTTATTTAGCTAATAGAATAGCAAGGTTTTTAAAGCTTCATTGTAAAGAGAAATAATTTATTAAAGATTATAATCTTTCATGTTTTTTTGACTTTCTTTTTTTTCAAAACCTCTTATATATATTTTAGATATTGTGAGTTGGTTACTTGGGTCAGCTGTAATATTCTACTTCAATAGTATAACAGTTGACACAGTAGCAATAAACGATAACTGAATTCATATGAAAATGGGTCTCCATCAATAGCTTTGGCAAAGGTTTGAAAATATCATTGAAATAAACATGTTTGGTAAAACAAGAAATTATTCCATCCATAATTACTTCTTATTTTCAACTTCAAGAGTCAAAAATGTTATTAGAACTTATAAAATGAAAGTAAATCTACTAGAAGACCCATTTTCATGTTTGACAAATGTTTAGTATGATTAGTGAGGTTACAGATAGACAAACATAACAATGACAGAACTACAATGACATTGAAGCTGACAACACAGGGATAATGGGAGTTTCTGCTGATTCTGCTGCAACTGGAAGGGCTAAAATAATGTGTGTGTAAACAAAATGTGAGGTTAGTTTTGTTATAGACAATACAAATGTGACCCGTCACGCTAAAAGGGACCTTATCCGAACTCCAAAAATACAAAGTTTGACAAACTTGTCAGACTCAGCACAGGCCAACCAGATCCCATATGCCAAAAATGAACATATAGTAAGATAGGGAAAATATTCTGGAATTAGAAAATTACATAAAAGGCTGCACGGACTGGGCAGACTGACTAGGGTCGATATTTTCCACACTTCCTATAAGGTCCCTTTTAGAGTGACGGGTCACAAATATTTTTTGTCATGTTAATCAAAATGTTTTGTGTTTCTTTAGACAGTCAGACAATGATTAACCTTTGCAAAAACTAGCCTGTTCCTGGTTTTTACAGCCTCATCTAAGATGGGGTCAAATAGACAGAAGCTATGCTGAGGTGCTCATGAATAAGCAAATAGAAATCTTGGTTTCAATTAGTAATGACACAAATACTAATATCCTTATGATTCATGAAAGTGGAATAATTAAGGTAATAATTAATGATAAATGAATAGATTATAAGTTAACTCTTTCAATTAAAAACAATGTAATTGGTTATCTGTAACATATCACATTTAATAACAAGTCAGTTTCCAAGAACCATTCAATAATTTATCTTCTAGGAATTTACATAGAAATATTTAAGTTGCCAATGAGGGATGTAGTTTTAAGTCGAGATTGCAGTCACTTTTAGAACATCAATATTTTCTAAATGAATAGAATAATATACAAATAATGGGTAGAGAAGTTAGTATAGCAGGTATAAGCAGTTTGGTTAATTTGGACTTACTTTCTACGAAAAGTTCTATAACCGTGTTGGCGACGCCATGCTTGTTTTTGGCTTCACATCTGTAGTAAGCCTCATCGTCGATAGTGACGTTGTTGATCGTTAGACGACACTCGTTACAATGGTACTCAGTAATGAAGCGTTCATCCTTTGGTAATGGCTCATCATCCTGAATTAAATCAAATTATTGTATTGCTTTTCACTAGTATCAAATTTCTAGAGGTATCAAATTTAAAGCTATTGGAAGAATGTAGATTAAGCGGAATTCTAGCAAGAAGTTTCCATCAGATTGGCCTAACAATCGATTGTTAAAGACAGATGTAATAAGACAATTTCAGAGACATGGAGTTGGAGCATGGAGTTGTACTTCAGTCAACTAAGCTTATATCAAAATGTAGATTAAAACACTGTTAATTCAAAAAAAAGACCAATCAAAGGACAAAAACACTAAACATTAAGCCAGGTTGGACTCGTGTAGTGTCCTTTTCTATCTAGCAAAATCGAGTATCTGTTTGTGTCAAACATTTACAAAAATTAGACCATTTAACTCTAAATCTACTCACCAAATACCAAGTGATTTCTGGAGCTGGCTCACCAGTTACCACACATATTAAGGTAACGTTCGTCCCTTCTTGTACGTCGATATGTTTCTGGAGGGTCCTAGTGAAACGGGGAGTTGCGAAAACTACTTCACTAATCTAAATAATATTGTCAGTGCTACTGCAAAACCGCATAACTCCAGCTTGAGTAAAGCTGGAGTTATGCGGTTTTGCAGTAGCACCAACGATATGTTTTTATACAAGAAAACAGCACTCACCATATACCAAGTGATTTCTGGAGCTGGCTCACCAGATACCACACATATTAAGTTAACGTTCGTCCCTTCTTGTACGTCAATATGTTTCTGGAGGGTCCTAGTGAAACGGAGAGCTGCGAAAACTCCTTCACTAATCTAAATAATATTGTCAGTGCTATTGCAAAACCGCATAACTCCAGCTTGAGTAAAGCTGGAGTTACGCGGTTTTGCAGTAGCACCGACGATATGTTTTTATACAAGAAAACAACACTCACCATATACCAAGTAATTTCTGGAGCTGGCTCGCCAGATACCACATATATTAAGGTAACATTCGTCCCTTCTTGTACGTCGATATGTTTCTGGAGGGTCCTAGTGAAACGGGGAGCTGCGAAAACTCCTTCACTAATTTAATCCATTAAAAAAATAGTGATGCCTTAGACCCCAATCTGGGTATTGGCCTTGGAAAACAAAGTGAAAAATAAAGAAATTGCTTGTCACAAGCAATTTCTTTATTTTCCACTATGTTTTCTACACATAAACACCAAAAAGTGTTAAATATTTCTATAAAAGAAAACGGCACTCACCATATACCAAGTGATTTCTGGAGCTGGCTCACCAGATACCACACAAATCAAGGTAACGTTCGTCCCTTCTTGTACGTCGATATGTTTTTGGAGGGTCATAGTGAAACGGGGAGCTGCGAAAACTCCTTCACTAATTTACACCAATAGCACACAGTTAAGCCTTTGGATGCCAAACGAAGTAATGGCCTTCGAAAACATGGTGGAAAATAAAGAAATTGCTTTTGACAAGCAATTTCTTTATTTTCCACTATGTTTTCTACACATAAACACCAAAAAGTGTTAAATATTTTTTTAAAAGAAAACAACACTCACCATATACCAAGTGATTTCTGGAGCAGGCTCATCAGATACCACACATATTAAGGTAATGTTCGTCCCTTCTTGTACGTCGATATGTTTCTGGAGGGTCCTAGTGAAACGGGGAGCTGCGAAAACTCCTTCACTAATCTAAATAATATGTTTTTATACAAGAAAACAGCACTCACCATATACCAAGTGATTTCTGGGGCTGGCTCACCAGTTACCACACAAATCAAGGTAACGTTTGTCCCTTCTTGTACGTCGATATGTTTCTGGAGGGTCGTAGTGAAATGAGGAGCTGCGAAAACTCCTTCACTAATTTACACCAATAGCACACAGTTTAGCCTTTGTATGCCAAACAAAGTAATGGCCTTCGAAAACATGGTGGAAAATAAAGAAATTGCTTTTGACAAGCAATTTCTTTATTTTCCACTATGTTTTCTACACATAAACACCAAAAAGTGTTAAATATTTTTATAAAAGAAAACATCACTCACCATATACCAAGTGATTTCTGGAGCTGGCTCGCCAGATACCACACAAATCAAGGTAACGTTCGTCCCTTCTTGTACGTCGATATGTTTCTGGAGGGTCCTAGTGAAACGGGGATCTGCGAAAACTCCTTCACTAATCTAATCTATAACCACAGTGATGCCTTCGATGCCCAACAGTGTAATGGCCTTGAAAATCAGAGTGAAAAATAAAGAAATTGCTTGTCACAAGCAATTTCTTCATTTTCCACAATGTTTTCTACACAGAACCACTAAAAAATGTAAAATATTTTTATGCAAGAAAACAACACTCACCATGTACCAAGTGATTTCTGGAGCTGGCTCGCCAGTTACCACACATATTAAGGTAACATTCGTCCCTTCTTGTACGTCGATATGTTTCTGGAGGGTCCTAGTGAAACGGGGAGCTGCGAAAACTCCTTCACTAATCTCTTCTGTGGGCTTTTCGGGGATTACTGTTTCTTCTGAAACATCGGTTTGAGGCTCTTCTGGTGAAGAAACGTTAACAAAAGTATGAATAAAATCTGCACAGCTAAAGCAGCAATAATAGATTGCTTGGATAGGGTTTATAAAACACTATTTAAGTTACATTATTACGTTATTACACAAGATAAAACCTGACATTAAATGCAAAACTGAGACAGTTTGTTAGAGACCAATTACATAATATATGTCTCAGTGCCCTTTGTACAATATATGGATAGCCATTGGCAAAACTGCAATTCAAGTCTGAGTAAAATGACATTGCTGATTAACTGTCCTGTGAACTTATGGATAAAGGAATGCAAGTTACAAAATTCAAACTATCATTTGCAGTTCATCAAACTCATTTTTGGAGTTGTTAATAGTTTGTTAAAACTAGAAATGTGAAATCAGAATCCCTACCTTTTTCATCTGGCACCTTTTCCTCCTCTTCCAATGTGACTTCCACAGTTTCTGTTGTTTTTACAGTGGTGGCTTCTACAACAGTCACATCTTTGTCTGGTTGTTCTTCAATAGCTGAAATAAATATTTTCAAGATTTAAAGTAAATATATAGACTTCGTTTTTATCTGGCTATAAGTTGTTTAACTTCTAAGTAAACCTATCCATTAGTTTTCATGTGTATCTCCAGTACTTGATTACTTAGATCTGTTTCTTTTGCGATGTATTTACTACTCGAATACAATTCTATAATACAAACTTACTGCTTACCATGTACTGTATTCAGGTGATTTTTGTATGTATTATGATTTAGCTTTCGGTGATTTACTCCTAAAGTTTAGTCTTTGCTTCCAATACATTTTATGACTGACCATAATTTTCAAAGATTCCATTTTTTGGAGCCACATACTCTTTAAACTTTGCTGTGAAATGCTATTACTAATGCAGATTTATAGATTCTTTTTCCTGGAGGCACACCAGTACTTTTAAAGCCTTGTAGTGAAACACTATTTTTCCTGTTGTTATTTTTAAAACTCTTCTTCATGTGGAATTTCATACTAAAATGATATCAGTTTTCATGGTAAAATTGCATAAATTTCATTGTGCTAGTTTAGAACACAAAGGTGAAAGAGTACAATTAACTGGACAGTATATATCTTGGCAACATGCAAGACATTGCAATTCATGCAAAACTGTTGACTTCTTAACTGTAAATGAGAAATATAGAATTATTTACAAATCTGACCTACTGTAAAGACAGTGATATAAGCAAAAAGAAGTGATTTCTTTCTAAAACATTGCTTAATTTGAAATTGAAAAACTTTTTTACTTTTATTTTTCAACAAAGCACTGAATCTTTACTCAAAATCAGACTGTACTTTTTTTCTTTTTCATTGTAAAACTTAAAATATCCTTGATCACCAGCAATTCATACTTGCATTTTATGTATGGAAATCAAAATCCTTTAAGTTCAAATTTTACATTTTGAATATAGAATTCTTAAGATATATAAATAAAAGAAACTTACCAATTACAGTGAGGAAGCAGATGGATTCGATAGTTCCAACAGTATTTGTGACAACAACTTTGTATTCTCCTTCATCATCAAGGAACACTTCTGGAATAACCAGCTTGCTGAAATCCTTTTCTATTGTTACAATGAAATTCTCACTCTCTAAAATGGGCTCATTGTCAATATACCAAGTTATTTCAACCTTGGTAGTAGATTCAAACTCAACAATGAATTCAACTGATGCAGTTTCTTTCACTGTAAGGTCAGACAAATTCCTGATGAATCTTGGTCCAGTTTCAACAACCTCAACAACCTTAGTAACGGTTTCTATGGTCTCTTCTTCAACAGTTTTCTCAGAAACTGTGATATCAATCGTCGTTTCTGAAGGTTGTTCAGGCGTTTCAATGTCAAGGGATACTATCTCAGAGACTGTTGTTTTCTCCTTAATCTCTTCTTCTGTTGGTAACTCTTCTTCAACAACTTCTGTCTTAATAGTTGTTGTCTGGACTGTTGTTTTCTCTGTTTCCTTCACTTCAACAACTGGTTCTGGTTTAATTTCAATATCCACAATAGTTGTTTCTTCTGGTTTCTTATCAACCTTGATTTCTGATACTTCCTTTTTGGGCTCTTCTGGAATTTCAACTTGAACGTCTTCTACTACTTCTTCTGTTTCTTTAACCTTTTCTTGTGTTGGTATAACTTCAGATGTAGTTACAACAGGCACTTCTTCTTCTGGTTGTTCAGGAAGTTCTAGTTCAACCTTCAATGGCTCTTCAACAGAAGGTTGATCAGCTGACACAATCTCAATATAAGCCTCTTCTTCATCTGCCTTAGTCTCCTCTGGTTTCTGTTCAATAACAATTCCTAAAGAAACTGTTTCTGACTCTTCGTCAGGCTTTACATGAATTTCTTCAGTAACCTCTGTGGTTTGTTTCTCCTCAATTTCAATGGTCATTTCCGTTGGTGCTTCTTCAGGAGAAATTTCCATGGAAACCTCTTGAACTTCAGGTTTCTTCTCTTCAATCTCGATTGAGACTGTTTCAATTTCTTTTGGTTCTTCCTTCAATTCAGTTTCTACAGAAGTCTTTTCTGGTTGTGTTTCTGGAGTGATCTCAAGAGAAACTGTCTCTACTTGTTTTGGTTCTTCAGGTTTGGTTTCTGTGGTGATCTCTATTTCTTCTTTGACATGTTCTTCTGGTTTCTCCTCAATTTCTACAGAAACTTCTTCTGTCACTTTTTCTGTTGTAATATCCATCATTACCTCTTCAATTTCAGTTTTCTTTTCGACAATCTCAAGAGAAACCGTCTCAACTTCTTTTGGTTCTTCAGGTTTAATTTCTGGAGTGATCTCAATTTCTTCTTTGACATGTTCTTCTGGTTTCTCCTCAATTTCAACTGAAATCTCTTCAGTCACCTTTTCTGGAGTTATATCCATGGTGATTTCTTCAATTTCAGTTTCCTTTTCAACAATCTCGAGAGAAACTGTCTCAACTTCTTTTGGTTCTTCAGGTTTGGTTTCTGGAGTGATCTCAATTTCTTCTTTGACATGTTCTTCTGGTTTTTCCTCGATTTCAGTTGAAATCTCTTCAGTCACCTTTTCTGGAGTAATATCCATGGTGACTTCTTCAATTTCGTCTTCCTTTTCAACAATCTCAAGAGAAACTGTCTCTACTTCTTTCGGTTCTTCAGGTTTGGTTTCTGGAGTGATCTCAATTTCTTCTTTGATCTCTTCTACTGGTTTTTCCTCAATTTCTACAGAAACCTCTTCTGTCACTTTTTCTGTTGTAATATCCATAGTTATTTCTTGAACTTCTGGTTTCTGTTGTTCAATTTCAATTGAGACTGTTTCTTTTTCCTTAGGCTCTTCTTTTGTTTCAATTTCTAAAGAGACTGTCTCAGGCTTAGGTTCTGGTTTAACCTCAATTTCTTCTTTAACAGTTTCTTGTGGTTTCTCTTCAATTTCTACAGACACAGCTTCTCTCACTTTTTCTGTAATATCCATGGAAATCTGTTCAATTTCAGTTTTCTTCTCCTCAATTTCAATCGATATTGTCTGTGTTTCTGTTGGTTCATCAGGCTTGATGTCTGGTTTAACCTCAATTTCCTGTTCAGAAACCTTTTCTGTAATTTCCATGGTAACCTCTTCAGTTTCTGGTTTCTTTTCTTCTATTTCAACAGATATAGTCTCCTCTTCTTTTGGCTGTTCTTTAACTTCTATTTCCATGGAAACTGTCTCTGGCTGAGGTTCTGGTTGAATCTCAATTTCTTCCTTGACAGTTTCTTCTGGCTTCTCTTCAATTTCAACAGATACCACTTCTGTCACTTTTTCTGTAATATCCATGGTAACCTCTTGAATTTCTGGTTTCTTTTCTTCAATTTCAACTGAGATGGTTTCAGTTTCCTTGGGTTGTTCTTTAATCTGTATTTCCATAGAAACTGTCTCAGGTTTGTCTTCTGGTTTAATCTCAATTTCTTCCTTGACAGTTTCTTCTGGTTTCTCTTCAATTTCAACAGATACCACTTCTGTCACTTTTTCTGTAATATCCATGGTAACCTCTTGAATTTCTGGTTTCTTTTCTTCAATTTCAACTGAGATGGTTTCAGTTTCCTTGGGTTGTTCTTTAATCTGTATTTCCATAGAAACTGTCTCAGGTTTGTCTTCTGGTTTCATCTCAATTTCTTCCTTGACAGTTTCTTCTGGCTTTTCTTCAATTTCAACAGATACTACTTCTGTCACTTTTTCTGTAATATCCATGGTAACCTCTTCAGTTTCTGGTTTCTTTTCTTCAATTTCAACTGAGATGGTTTCAGTTTCCTTGGGTTGTTCTTTAATCTGGATTTCCATAGAAACTGTCTCAGGTTTGTCTTCTGGTTTCATCTCAATTTCTTCCTTGACAGTTTCTTCTGGTTTATCTTCAATTTCAACAGATACCACTTCTGTCACTTTTTCTGTAATATCCATGGTAACCTCTTCAGTTTCTGGTTTCTTTTCTTCTATTTCAACAGATATAGTTTCCTCTTCTTTTGGCTGTTCTTTAACTTCTATTTCCATGGAAACTGTCTCTGGCTGAGGTTTTGTTTGAATCTCAATTTCTTCCTTGACAGTTTCTTCTGGCTTCTCTTCAATTTCAACAGATACCACTTCTGTCACTTTTTCTGTAATATCCATGGTAACCTCTTGAATTTCTGGTTTCTTTTCTTCAATTTCAACTGAGATGGTTTCAGTTTCCTTGGGTTGTTCTTTAATCTGTATTTCCATAGAAACTGTCTCAGGTTTGTCTTCTGGTTTCATCTCAATTTCTTCCTTGACAGTTTCTTCTGGTTTATCTTCAATTTCAACAGATACCACTTCTGTCACTTTTTCTGTAATATCCATGGTAACCTCTTCAGTTTCTGGTTTCTTTTCTTCTATTTCAACAGATATAGTCTCCTCTTCTTTTGGCTGTTCTTTAACTTCTATTTCCATGGAAACTGTCTCTGGCTGAGGTTCTGGTTGAATCTCAATTTCTTCCTTGACAGTTTCTTCTGGCTTCTCTTCAATTTCAACAGATACCACTTCTGTCACTTTTTCTGTAATATCCATGGTAACCTCTTGAATTTCTGGTTTCTTTTCTTCTATTTCAACTGAGATGGTTTCAGTTTCCTTGGGTTGTTCTTTAATCTGTATTTCCATAGAAACTGTCTCTGGCTGAGGTTCTGGTTGAATCTCAATTTCTTCCTTGACAGTTTCTTCTGGTTTTTCTTCAATTTCAACAGATACCACTTCTGTCACTTTTTCTGTGATATCCATGGTAACCTCTTGAATTTCTGGTTTCTTTTCTTCAATTTCAACTGAGATGGTTTCAGTTTCCTTGGGTTGTTCTTTAATCTGTATTTCCATAGAAACTGTCTCAGGTTTGTCTTCTGGTTTAATCTCAATTTCTTCCTTGACAGTTTCTTCTGGTTTCTCTTCAATTTCAACAGATACCACTTCTGTGACTTTTTCTGTAATATCCAAGGTAACTTCTTCAACTTCTTGTTTCTTTTCTTCAATCTCAACAGAAACCATCTCTGTCTCCTTCGGTTGTTCTTTAATCTGTATTTCCATGGAAACTGTTTCAGGCTGGGGTTCTGGTTTGATCTCAATTTCTTCTTTCACTTCTTCTTTTGGTGTTTCTTCAATTTCAAGTGATACTGTTTCAGTCACTTTAGGAGTAATATCCATGGTAATCTCCTCAATTTCTGGTTTCTTTTCCTCAGTTGTAGGCGCTGGTGTAATATCAAGTGAAGCTTCTTCTTTTACAGGAGCTTCTTCAACTTGTTCTATTTCATTTGGAACCAACTCACCTTTTGATGCTTTTTCAAGTATGTCCTTTGTTATTTCATCAGCATACTGTTCAATAACTTCTGCACTTATTTCCGAGATTTCATCATCCTTTGCAGGTATGGTTACAGTTTTAGTTTCAGTGGGTTGGACTTCTTCAGTTGTAACAGATTCAGTTTCAACAACCTGAACATCCATTATTGGTTCTTCAATCTTTAATTCTACTTCTGCCACATCCTGGTCTACAACAGGCTCTTCTTTAGTTGGTTCTGTTTGACTTTCTTCTTCAGAGACAGTTGTTGCAGCTTCAAGAATATCCTTTGTTATTTCCTCTGCATATTGATTTATTTCTTCACTAGGAATTTCAACAGTCTCATCACCCTTTTCTTCTTCAACAGTGATTTCAACCTTGGTTTCTTCTACAGAAACATCTTGTACAACTTCCTCTGTTTTTTCAATAGTAATTTCTGTAGATTCTGTGATATCTTCAGTTGGGACTTCTTCAGTCAATTGCTCTTCTTCCTCAGCTTCATCAACTGGAGCTCTGAAGGGAATTTGATCTTCAGTTATAACTGAATCTGGTAATTCTTCAACTTCTTCTGGAGCTATTTCTTCTTTGGGTTGTTCCTCTTCAACAACATCTTCTACTGTGGTCAAGCTTATTTCTGTTACTGTTGTTTCAGTCATACTTTCTTTGGATTCAATAACAATAGTCTGTTCCTTTTCAGGAACAATTTCTACTTTTGTTTCCTCTGTTTGAATCTCTGACACATCTGACGTCACTGGAATAGAAATTTCAACTACAGATGGTTTTACTTCTGAAACAATATCCTTCTTTACAATTGTTTCTCTTGTTTCCTCAGTGGTTATTTCAACAGGTTGGACTTCTTTCTCCTCTGGTACTACAGTTGTCTCAATTGTGACCGTCTCTGTAGAAATTTCATCTGTGGTAGTTGGTTTCACCATAATCTCTACAGTAGAGGTTACAGGTTGCTCAGTGTCTTCAACAGGTGCAATTTGCTGCTCTTGTACAACTTCAATTTCTTCTTTTTTATCTGTGACCATTTCAGTTGGAGTTTCATCTACTGACAGAGGTACTTCTGGTTTAACTTCAATAGTTTCTCTTGTTATTTCAATTGTCTCTTCTTTGGGCTTTTCTGATTCAATGTCAACTTGCATGATTTCAACTTCTTTGACAGTTATTTCAGAAATATCGCTCTCAACTTCTGAAGGTTCTGGTGAGACAACAGTGATGGTCTCTCTGACCTCTTCAATGGTCTCTTCTCTGGGAACTTCTGTTTCAGTTTCTGGCATTTCTTCTTCTACTTCTTCAGTAGTAATTGGCAACTCTTCTTCTTCTACCTTTGTAACTTCTTCAATTTGTTGCTTAACTTCAACGGTCTCTGTCTCAGTAATAGTTTCTGGTTGGATTTCAATTGTTTCAGTTGGTATGTCTTGTGTTTCTGATACTTCAGTAACAACTTGTTCTGTGATAGTTTCAGATTTCTCTGGAATCTGAACTTCGATTGTTTCTCTCAATACTTCAATGCTTTCTTCCGTTGGCTTTTCAATTTCAGCTTCTTCAAGTGGAATCACTTCGGCAGGTTTCTCCTCTTCAGTTTCAGTAACAGAAGTTATTGTTTGTTCAGGAACAATTTCAGTAGTTACTATTGTCTCCTCAGTTTTGATCTCCACTTGTTCAGGTTCTTCTTTAATGACTTCTTCCACAACATCATCTTCAGAAGGTATTTCTTGTACTGATATTTGCTCTCTTTCATACACTACAACTTCTTCCTCTGGTGCCTTGGCTTCTGTTTCCTCGACAACTTCTTCCGTTACCTGAATGATGTCTTTTTCAATAACAACAGTCTCTTGTTCAGGAGCTAAGACTTCTGTTTCAAATGTTGGCTTTATATCAATGACAACCTCACCAAATTCCTTCTCATCTTCAGGAATATCTTTTTCAACTGTTGTAATGTATGCTTCTTCTGTTTCAGACACTATAGTTACCTCCTCTTTTTCAGGCTTCATTGAAATTTCTATTGTAGATGTGGCAGGTCCACTGTCAATTTCATCCAATTTGGGTTTGAATTCAACAGTTTCTGTGTGAATTTCTTCAACAGGTTCTTCTTTGACAGTTTCTTTGACTTCAATGGTCTCTCTTACAACAGTTTCAGTCTCTTTAATTGGTGCTGATATCTCAAGTTCAACTTTCTCTGTCTGTTTGCTTTCGATGGTGATGGTAGAAGTTTTAGTATCAGGTTTAGACACCACAAGTTCTACTTCTTCATAAACAGGAGAACCTTGTCTAATTTCCAATTCTGTTTTGACCTGTGATGGCTGTTCTATTACCAGCTCAACATCTTCAAAGACAGGCTCATCTTTGGTAATCTCGACTTCAGTTCGGACAGTGCTTGGTTTTTCAATCACCATCTCGACCGGCTCAAACTGTTTCTGGGGTGTCTCAAATGTCAATTCTACTTTCTGTGTTTCTGGTTTTGGTTTCTCAATAACGATTTCTTCTCTGTGAGTTTCAATCTCCTGCACTTCAGGTTGAGATGCCTCAATAACAATTTCTTCTGTATGTGTGGTGGTTTCCTGTACTTCAGTTACCAATTCTGTTGTTTCTGGTTTCTCAATCACCATCTCAACAGGTTCAAAGGGTTTCTGTGGTGTCTCAAATGTCAGTTCTACTTTCTGTGTTTCTGGTTTTGGTTTCTCAATAACGATTTCTTCTCTGTGAGTTTCAGTCACCTGCTCTTCTGGTTTGGGTGTCTTGAAGACAATTTCTTCTGTATGCGTCTCAGTTTTCTGTACTTCAGTAACCAGTTCTGTTGTT
Source organism: Fragum sueziense (assembly GCA_963680895.1). NCBI lineage: Eukaryota > Metazoa > Mollusca > Bivalvia > Cardiida > Cardiidae > Fragum > Fragum sueziense. The sequence goes on along the minus strand of OY804609.1, from coordinate 21,916,184 downwards.
TCTGGTTTTTCAATCACCATCTCAACTGGCTCAAATTGTTTCTGTGGTGTCTCAAATGTCAGTTCTACTTTCTGTGTTTCTGGTTTTGGTTTCTCAATAACAATTTCCTCTCTGTGTGTTTCAGTCACCTGCTCTACTGGTTTGGCTGTCTCAATTACTATTTCTTCTCTGTGAGTTTCTTCTGGTTTGGGTGCCTCAACAACAATTTCTTCTGTATGTGTTGTGGTTTCCTGTACTTCAGTAACCAGTTCTGTTGTTTCTGGTTTTTCAATCACCATCTCAACTGGCTCAAATTGTTTCTGAGGTGTCTCGAATGTAAGTTCTACTTTCTGTGTCTCTGGTTTTGGTTTCTCAATGATGATTTCTTCTGTATATATTTGAGTCTCCTGCTCTTCTGGTTTTGGTGCCTCGATGACAATTTCTTCTGTATGTGTCTCGGTTTCCTGTACTTCAGTAACCAATTCTGTTACTTCTGTTACAGGTTCAGCAGCAGGTTTCTGTATAGCAATCTCAATTCTGGTTTCTTCAGTCTTCTGTGGCTGTTCTTCCTCTGTTGCTGAAAATATAACAGTGCATCTTTGTAGAAATGGTGATAACCTCTGGTTTTGACAATACTCACCTTTTTTAAGCTGAATTTAAATATTGTGATGTAGAGTGACAAATAAGGCTGCTCACCCGAGTAAAGGAGTAATAAAGAATTTGTGCAGGGAGAAGTTATTTTTATCAACATCAGTTGTCTGCAGACAACACAGTTTGTCATAACAGAAGCTTATCACAAAGGGCAAAGCTCAAATGCCAAGTTCACAGTGCCAATAAGAGTTGTCTGCTGACAACCTAGCTTACCTTTACAGGAGAGTGTCACAAAAAAAGTTAAAACTCAAAGTTCATGGTCATAAGGTCAAAGATTATGCACTCAAATGAAAAGTCTTAGTAGGAAGTATCAAATATCATCTATAGTAGTTCATAACATACAGGCCAGGTTTAGGTCTTTGGAAAGTATGTCAAATTCCATGGTCAAGGTCACAAGGTCATGTTCTCAATTCAAGTCCATATCTCTAAAAGAACATAAAATATAGACCTCATTTAAGTTTAAGAATAGTAAGTCAAAGTTCAAGATTAGAGGTCATGGTCTCAAAATGTAAGGTCCTGACAGGAGCTATCTATTTATGTGAAAACATTGATTCTCTATCTCAAATATTTCATCAGATATAGACTAAGTTAAAGGTTTTGATTACATAACCGAGGCCTTCACTGACACGCTTGCAACATTAGCTTACAGGACATAAAGTCCTTGTTCGCTAAAAAATATTGTCCCAAATGACAGGTCTTGCAACATTTAATCAGAATCATCAGCAGATATTTTTTGTAGATAATTTGAATGTGATTAATCCATTGCCTAGAGACATTTTTTTTTTCAAATTTCAGACAGAATATTAGTTTAGTCCATATTTGAACCAACAAAGCCTTGACACAGATATTTCAATCTAAGCTAAGCCTGTAATGAATTAAAATGAAGAAATTTTGAAGACATTCAGTTTTAATTCAAATACACGTTGGCTTATGGAACAAATTTTTGGGCACGAGCACACACTGATTTTAATACACATTAAGAATCAGACATCGAGTAATCACAAAAGCTCCTTTTAGCACATTGTGCTAAGGAGCAAAAAAGAAGAGATAGACAGGGTTTTGAAGTATTAAGAGTCATTCTCTGTAAAAATGTAAATTTTGAAAAAGGCTGTTTCCACTCAAGTCATAGATTTCAATAATTTTTGTATATAAGTCCTCTTTTGACCTGGTGAATGTAAATATAGCACAATTTTTTCATTCCAATACTCCGTTGCCATGGAAACCAAAATCTGTGTTTTGGCGGCTCATTTTCATAGGGAAAAATGGGAAAATTTGATATTTTTCGGTGCTTTTTGCCAAAAATACAGACTAGAAATAACTAAATTGATCACTGTTCAACATTTTTAGGCATTGTTTCGTGACAATGAAAAAAGAAAAATAGTAATTCACTAAGTGGTTATTTCGCTGGACCTTTTTGAAAAGTGCACAATCAGCATTTTTTGGAAATATGATAAAAACATGATTTTTAGTCATTTTCAAATTCGTTTATTTCAATTTCCCAACCATAGAATTTCGATTTATTTTGAATTCTGTTTATTCCATTATTGATCCTTGAAATATAAAAAAATTGGGTGTGTGTTTTTTGATTTTTTGAAAAAAATGTCATTTAAAGTTATGTCCTGAATGAAAACTATAAAATGGTGAAAATGATAAATTGAAATACAATTATATATCTTATCAAAAAACAGCACTACCATTGCTTTTATCGATTCAAAACATTAGATGAAATAATGACAGAGCCTTTTTAAGCCCTTATATCAATACTCTTGTTTGTAATCCCAGATATTAAAAAAGTGCTGAGTCATCATTTTCAAGATTATGCCTCTATATTTTTTTCTACAAAATATATGCAAGTTTACGTCAGTTCCATCTATTTACCGATATTTGTTGGAAAAGTTAATTAAAATCATGAAAAGCATGCACTTGTATGGTGCATTATTGTTTCTATTATCATTTCGATTGATTTTTATGGTAATCTTTTTATAAAAGTGGGTGGGGCAAGATGATGTGCAAATTAGAGAAAACTATATATCTATCACGGAAGCCGGAAGGTGATAAAAAAAACACCATTACCTTTGTTTGGACAAGCATTTTTACGTCAATGACTTTTTATGCCCTTATATCATTACTTCTTTTCTAATTCCATATATTTAAAAGTGCTGAGTCATCATTTTCAAGAGTAAGCCTACATTTTGTCAAAAAAGAATGTTCAAATGACCATCCCTTCCATCTATCTATTTACAGGAATATTGGATTAAAATCATCATAAATCATGCTTTGATTTAGTACATAATTATTTCTAGACTGTTATCATTTAGATCGATTTATTCATGGTATTTTTTCATAGTGGGTGGGGTAAGATGATTTGCAAAATAGAGAAAACTGGACATCTATCAATGAAGGTGATAAAAATACCCTAGTTACTAGATTTGTTTTGACAAGCGATTTTATGTCAAATCAGGGGCCGCAACTGAATTATCAATTATGACTTTAAACAAGAGCCGTCATAGACAGATTATGCTCCCCGAATAAGTGCTTGTCACAAATTAAAAACTATCATACATTAAGCCCCCTTTTTCCATGACAGATTTTTCGTGCACACACTATTTATAGAATATGGTCTAGCCGTTACTCAAAATTTTGGGAAATTTACTAATTATGTGTCAATATGAAGCATACCAAGCAAGAGCATAGTCAGGAATTTATTTCATTACACCCACTCCAGGAACGCCTCACATGCGAGAGAGATAGTAAAACAAGGGGTCTCTCACTACCGATGGTGTGGTTCGAGGATTTGACTTTGTGAATTACTTTTGGACCTCATTCTGACCCCGATTCCAATTATTTGAAGTGATTTGAAAAAGGATGACCCAAGGATAATGTACTACATATTTAGTTGAATTCTGTCTAGCACTTTATATTATTTTGTAATGGTGGAGGGACAGACGAACAAACAGACTGGTGGACGACAGACATTGATCGATCAAGAACTAGTAGTTCATTCCGAGCGTTTCTTCCTCGGTGAGCTATAAAGCAATATCCTCTTTCACAAGATTGATTGAATGGATTTTATGCCACATTCAACATTTATTCTGTCATATCATGGCAACTGGACTGAGCATCTAACCATGCCTTCCTCAGACTTGGCATTTCTCTCAACCGTACTACTAACTATGTAGAGCATCCAATCCAAGCGATCAGCTCTTCATCTCAAATATATATAATCATGAATCATCCAAACAACAAAATTCTATTATGATCCACCTCGAATGCTACTGCAGACGACAGAATTACTGCTTATAAAGATTTACTTTGACTAGAACATAGCATCGAAAATATTGATACAAAAGGAGAAAATGCTGGTTATAAATATAGCATCGAAAATATCAACACAAAAGGAGAAAATGCTGGTTATCAGCATTTTCTTCTTTGGTTTCAATGTTTTTCCATACCCTTTCTATAGTAAACGTCAAAACGAGGTCTTTTATGGGAAAGGGATAAACATCATCTATTATTGGTGAGTGACAAATAGCTTGCCGAATGGTGAAGGGGGACCTAAAAATATTGGGACAGATAGAGCAAATCGTCGGTGTAATTGCAAAACCTCGTATGTCAATTTTTGCGATTTTCAAAGGACAAACTTGTGTGTCCAGTTAAAGACAATTCTTGCATGTTTTGAGATATTTTTACTGATCAGCATTAATGACAAATCATTTGTAAACAATTACGTCCAAATTTCAAGGAAAACATTTCAGTTTGGGAAAAGTTATTACACTTTTCCCTCCCCTTTAAAATTTTCCAAAAACGAGCTACGAGGTTTTGCATTTACAACGACAAAATGATAATTACCAGCATTTTCTTCTTTAGTGTAAATGACATTTTTTTTTAAAAGCTCTTTCTAACAGGACGTCAAAAGCAACTTTTGTTTGGAAAGGGTTACACATTATCCTTCTATATGGATTGGTGAGAAAACTGTTATTTCTGAAGTGTGGAAACAGGAAATTGGACCAGTCGAGCCTGGGTTCGAATCTACGGCATAAGGATTGACAGAGACAATATTATAGACTGAGTGTCGAGGATCAGCACAGCGAGCTTCTCTTTACATTGCCCTACACACTGTTTTGCATTAAACACAGGCATTATTTTAAGGAAACATCTAACCCTCTCCAAAACGCGAAATGATAGGCAAGTCCTTTTTGGCAGGAGTTGCAGACGACAAAAATGATTGTCAACAAAAGTGAAAAAATACACAAATATTGAAAAATTTGTGTGTAAAGGACAAATTGCTTATCACTAGCACATACATTTGTTCTATCAATTTCAAAACCATTTCTTTGAAAGAAGGCATAATAACTAAATAATTCAATCAATTCAATTTCATATTAATGCAGTTTATTTTTATTTAATGACCAATATTCCATGAACTTTTGATGATTCAACATGTAAACATTTTGTACAAGAGGTATGGCATCGCTGACATATTAGTCTTTAAAGAAAGTGTTGCTGTAAAAGATGGAATGTTGATACAAGATTACAACTTAGAAGTATAGAGTTTTTCTACAGAACCCATGTTTTCCATTTCATATTTTTTCTGTATTGACAGGCTACACCACTTTTAAATCATAACACAGTGCCCAAACACATGTTTCAGGTTTTGATTAACCCTTTCAAAAAGAAGTCCAAGATTTGATGTCCCTCATAAAAACAGACTTGAGAAAACATCCAGGCAAAAGAAGAAACTGTTTAAAATCAGCGTTTCCTTCATTTGTATCAATACTTTCTGTACTAATATTGTAAATATTCATTGTTTTGTGGCAGCTTCTAATTAGAATCACTCTAAAATTGTATTATTTTGGAAAAAGTTTGTCTACCAAGACATATTATTTAACCCATTACCATAAAGTGACTCATTTTAACTCCGAAAAAGAAAATTGCTTAAGAAAACAATGTGGAAAATGAAGAAATTGCTTGTGACAAGCAATTTTCTTCATTTCCCAAAATGTTTTCTACACAAAAAGACCATAAATATATAAATCAATTATATTTACTTGAAATTGTCATCTGCAACATCTTTGAATTTCAACCAGTTTAAAATTTTGTTGTTTGGTAATGGGTTAATATTTAGTTGTCAAGACTATAGCAGTACTATTTTGGTTCTTTTATTCTTCTTAACCCTTTCCCAAACAAGACCTGGTTTTGACATCCCTTATAGAAAAGGCTTCGGAAAATATTGAAGCAAAAGAAGAAACTGCTGATAACCATCAGTATCTCCTTTTGCCTCAATATTTTCTTTGAAATATTTTAAACAAAACCTTTCTTTAATAACATCTATTTTGTCATTTGTGGCAGTTTTTGAAGGGGATCACCCTGAAATATTGCTGTTTGGGAAAGAGTTAAATGCATTCGTTATGTTCTTCATATTATCACTGAATTTAAGACATTTCTAGATCATATTAAAGTATCAAATTTAGTCTGGATCCTTAGGAATTTTCATCTGATTATTCTTTGTGCCTTTCTGTCGTTTCTGATTGTCATTTGGTTTGGCAGTGTTGATATCTTGTCCAGCAATATACCAGTTACATAGTGACCATGGAGTTCATCAGCTGTAAAGAGAAAATAGCATATAATTCTGTTGAAGATACAAGTATATATAACAGTCAATGGTACAGCATAATATATAGAATTAAATTGCAATTCCCAATTGATAAAATTTTAGAATGGTTTAATTTCAAAAGAATATATTTTAAAGTCATAACAGACATGCATGAATAGATAGAAACCTTGCATTTACATAGGAAAACATACAGTATTTAGCTAATACATGTGCTGTATTTGCCAAGATATGCACATTTATAACTAACTTTGATTGGGACGGATGTTCAAAACATGGGATGCTGTGTATACCCGGTAATACAGAGCCGGGTTTCGGCTCTCATAGTCTCACTTTACCCTTTCTTAGCACACGAAAGTATTTATGAGAATACATAAGCAACACTCAATGAAATAAAAGCGGTCATAGACGGGTTATGCTCCCCGAATAAGTATTTGACACAATAAAGGCTATCATGCATTAAACCCCCTTTTCCCATGACAGTTTTTTTGTACAAAAATTACTTATAGAATATGGTCTAGAACATCTCATTAATAACTCACAACAATTTCATTTAATTCTGCCTATCAGAAAAAGAAAAATAAGAGAAGAATTAATTTCTATATTCAAACCCCTTTTTTTCCGGGACAAAGCCTCAAATTGAGAAAAACAGAAAAAAGATCTCTAGGGATTTATCATTATCTCATTCAGGGACTTCATTATGTTAAGTTTCATTGACTTTAGTCTAATTTAAGGGTTGCTGAAATCTGGCTAAGGATGGACGGACTGAAGGATAATGGGAAGTGTGGCGACTATATGCTCCCCGAAAATTTTTCAGCGAGCATAAAGGTGAAATTACTGCTCAAGACTGCAAAGTGTATATATGTGCACGTCTTGAAAATGATTTTTAACAATGACTTTAAGGGACGATGAAGCAGCACCATTCAATGTATAACAGAATAAATCCTGAATATGTGCTCAACACCGGTATCATCCAAGAACGCCCTGTACCATTTGTGGTTGGTAGCAGCACTATTGTCGATATATTTTTTCATTTGCTTCACAATTTTTGACTGGAATTTGTCATATCTTTTCATAAGCTAAAAAACAAGATACTAACACCTGCTCTTTCAAATATTGGTAATCTCATTGTCCTGTATCAGTTCCCCTATCTACCAGGATATTGACATTCAATAATTGTTGTTATAGTTATTTACAAATCTGAAATTAGAAGAAAATATTAACAAATAATTAATTGGTATGATGGTGAATGATTACGAAAAATATATTGTATAAAACATGGTACCACTGGCACATTATGGTACGAAATGGCCAAATCATGATATAGTCGACTGACCAGTTTCGGTGACCTTAAGAAATAAGAACTTCTCCCAACTCTGTCACTAAATTTCATGAATACGAGCTAAAAATGCAATAAACCTTTAGTTTGTCTTAATTTCCTTTAATCCTAACAATGTTGCTTTCTAAAATCACCAAATTAGTGAAATAGCTGGCATTTTGTGGACCCCTAATTCTTGGCACAAGAAATTAGTAGGACCAGAATCAGTGACCCTTTACTTTCATCTTCACGAGTAGCTAATGTACAAATTTTATATAAAAATTTATTCCAAAAATGAAGACTGTGTTCAATTTGGTATCAGAAATGAAAATATGAAATTTGAAGGGCACTTCTATGGATAGTTAATAAGGCTATTTAGAAAATCATAGGTAATTTTATACAGAAAATGAAGTCAAGCAGGTAAATCGGTCTTTAAATAGAATTTCTCCAAATTTAACAACAGAAATGACCAGATTTTTGTTTTCATGGATGACTACAGAACCTCTTGACATGATGAAACTCTTTAATTTAAAAGTTGCATGCAAAAAGAAAGGGTCACTGATTTAGGGCAGTCACCAAAACAGGGCAGTCTACTGCCGTGTGCAATTTAGGCCGGTAGAGCTCTTCCAGAAGAGCGTGGTTCCCGGCTCTGATACAATACGTAGTATTTTTTCTACTACGTAGTGTATCAGAGCCGGGAACCAGACTAGCTCTTCTTCTTCCAGAAGACAACTTCTGGCCTAAATCGCACGCGGCTTACGATACATTTTTTTATCAAGGTACGAAATAGTTAGGGTACTAAATGACTTGCTCATTACCATTAGCCCTATACAGTTAAATATTTCCTATAAATTGAAGCGTAGGCTCAAACACACAGTCAAAACACACAACAATATACAATATATACAATAAAAGATAAATGAAACAAATATTTTGCTTTGATTCATGCCGAAAGGTGTGTGTCAAGTTGTCAACACCCAAAAATCAACCACAGGAGTTTCTTCCTGAAATATGATATATTCGTGCACTTTCAAAAATGCTCCCAACACAATTATTTTACATGATAACTCGTTATTTTGGATTGAAAATGTGTTTTTACCTGCATTTTACCGCTTCTGTACTGCTTGTAAACATTTCGCGATCTTCACCGGAAGTGTTATTTTTACATCAACACCGCCGGTATAGACTGGAAACACCCGTCTTTTCTCGCGTTTTTCGGACTTTTCGACATTTTAAAAATGGATTATTTTTGAAAAATCAAAAATCACATGGCCAGATTTTTTATATTATGTTGAACTATATCTTCTCATTCGGAAGTGAAAATAAAAACAAAATCTATGGTTGGGATTTTTTGTTTTATTCATTTAAAAAAGACCCGTTTTTCGGCTTTTTTAAAAAGCAAATACATGGTCAACTTTGACGCTTCAATGCAAAGACTTCTTAAGAGTTAATTTTTAAAAGACACATGAAATAATCCATAGAAAAGCTATTCTTTCATATGGAATTCATGAAGATTTCAAAAGATTCCTTATAACGAAAATACAGTGAATCTAAAATACTACAAAATCGCCATTTTTCATGCCATTTTTCTGTGGATTTTGTCGATTTGGATATTTCTACCAAAATACTGCGAATGTGGTTGATCATCATACATTTTTGGACAAGGTTTGGATAGAGCAACATGCTCACCAAGTTTCAAGAAAATCGGTGATTTGAGTGGAAACACCATTTTACATCCTTATAGAGAATGGCTCTTAAAATATACATCTGGTGAATGTTGGGTGGTTGCTTTATATTGAGAGATTGAGAGGGTCTATCACCAAATTGGTAAAGATACTGGTAGTTGAAGTTAGGGAGATAATGGTTTGAGTTATATGGGTTGTGAGCAAAAACTTACCCAAGGAAATTCAAATCATAGATGTCTTTGGTATGGCTCAAGAGGCAAGTCTTTTCACCCATATTTTCACTGTCTGTTGACCTTTAGCGCATTTACATAATAGGGCAGGTTAACTATTAGACAATTTCAGTCTTGGAAAGGGTGTAAGTAAATGGGCTTCAAAGTCTATCTAGTAACACTGATATAGTATAGTAGAGTCAGAGAGACAAACCAGGTGTGTGACTATTTTATGGACAAACAATACATGGGATAGTTTCATTTATTTATAAGGTAAATGTTTATACCTTTTCATGGTTGGCAAAAAGGATTGAGGATAAAACCATATGAGCCAGTTGCATAAAATTGGTGTTAAAGTAAATATCCTGATTGAGCAATAAATTTGTCATTGCTTTACACAGGAGTTAACTTCAAACAATTTCATGCAATCAACCAACAAGGTCGGAGATTATTTGTTTGACAAACAGTACATGGGAGAGTTTCATTTTTTGACAAGGTAAATGTTTACCTTTTTATGGATGGTAATATGGGAAAAGGATAAAAACCATGTGTGTTACATTAAAATTTTTACAAAGGGCAGCAATGCCTATATTCACAATGGTGCATTTTTGAAAACAGACATGACCAATCTCATGCTTACATAGGAGTTAAAAGTTCTAAACTAGTTTAGAATATATAATTTTGAAGTATATATATGTGAATGTGTGAACAGAAAAAACTATAAACTTTGTGAAAAATTACAACATTAAAGATCCTAATTTTAAACTACACATTGACGATTATAATATGAAAGTAACCTTAACGTTGAACATTATATCCATGCTATATATTTGAATATGTTAACAGGAAAAGCACTACCTCTCATTCAATGCAGCTTTGTTATAAAGATGAAGAGTAAATATTGACTAAGTCAAAGAATTTAGGAGTACTAGGTTTTTACTGCATATCCTTCCTATGAACATAACAACTGCAAAATTTTGGACCATCTACAAAATATGAGAAACTTGAGTTTAACTTTGATACTTGATAAATTGTTTTCAATGTTTCAACATCTAAGCAAGTATATATATCAACCAGGTTAATCCATTGCCAGACAGCAAAATTTCGACCGTTCCAATTTGAAAGGTGATGCAGACGACAATTTCAAGACGATGAAATTACAAAAATCTTACCATTTTGGGTTAGAAAACATTGTGGAAATGAAGAAATTGCTTGTCATAAGCAATTTCTTCATTTTCTACAATGTTTTCCCAAGTATTTTCTTATGAGGGAGTAAGAAGGCATCACTGTGCAGTAATGGGTTAACATTAAGATTCGCAAAGATTGAACATTTTTTTGTTTGAATTTATATTTTAGACTTTTAGACTTAAGTTTTACATATTGCTGCATTGAATGACAGTAGTGTAAACAAATAATGCATATGAGCCAGGATCTGGAAAAACGTCCCTTAAGGCTTTTGAGCCCAACATAGATCCAGATCAGCCTGTGCATACGCACAGTCTGATCAGGATCCACGTTGTTCTCTAATAGCTTCTTCGTGACCTGTAGTAACTTAAAGAGAGCAACATTGATGCATATTGAACTCCATTTGACAACAGGCCGATCTTGAAACTCAATTTTGAAAATGCTATAAGGGGCGTTTTTCCAGATCCTGGCTCAATTATGCAATACTCACGCATTACTGTAACATAGGCTGAGGTAGTGGCAGTTCCGTATTCATTTGTCGCTTCAACCCAGTATTCTCCTTCATCGTCTGGAACGATCTGCGTCACTGTCATCGTAACTCTGCCGTCTTCCTCGAACGTCTGGATCACATCTTCCGACGGAGATAATTGTTCATCATCCACGAACCATGTGATCTTCGGAGTTGGGTTACCACGGACAACAGCCTCCAGGTGTAAGTTGGTACCTTCATTGAGTGTTTCGTCTTTCAGTGGAAGGATGAAGACTGGTCTCTCATGTTGTAGTTCGGAGACTACAGTTGGTTCTTCTAGTTCATGAGAGACGGTTTCAATGACTGTTTCTTCATCTTCCCCTTCATGCATACCAAATGTTACAGTAACAATGTCATGTTCGGGTTCCTTGAGAGGTATCTCAATCTCGGTTTTGTCAAGTGGCTGTGGTTCAGGCTGCTTCTCAACTTGCACTTCGGTCTTGAATGTTTCAACAGGCTCATCCTTGACTTCAATTTCAAGTTGTTCCACAGTTTCTGGTTCTGCCTTTTCTACATCAACAACAACCTCTGATATTTCAACCTCCTCTGGTTTTTCTTCAGTTATTTCAGTTGTCTCAGGCTGTTCAACCTGTTCAATAACAATGTCAGTTTTAAATGGCTCAATTTCTTTGGCTTCTGGTTTGGCCAAGTCAAATTTGATTTCTGTGACTTCGCCAACTTCAGGTGATTTCATTGTCACTTCAGTTGTATCTGAAGGCTGGGTTTCTTCCTGTACCACATCAGTTTGGTATTCCTCTGGTGCCTTTGATTCTGGTTTACCAAGGTCCAGCTTGATTTCAGTGACTTCTCCAACCTCGGGAGACTTAACCCTAAACTCAGCAACTGATGTTTCAGGCTCTTTCTCTTTGACTATTTCAACCTTGAATTCCTGTGGTTGTTCAGTACTAGGTTGAGACAAATCGACTTGTACTTCAGAAATTTCTTCCACTTCTGTGGTTGTTGTCTCCACAACTTCTGTTACTGTCTCTTTTTCTACAGCTTCAACAGTGACATCGATCTTAGATTCTTCTGGTTTAGTCAATTCTGCTTCAGAAACTTCAAGAACAATTTCAGTTGTCTGTGGCTGTTCTGGTACAGTCTCTGTAACATCTTCAGTTTCAGATTTCTCGACTATCTCCAGTTCAATTTCAGTCTTTGTCTCTACTGGCTGTTCTGGTTTGACAACAATCTCTTCAGAGACTGTCTCAGTACTTGTGACAGTTTCAGTAGTTGTCTCAGATACAGTGATGACATCATCTTGGGGTTTAATGTCTATTTGTAGTTCAACCTTAGTCTCCTCTGGTTTGTCTTCAGTGACTTCTTCAATCTCAGGAATAACTTCTTTTTCAGTAATTATTTCTGTTGTCACTTCTGGAACCTCAGCAATTTCAGGAGTTTCTTGTTCTTCAACAACAGTTTCAACCTTGGTTTCTTCAATTGTGATGGTATCCACTGTCTTGATCTCCAAAGTTACCTCTTGTGGCTGAGTTTCTTCAGTCTTGATTTCAGTAACCTCAGTTATAGTTGGTTGATCAACAGCTTCTTCGACTGTTTCTTCAGTTTTGAATTCCCTAGGCTGCTTGTCCTCAGGCTTGACCAATTCCACAGAAACTTCCTCTGGCTGTGCTTCAGATGTTTCAGGCTCTGTGACAGGACTGACTTCATCAACAGGCAATTCCTCCACGACCATTTCAACCTTGGTTTCTGTTGTCACCTGAGTTGGAACTGACACGTCTACTTGTTGAATGTCCATAGTGATTTCTGACCTAGTCTCCTCTGGGACTTCAACAACTTCAGGTTTATCAACTTCTTCAGTGACTTCTTCAGCCTTTGTTTCAATGGTAATTGTCTCAGGTTTAGCCAGTATGGTAATTTCAGTCTTTGCAGGAGCAGTTTCAGCTTCCTCTTCAGGAACAGTGACAACTTCTGGTTTCTCAGTAGAGGTAATCTGAATTTCAGTTTTGTACTCAGGCTTGTCAACCTCTGCTTCTGGAAGGGTCTCCTCCTGAATGATTAGCTCAACAGTTTCTGGAGCAGTGGGTACAATCTCACTAGCATCAGGTTGGTCTTCAGCCTCCTCAACAACATCAACTTTGGTCTCCTCTGGGACATCAGTGACTGGTGTAACCTCCTCGATGACTTCCTCAGAGGGTTCTACAGATTCTCCCATCTCGAGTGTAACCTCGGATATTGGTTCATCTGGAACTTCCTCTATCTCGGGCTGAATCTGGTACTCTGTAGTCTCAGTTGTGTCTGGTAATTCTTCAATCTGTAATACAAAATAGGACAACCCCTATAAATTTCACCAAGTTTATTTCTACAGCATTAGCATCAATAAACAACAAATTTACGGAAATGACGATTAGAGAATGGTGAATAAAAATTATCAACAAGGGTACTTAAACACATTAATTTTATGAGCTTGTTAATATGTACAGTTGATTAGCATTATAATTCCAATCAATGATTTACCATGATCTTAATGGTCTACAAGAGCTGTCCGAAGACAGCACACTCGACGTTCTATGTTGCTTAGTATAAAGGGGGCATAACTCCAAATATAGTGGAGCCAGGGTCATGGGCCCTGGTAGTAAGGTAGAGGGTGTGATGGTGAATAAGTATTCCAAGTTTGGGTTGAATCCCTTTGATAGTATGGAAGTCATTGATGTTTGAAAAAACTCCTTTGTTGCAACGCCGACGCCAACGCCCGGGTGACAGTATAAGCTCTCATTTTCTTCGAAAAGTCGAGCTAAAAATGTGTATCAAAAATACATATCAATAGAGATGAGAGTTAAATTGCTTTTATTAAAATTGCTGATAAGTAATGGTAGCTAGAAATATTTCCAGCTCAAATATTTAACAAAAATGTGCAAATCATAATATTCCTACCTTCAACTCTTCACTTGGGACGGCCTCCTCAGGTGAAGCGGATGAGATGTCAGAAACGTCCGCCTCGTTAACGCGGTCTTCATGTAGACTGGACTTCATGATCTCTTCATGGCGAGCTTCTGTTTCAGCAATGTCAGCCTCAAGATCGTCTCTTACACCTAAAATACAAATAATTACACATTTTATAGAAGCAACAGATAATATATCAGAAACGTCCGCCTCGTTAACGTGGTCCTCATGTAGACTGGACTTCATTATCTCTTCATGACGAGCTTCTGTTTCAGCGATGTCAGCCTCAAAATCGTCTCTGACACCTACAATACAAATAATTACACATTTTATAGAAGCAATGGATAATATGTCAGAAACGTCCGCCTCGTTAACACGGTCCTCATGTAGACTGGACTTCATTATTTCTTCATGACGAGCTTCTGTTTCAGCGATGTCAGCCTCAAGATCGTCTCTGACACCTACAATACAAATAATTACACATTTTATAGAAGCAATGGATAATATATCAGAAACATCCGCCTCGTTAACGTGGTCCTCATGTAGACTGGACTTCATTATCTCTTCATGACGAGCTTCTGTTTCAGCAATGTCAGCCTCTATTTCATCTCTTACACCTACAAATAAAGTATGAAAACATTTTAAAGAAGACATTGATACTCCCATTTCTTATCAAACCCAAACTTAACAAGATGTGTTTGTGAAACACCAATGCTCCCGAAATGGCCAATTTCTAAAATGTTAAGTTTTCATAGAGTAAAGGGTTGATAAGGGTTAACAGATGACTTTGAGAAAGGTCAAATTGCATGGAACAGATAGATATCATTGAAAGGAAGTTGCATATCAAATTTGAGCTTTGTATGTCAAATACTTTTGGAGAAAAGGCAAATGTTAAGTTTTCGGACAGACAGACGGACAGACAGATGGTCAAACAGACAGATGGACAGAGGGACAGACACGAGTAAAACAATATGCCCCGGATCGCTTGATACAGGGGCATAAAAATATTTAGATTATGAAGATTTATCTTTTCAGGTTTAGGTTATTCCTGTATTTTGACTAAAATCAATCTGCAAAATTCCAGAGATTACCTCTCATTTAGATACATTATATTTTAATGATTTCAATTGCAAAAATTAACTGACCATTTCAAAGTTTGGAAGAAAATTAATTCCTTTCTGTTAAACATATACCATGTGCAAACATTATTTGTAAATTATGAAGTAAATAAGAAAGATACAATTCACTTACCAGAGAAGATAGAGTGGATGCGATCTTGCATCTCCTGCATCTCGTCCAGCATTTGTTGACGTACAGCGGAGACTTCAACGTCAGAGTCGAGGAGTTGAGCGGGGGACATGGCTTCTTGTGAAGACTGGACTGAGTCTGATGCTTCCTCTGTGTCTGCTACATACTCATAGGCTGAAATTGTATGATGTTATATACTAAGTAACAGATTCTAGATCTTGTATAATACTACTTCTGCTATAATGTTACTAACTATGTAATGTTATTTTCATAAGTAAAGCTTGTTAAAATTCTTTAAAACATGTAAGTTGTGAAATAAAGGATCAAGAGACTACATGTTTTAGAATTGAAAACACACACACTAATATGAACCTTTTTAAACTTGAGTCTATATTTAAAGCATATGAGAATTACTGATATACAATTACTTACATTCAACCTCAAGTGTTGCCATGGAAACTGCTTTTCCACGGTCATTTTCAGCGACACAGCGATATTCACCAGCATCTTGTGGGAACACCTCAACAATCAAGAGGGTACACTGTCCTGATTCTGGCTCAAAGTTGATTCTGGAAAAAATATTAATTAGAAGTATGAGAAGCAGTTTTTCACAGCTCCTGTACTTAACATGATAATTCCATCCCAACAAAAACATCTCAGTTTTAAAAGCTAACAAGACCGCATTTAGCAAGATAATCAAACTACTTATCCCATTTCCTTAACAACAGAAGTTCAAACTTGAAAGTCTAAAAAACAAATTAAAGTGCTTTTATTTAAAGACAAAACCATGAAAGCTTTAAGTATGCATTGTCTGTTTCTTGTTAAAGCCATTAAATGTAATAATTACCTGAAGTCCTGGTTTTCCGCTATAGGCTTCTCATCATGGTACCAGGAGATAACTGGGGTAGGTTCAGCTTTCACTTCACAGTAAAACTTGGCTTCTTCACCGTCCATGACCTTCAGTGAGGTCAATCCAAGGACATATTGTGGCACTCCTTCTTCTACAGTCTCCATAGTATCGAAGATCTCTTCTGTAGTTGGCGCAAGGAGTAGAACTTGTTCCTTTGGACTGGTTTCTTTAGGACTGGTCTCCTCTGGAGCTGCTTCCTTGTCCTCGAGGGCCAATTTGATCTCAACCTCTTCCATTGGTTGAGGTTTACCGATGATGTCAAACTGAATTTCCTCTTTGTGAGTCTCCTTAGTCTCTGGTTCATATTCTTCAAAGACTTCAGTTGTCTGGATGACAGTCTCTGTAACTGTTTCAGTTGGAACTTCAATCTCCATCTGTACAGTTTCTGGTTTCTTAGTTATGTCCAGTATAATCTCATCTTTGTGTGTTTCTTCTACAGTTGGCAACTCAATGACTTGAGTGACTGTTTCAGTCACATCAGTTTGGACAACTTCAGTGATTTCTGGAGCTTCTTGATCCTTGATCTGTATCTCAAACTGGACAGCTTCTGGCTGCTTCTCCTGGGTCTCAAAAGTAATTTCTTGTGTGTACTTTTCTTCAGCCTCAGGAACTTGGCTTATGATTTTTGTGGTCACTTCAGTTGTCTCAATATGTTTGACTTCAGTTTTTTCAGGTACTTCTTTCTCTTTTGGAACCTCAATGATCATTTCGACTTGATCCATCGGTTTTTCTTCAAGTTGCACCTGAATTTCTTCTTTTTGAGTTTCTGTTACCATAGGAACAGTAACAGTTGTTGTCTTAGTTACTTCAGTTGTCTCTGGTTGTTTGGGTACCTCTATGATCATTTCTATTTGTTCCGCAGGTTTTTCCTGGATTTCTACCTGAATTTCTTCTTTCTGTGTTTCTGTTACCATGGGTACAGTAACAGTGGTTGTCTCGGTAACTTCAGTTTTCTCTGTAGTGGTCACCTCTTGTACTTCAGGTACCTCCTTCTCCTTTGGAACTTGGATAATCATAGTAACTTCTTCAGCTGGCTGCTCTTGAACATCTAAAGTAACTTCTTTCTTATGGGTCTCTGAAACAACTGGAACAGTTACTGTTGTCGTTTCTGTCACTTCAGTCTTCTCTGTTGACGTAATTTCCTTAATTTCTGTTACCTCCTTTGGTACAATGTCAATGGTCATTTGCACCTCTGTTGAAGGTTTTTCCTCAGTTTCCATGGGAACCTCCTGTCTTGGAGTCTCTTCAACTTCAGGGATAAAGAAAGTTTCAGTGACCTTTTCAGTAACTTGTTCATGTTCTCTGACTTCCTCAGTTTCTGGGACTTGCTTCTCCTCTGGCTGAACTTGAACAATCAACTGAACCTGTTCAGCTGGTTTACCCTGTACATCAAGAGTAACTTCTTCTTTATGGCTTTCTTGTACCTGGGGTAAAACCTGTTCTGTAACTGTTTCCTTGGTAACAGTCTCAATTTCGATGGTTTCTGACACTGTTGGAGCAACAGGTGCCACCTCAATTTCAATTTCAGCAGTTTCTTGAGGTGTCTTGACGATCTCAATTGTTTCACGTTCAGAAATCTTGATCTCATCTTCAGGAGCCTGTGTTTCCTGATCTGGAACAGGCTGTATGATGATTGTTTCTCTCTCTGTCACCTCCTCTGGCTGTGTTGGAGCAGGTGTTTCAGTTTCCATGGGAACATCTTCAACAGGTGAGAGAGGCTGTGTTTCAACCTGGAACACAATTTCTTGTTGGACTGGTTTTGGTCCTTCAATATCGAAGGCAATCTCTTCCTTGTGTGTTTTAACAGGTTCAACTTTCTCCGGAATCTCCTTGGTTACAATTTCAATTGTTTGTCTTGTCTCCTCGACAACCTCTTCGACTGGTTTTACAGTCTGTACAGGCTCAACAGGTGCCTTCATGACAATCTCAGTCGTAGTCGTCTCTTGTTGGGGTATGACAATTTCTGTTGTTTTGGGTTTCTGTGTCATAAATGCCTCCTGAATCTCAACTTCAATCTTCTGTGTTGGAGCTGGAGTTTCTTGCGTTTCCATAGACACAACTGTAGTTTCCGTTGTTGTCTTGGGAACCTTGACAAGGAGTTCAACCTCTTGTTGTGGCTGTTCTTGTATGATTTCAATGGTCTCCTTGTGTTGTTCAGGTACTTCAGGTTCGATTTCCCTAAACCTGAGCTCCTTGGTGACAGTTGTTGTTGAGGTTTCTGTGGCATTGAGTACATCTTGCTCCACTGGTTTTTCAGGGACTTCGAATGTCATTTCCACTGGAGCAGGTACGCCTGGTGTGTCGAAGGTGATGGTCGTCTTTCTGGTCTCAGGTCCCTCTTTAATTTCTGGAACCTCTTCAGGCTGTGGAATAGAAAGGAGAAAGAAGATTACGTCAGACATTCAGTTACAACATTTTTTGTTAAATTCTTGGCTAATCTTTAATACCGTGATATTGATCAAATTAGAGAACAATAGATATCATATCACATAGAAGGTAATCAATCAGAAAACTTGAGACAAAAGGAATCCTCTATTTTGAAAGGGCGAATAAAAATCAAGAAGTAGATCCAAGACTTAATTAAGATAGCTAGAATGCTGGATTATCTAAGACTCACCTGAGCTTGACTGGTGATTGTGGTGAATGTTGTGGTTTCCTTGACAACCTGCGTGGTTACAGGGGTTGTTGTCTTGGGCATACCAAATCTTATCTCCACCTGCTGTGGCTTAGTCTGTTTACCGTCCACCTCGATGGTCTGTGAGAATGTTTTTGGTTCTGGCTGTATGATGACCTGTTTGTCAATGCGTACAGCTTCAGTATGAGTGGTCTCCTCAGGTACCAGCATGGTGTCTGGCTGTGGCTGCTCGATCTGGTATGTCTGGGTTACCCGGGTGGTCTCTGGGACCTCCTGCACCTTGGGACCTTCGTGTTGGATCTCAATGGTCTCTCTGTGTGTCTCAGCTGATGGGACCTCTTCTTCTGGTCCTGGAGAATATAAATGGTCATGGTTATTAACAATTGCTCATGAAATTTACAATAGGATTTAGAATATAAAATCAATCAGACACATTTCTCTCTTAACATAGAGAAATAAGCAAATGGATCAAATTGCCTTGGTCAAAAAGTTAGTATGGATGTAAGAAATATCACATCAAAATAAAACTTTCTGAAATCTATCGCTTAAAAGAACTGATATTCAAACTAGAGTCTAATGACGTTGCTCTTTTATACCTTAATGGGAAAATTTTAGGTTTCATATTGTTATTACAATTTAAACAAGATGTGTTTGTGAAACACAAATGCCCCCGAAATGGCCATTTTTCTAGAATGTTAAGTTTTCGTGGAGTAAAGGGTTATTAAGGGTTAACCGATGACCTTGAGGATGCTCAAATTGCTTGGAACAGATAGATATCATTGAAAGGAAGTTGCATACCAAATTTGAGCTTTGTATGTCAAATACTTTTGGAGAAAAGGCAAAGGTTAAGTTTTCGGAGTAAAAGGTTAAGTTTTC
This sequence comes from Fragum sueziense, assembly GCA_963680895.1. Lineage (NCBI taxonomy): Eukaryota > Metazoa > Mollusca > Bivalvia > Cardiida > Cardiidae > Fragum > Fragum sueziense. The sequence continues at coordinate 21,896,450 of OY804609.1, read as the reverse complement.
GTAGAGTAAAGGGTTGATAAGGGTTAACGGATGACCTTGAGAAAGGTCAAATTGCATGGAACAGATAGATATCATTGAAAGGAAGTTGCATACCAAATTTGAGCTTTGTATGTCAAATACTTTTGGAGAAAAGGCAAAGGTTAAATTTTCAGAGTAGAAGGTTAAGTTTTCGTAGAGTAAAGGGTTGATAAGGGTTAAGGGATGACCTTGAGGAAAGTCAAATTGCATGGAACAGATAGATATCATTAAAAGGAAGTTGCATACCAAATTTGAGCTTTGTATGTCAAATACTTTTGGAGAAAAGGCCAAGGTTAAGTTTTCGGACAGACGGACGGACAGACAGACGGACGGACAGACAGACAGAGGGACACGAGTAAAACAATATGCCCCCGATCTCTCGATACGGGGGCATAAAAATGTTAAAAGCTGTTATAACTACAGATTGAAAGTTGTAGCCAACAGTATTGGTTTTGTAAATGAGACTAAAAGTTTACTAAAGAATAGATTGCAAAGCTTCTTACCAACAACAGTCAGTCTGCAGGTAGTGATAGTTTCTCCAAGACGGTTGGAGGCAGTACAAGTATATTCTCCCTCATCTTCTGGGTACACCTCCACAATGATCAACACACTGACGCCACGGTTGTAGTCAATAATGATCTCAAAGTCTTCACTCTTCACAACCTCCTGGCCATTATGGAACCAGCGTATCCTTGGTGATGGTATCCCACGGAAACTGACAGTCAGCTCAACACGTTCACCATCCTTGACGGTTCGTGGTTTGAGAAGTTCCGTGAATTCTGGCGGTACAAGTTCCTCTTGTGGGATCTCGTCCTCGCTCGTGAAGTAATAGTCAGATTCAAACATGGGTCTCTTGACGATGGTTTCTTCCTCAGATGTGTAGATCTGGCTAGTGCGGTCAACCTGCTTAGGTTCTGGCTCTAGCTCAAAGTCCATTGTCTTTTTGGCTGTAGAAAAGAGAAACTTTGTAATAATATATCTACTGAGTAATTTTCGTTTTATATAAATTACTATCAAACCTTCAATGTATGCACTGGAAAGATTTACAGCCATTCTATTTTTAAATGCAACTATGATATCAAACTGAAGTCTTTATATTAATGGCTCTTTAATTTTCATTTATTCAAGTAATTTAAGTATTTGCTTATTTTCATACGAAGTTTCAATCTTCACAAAACTTCTTTTAAAAAAATCAAAATTAGTATGTTTTATGTTCTTTCAAGTCCAAATATGTGACAAATGAATTTTAACTACACAATATAGTCATACATACGTGTAATGTGTAGGGATGTTTTACATGTCACGACACCAGTATCATTTTCTGCTCTACACACATAATCTCCTGTATCTTCAGGGACCGTGTTGAAGATGATCAGCGTGCAGACACTGTCCTCTAATATGATCTGGATCCTTGGTGAAGGCTCAAGAGGTGAGTCATTCACATACCAAGTGATGGTGGGCATTGGTTCACCCGTAACCTCTATCTCCAGTCTGTGAAAATATGGGAGAATGATTGTGATTTATTCATACCGAAATACCAACAATCACTTTTAAAATTGTAACTCTCACCAAAGTCACACATGAAACCTTGCACTGTACATAAAATCACAAGTTGTCATTACTTATTTAATTCTCTTAGTAACCACCCATTCAATTGCAACATTCATTGTAAGATACAAGACTACCAGGAAGCTATAAAAGTGACTATGTCCTTTTGATAGCTGTTATGTATATAAAGATTCTATAAAGCTTTAAGCAAAGTCATGTTTACAAGTCAAATAGAAGACTATGCATAGATAGATTAAATATTTTTACCTAGCAATGCTGCCTTCTGGTAGTTCCAGGTTGGTGACAAGTGGGCGTACAAACTCTGGTGCACGTTTTGGAGCTGTGACAATTTGTTCTTCCACCTGGGCGTCAGGTACATCTACAGGCATTTCTGTAGGTTCATCTGCAGGCACTGAAATAGCATTTCAAAGTTGTTTATCAATGTATTGTCTGAAAGAGTATTTTGTTAAAGATATATCAAATATTTACAAGAGAATCTAGTTTGATAGCATATTATATTATTCAATGAACAATGCTTGTAGCCTGAAGTTCCGAGGTTATCAAAGACAAGAGCTTTCACTGTAAGATGACAATGCCCCCGACACCGCTTTGATTTTAAATTATGGCCAATCTATGTTCAAGGTCAAGGTCATCCAGGGGTCAAGGTCACCAAAGTATGTGCCTACAGAAAGGTAATGTACCAAGGAATGTTGTGGTAAAGTATGAAGCGAATATGTTAAGTAACAATGTTAAAGTTTTTGGACGGAATGACGGACAGACGGACAGACGGACGGACGGACAGACGGACGGACGGACAGACGGACAAGTCAAATTTATGATGCCTCCCTATCGGGGGCATAAAAAGTGTCAATATGAAGAAATCAGAACTATAGAGCACAGTGATTATAAATAGGAAATTATCATTACTACAGCTTGTTTAAGCTGGGTTTTTTTATGTTATGGAAAGAAACCATCCATATTTTTCAAAAGCAAAGACAACAATATAAAGAACCCTAAATATCCATGCTGTTCAACAAAAGCCTCAAAACTGCAGCTTGTTTTAAGCTGCAGTTATGAGGTTTTTGTTGAAAAGCATCAAAATATCTACCTTCTACAAGCAGGTTAGCAGTGGTTGTAGCCTCTCCGTATGGGTTAACAGCTCTACAGGCGAACTCTCCCGCATCTTCAGGGAAGACCTCTGGTATCTCCAGTGTACATTCACCAGTGGCTGTATCATATGCAGGCATGAAGTCAGAACTTGGCTCAATCTCTGACCCTTCCCTGTACCATGTTATTGTTGGTGCTGGTGTACCAATAACCTTACATCTCAGTGTTACTGTGTCACCATCTTGTATCATTTGTGGCTGGAGAAGTTCGACAAACTCTGGGGGAACTTGTTCTACCATATCTCCCTCATCTACTGGCTCATACAAATCTTCTACAATAATTGTCTCCTTCTCTTTTGGTGCTTCTTCACCATCTGTTGCCTTTTTCTTGTCAATTGTTTCATCCTCTGGTTTGAGATCAGGGATTTCAAAATCTCTTGTGACTTCATCAGGGATGAGGGTCTCTTCAGTTATGACCTCTCCCTCAGGTTCTTGTGGTTTAACTGGTGTGATAATCTCCACATCAAATGATGGCTCCTCAGGGGCCTTCTCTTCAACAATGGACTTTGGTTTAGGTCTGTCAATTTTGGTTTGTTTGACCGTAGCTTCAAGAATTTCTTCATCAGCTTCGGGTGCCATTTCCTCCTCAACAGGGGCTTCATCTGGCTTCACCGGAATAGCCTCGATGAAATCTGGTGAGGGAGATCGTGGCCTTGTCTCTTCCATGGGGACTACTTTAGGGCGTTCAATGACTTCAGGTTGAAGTTCAGTCTCATGAATTTCATATTCTGGTTGTGGTTTGACTAGTTTCACTTCGACTGAAGTTTCTTCTTGAACCTCAGACAGCTCTTCTTGCTCTGGCATTTCAAGCTGCGGCTTTATCTCAACAGTAAATTCTGGAGATGGTTCTCTTGGTTTTTCTGCCTGTTCAATTGGTTCAACCTTTGGTCTCTCAATAATGTCAGGCTTGAGTTCATCTTCAATGACCTCATATATAGGTTCTGGTTTGACCAGTTTGATCTCCATAGTTGTTTCTTCAGTAACTTCAGGTCCCATGTATACTGGCTTTTCAACCTGTGTCTGTATCTCAACAGTGAAATCTGGAGATGGTGATCTCGGCTTTTTGGCCTCCTCAATTGGTTCAACTTTTGGTCTTTCAATCACATCTGGCTTGAGTTCATCCTCAATTATCTCATATATGGGCTCTTCTTTGACCAACTTAACCTCAATTGTAGTTTCCTCAGTCACTTCATGAATTTGAATTTCTTCTTGAGGCTCCACAACCTGTTGTTTAATTTCAACAACAAAGTCTGGTGAAGGTTCCCTTGGTCTGTTAGCCTCCTCAAGTGGTACAAGTTTTGGCCTCTCAATGACTTCCGGTTTAACATCACCTTCATCTACTTCCATCTCTTCTTCAGGAACACATTCAACCTCCATAACTTCCTCTTTTGGAGTTGTCTCTTCAACATCAACAGGCATTTCATCTTCAGTCTTCATTTCTTCCATTTCTGATTGTTCTGGTTCTGCTACAGTCAGCATTGCCCTGGTAACAGCATCACCAGCTGGATTGTGAGCCACACAAACATATTCTCCTTCATCTTCAGGGAAGACTTCAACAATCAGCAGACTGATATCCCCAGTATCTGGGTTATATGTAACAACAAACTCCTCGTCATGGTCGATATTTTTACCATTGTGGTACCAGGAGATCTGTGGCATGGGTTTGCCAGTAACCTTGCAGGGTAGTCTGAGTTCCTGTCCGTCCACGGCCTGGACAGACTGGATGGGTTCTACAAAGTTTGGTGGTACCATCGTCTCTAATGGGGACTCGGGCACTTCTGCTGTGTCTTCTGGTTGTGTGGGCATCGTGATCTCTTCTGTAGCGGGCTCTGGAAATAGAGGTAAGGACATTCAGAATTTAGATAACATAGTACTTTATATCCTTTAGATTGGTTAGAATTCATGAGAGTTGCCGAAAACTATAGAACTATAGTTTTAATATGAATGATAAAGTAGAAATCAAACTAGATCCCTATTTCCATGACTTCAAATGAAGTAAAGCTGAAATTGTTTAAAAAGGAAATGTGTATTATCCTTTGTATTTTCTTAAAAAATGTCTTGATACATAAGATTTAAAAGTCTCTTGTCATATTGTTAATTGCTTACCAATATGTATCTTAAAAAGTCTGATATGAATCATAAAATACAGACAATAACTCTGCAATATTTACCTTGTACATATAGCGTTGTACTGCTGACGATCTCTCCAATCTCATCAGACTTGGCCTTCACTGTGTACTCTCCTGTGTCTTCAGGACCAACTTCTATAATCAGCAGGACGGACTTGCCAGCCTCATATAGAATCTCGTGATGTGGTGATGGCTTGATCTCCATACCGTTGATGAACCAGGTCACCATTGGTGGCATGTAGGTGTCTATTTCACATTCTAGCCTGAAATAAAAGTAAATTGGGCTTCATTTCTCTGGATTTTTGCAGTTGCTACTCAATGCTTGTTTCATGTATATAGGAAATTCACTTGTTTTGTCCATTTTTGTCTGGATTTTACCACTTCGAATACTAAACAATGATTTTGTGATTGAATGATTGAATAGGTTTTACTCTGAACTCATTTGCAAAAGTAATAATGGAGATTGTCTTTGGTCAAATCTACTAGATAGCTTTTGACAACAAACACATTCAATTTTGAGTCTACACACCTGACAATGCCTCTAGATTTCACATAGACTTCTGGTTCAAGTGGTTGAACCAGTTCAGGCCTGATGTTTCTAGTTGTAACAACCTCCTCTCTGGTAACTGTTGTGGTTGTGTGGGTCAAGGTCATCTCTTCTGCCTTTCTGGGTCGTGGTAAGGCTACAACCTTTTCCTTGCCTGAAAATTGTCAACATTAGGGTTTTATATAAGATAGGAGCTTCATTTCTGCTTTCATTTTCAATTTGTTGCAGCATATTGGTTGAAAAATATCCTAAAAAATAATTAATTTTACAAAATTCTATCTAATTTTCTCAAAACAAGATCCTACTCCATCAAAGTCTAAATAATATACATGTGTATATGTTGGTTTTGTTCTGTTCAACTGTATAATTTATGACATAGTACTTTGTTATCTGCTTTTATAGTCTTTTTTGATATGTATGCACTGATTGCAAACCTTGTCATGTCAGCAAGGGAGGTATAAATTTCCATAAAATGTTGCATCCTGTATTTTCAAACAATGTTCTAACCTGGCAGTGTCAATGATGTTCTAAAAGTGACATTTCCAAGGTCATTTTCGACTTTCAAGAAAAATGCTTGGGAAAACATAGTGGAAAATGAAGAAATTGCTTGTGACAAGCAATTTCTTCATTTACCACAATGTTTTCTACCCAAAAGATAAAAAAAAATCAAAATTTCATTCGCTTCAGATTGTCATCTGCAACATCTTTGAATATGGATCGGAATAAAATTTTGCCATCTAGTAATGGCATATTGCTTCAATTATTTTTTTTCTGTAAATTTTCTTACATAAATTCTTTTTTATCAACATTTGTTTTGTCGTCTTTTGCATTTGAGACAGGATAACATTTTGAGCTTCATACCTGGTAATGTCAATGTTGTTCTACAGGTGACTTCTCCAAGGTCGTTTTCCACCTTCAGTAAATATTCGCCAGCATCCTGAGGCTGAGTAGGATTGATGATCAAAATTATTGTGCTGCCTTCTCGTACAATACGAACCCTCTCTGATGGTCTGATTTCACGTCCGTCTAGTGTCCATACGTAGTTACGTGGTGGGGGCTCTGAAGCAACCGTAGCTTCAAGTCTATAAATGAAAGCATTACCATTTCAATTTTGAATTTTAACAAAATATGGATGAACAGATTCAATGGATTTTATGTCCCATTTAAAAGCTAAGGTGAAATGGAAAGGTGTTTCAAATTTGATCAAAAAGATAAGAGGCCTAAAATATCAAAGATCTTACAACCAAGTTGAACAGGAACTCAATGATAGTGAATGCAAGAGACAACTGTTGAGGATCAAACCAGTGACCACTGCATTACAAATGAAGTTTACAAAAGGATGTGCAGGCAGAATCTTATTCTAAAATCAAGGTCAGCATCTTTTCATTAGATAAAAAAAATATCGTCAAATTACCTGGTCATCTCTCCAGGAGCAATTTCCCTGAATGCAGGTAAAGGTTTGATGAACTCTGGTGGTGTTCTCTCAATGGTAGTTTTGTATCTCTCTTCTAGTAGTTTGGCTTGTTCTGTATCTGAAATGTCATTCAAATTACATTGAATTCCATATATTGGACCATAGAGGTGGTTTAGACTGATTCAAAGTCGAGCATAGGTACATATAATCTATCTTTTATTCTTGAAGACATCAGGATATAATTTTCGTCAACTTAACTCTTTTGCAGGAACTTGTACGTACAATATTGATTAATAGCCCAAGCTAGCATTTACTTTCTTACCAAAAATCTTACTTCATAAACTTATCACGATAAAAGACACTTTACTTGTATGATCTGCAATTGTTTTAGGTTTAAACAAGAGATATTTTGTTTTCTGGTGTGGGGTTAAGGATCACTTACCTTACAAGCTCCAGGTGTTACATCAACAGACTGATCATGCTAGACTGTCACAGGGTGGGGGATCAGACATCACAACATGCTTCTGTCTTGGTGTATCATGCTAAATGCTTCATAGTTACTAGTTATAACTGAATATAACTGACTTTTTACAATGTTACTATGTTGTTGTTATTCCAACATAATATGTATTTCGTGGTAAGTTAGTAATCACACAGAAAATTAATGTATTTGTTAGCATCATAGGTATCATAACATTGTTAGTACATGTAATATAAAGAACTATGGTAAACTAAGTCCCTAAACTGAGTATCTCAACAATTTATCTAAATGGAAAACCCATCAAGCAAGAAACTACAACATTCATTCATTTTACGTTGAAGGTTCTTACTTGGTTCATTCATTGGTACACATATCTTATCTAACAATTTTGAAATACACAATCAACAATTTCCTTAAAGATTTGTTATAAATCAGACAAATTGCTTAAATAAAATATTTTGCTTTTCTAGATAAAATTTAGGACCTACCAATAAATTGCTGTGCATGCATTGAAAATACATATATGCATCAATACAATAATTTCTTGGTAGCTCCATTAAATACAGTACTTATTTCAAAACTAAATAACAAACACTATATAACAATCCACACAATTTGATAGCATGCTCTGACGGGACCTGAAAAATATAACTGAACAATGCTGGGTTAGACATGGCATACTCCAATTAGTTTTCAAATAATAAGATGAGCCATGACGCGAGAAAATCGGTCTTCGGGAGTTTTTGACCAGATCCGACACAAATGAGGCTGTACAGCCGCAGAAAGTGATTAGAGTCACGAAAGTTCGTACATGGGAAGAAGAAGAACTAAACTTTCTCACCAGCGAAAACACAGACGCTGATCAGATTCGTGGTTACCGCGAAGCTGATCTGCGTCTTTGTTTTCGCTTATGCTAAATTCCGCTTTTCTCGTGTCACGGCTCAGATTATGATCAATGGGGGTGGATTGAATCATTGCTAGAGAAGGAAGAGCACTGCACCTTCCTCAAAACTTTCAACTGTTTGAATTCAGACGGTGCCTTTTCAGTGCCATGCCCATTGACACATCATTGTAAGAGTCCACATCAAATGCACTACTTTATGTTCAACAGTCAACAGACGTTATCATTTCACTTTTACCGTAGTAAGGTCTAAATGTTCCATATCATGCAAATGCTGAAACTTAAATTTTAGGGGTTCAATGAATGCAAAATCATTCAACATTTCATGCATCACACTCCTACCTGTTCAGAACAATTTCTGTCGGCAAGGTAATATCAGTTTCACTTATATCACATTTCAATGTGAAATCAAAGTTTTGCCCATCTAATCTGGTCTTAGGTTGAAATATGAAAAATTATACAAATAATCAATTTTCAAATTCCGGGTCAATCAATTATATGTCACTTACCTTGCACATATAGTTCAGCAGAACATTCAGTGGTACCAAGCCTGTTCTTCAGTCGACATGTGATCAGGCCACTGTCTTCTGGGAAGGCCTGTTTGATTGTCAAAGTTGTCGACGTCTTTGTGACCTCAATAGTGATATTTCTCGTCTCCTGGAGCACCTGGAGGGCGTTTCTGAGCCATGTGACCTGTGGTTGTGGTTCACCGCCAAATTCGGCGACAAACTTGGCAGGGCTACCCTCGACTACAAGTGTGTTTGTAATGGGTTTGATCATCTGTGGTGGCTTCTCTTGTGGAGTAGGCTGGACTGGTTCTAGATCACTTTCAATACCTAGAAAATAAAAAAGATGATCTATGATTGCAAAAGTTCAATCACAATGACAAAGTACTTTTAAACCAAATAATGAGAAACAAAATGAAAGCAAAAGCTTATCCACAAATCCAGCAAACACTGGTGCATAAGGCAACTGTTTAAGTTCTATTAAAGTTCATTACCGTCACCACTTCTAGGAGTTAGAAAGTTTTCATTTTAGTTGATAGCCTAAAATCTTTAGCTAGAAGCCACAACACATAAGATATGTTTGTGCAATGCAAAATTAACATGCAGATTTTATCCATGTTTATGACATGACCTTAATATCCAAGTATAACTAAATTTAAGATACCTATATATGCAACATATTGATTGCCACATACCATGAACTTTAAGGTAGGCAGTCACAGTAACTTCTCCAGCTTTATTTCTAGCCACACATCTATATGTGCCAGTGTCTTCTGGGAAAGCCTCCTGGATTCTCAAGCTGTGGAGACTGTACGGTGTAGACTCCATGTGGAAATATTTGTGTTGTAAGAGTATGAAGTACTCACCATGCACTTTAAGGTAGGCAGTCACAGTGGCCTCGCCAGCTTTATTTCTAGCCACACATCTATATGTGCCAGTGTCTTCAGGGAAAGCTTCCTGGATTCTCAAGCTGTGAAGACTGTCTGGTGTGGACTCCATGTGGAAATATTTGTGTTATAAGAGTATGTAGTACTCACCGTGAACTTTAAGGTAAGCTGTCACAGTAACTTCTCCAGCTTTATTTCTAGCCACACATCTATATGTGCCAGTGTCTTCAGGGAAAGCTTCCTGGATTCTCAAGCTGTGAAGACTGTCTGGTGTGGACTCCATGTGGAAATATTTGTGTTATAAGAGTATGTAGTACTCACCATGCACTTTAAGGTAAGCTGTCACAGTGACCTCGCCAGCTTTGTTTCTAGCCACACATCTATAGGTACCAGTATCTTCAGGGAAAGCTTCCTGGATTCTCAAGCTGTGGAGACTGTACAGTGTAGTCTCAATGGGGAAAATTTTGTGTTATAAGGGTTAGAAAGATTAGAAAACATTTTGGATGAAGAAGAAAATACTGAAATCCAGCATTTTCTTCTTAATCCAAAACTGTTTTCCAATTCTATCTCTGCATGAAGCAAAATGATTTGCTTTTAATAGGGTTGATGCCAGACAATGGACTTAAAATGATGAGGTATGAAGTACTCACCATGCACTTTAAGGTAAGCTGTCACAGTGACCTCGCCAGCTTTGTTTCTAGCCACACATCTATATGTACCAGTGTCTTCAGGGAAAGCTTCCTGGATTCTCAAGCTGTGAAGACCATCTGGTGTCGACTCCATGTGGAAATATTTGGATGGCTTTACAACCTGGTTGTTCCTGTACCACTGTACAACTGGTGCTGGAAAGATATAAAATGAGATTGTGAGACATTTTGGCTATCTCCTTGCAAACATTATCAAATACTTTTACTGTAGTTTGAAAAGTTGGGTCAATTAACCCTTTCCCAAATAAGACCTGGTTTTGACGTCCCAAATAGGAAATGCTTGGGAAAACATTGAAACAAAAGAAGAAACTGCTGATAACCAGCAGTTTCTCCTTTTGTCTCGATATTTTCTGTACCATATTTGACACAAATCATATTTTTAATAGCATCCATTTGCCGTTTGGGAAAGGGTTAAATGAACATGTCACACATGATCAAAATGGCGCATTAAAGCCTGGAAGCTGTTACAATCATAGACATTGGCAGACAGAAAGCTGAACATGCATCAGTTAAACAATACACTCAAATGTTGAAGCTTTCATGTGTGACATCCTCCTGTTGTTCTTCAGTGCTCTAGGAACATTAAATTTTTCTATGAACAAATATACCGGAATTTCATGTAATACGTTGTAATCGCAAGTTGTTTTGTTAAATTTACAAATAAATTGATGTGAATTATTAATTATTAGTTAATTTATGAATACATAAACATAAGCAGGTACATACGAGGTGATCCCCTTATCCTGCAGGTGAAGGTGACAGGTTCTCCCTCATCTGTAACCAGGTTTTGTGGCTCCTGTAGACACTCTGGGGCACTTACAGGGGCTTCAATCACTGGTTCTTCCATTGTTTCTGGTGGTACTTCAAACACTGAAGAAATAGAAGCAGCATGTATAGATTTACAGTAACAGTAGTAACATAATTGATTATTGATAACTCGTATGGACAAACTGTGGTACCTTGTGAGGATCTAAAGCCTCTTTTCACAGAAACTTACTATGAGATGGATAACAGTCAGTCCAATTGACAAACAAAACTACAATTTGCATAAAATCAAAAGATACACATAGCCCTTAACTCTTTCGCTGCCAAATTTCCTGGAATTGTGCTATTTCCAGTGCCAATTTTTTTTAAACTTCATAACAGAGCTTATCAGTTTATAATGTAGTAAAATCATTATATGATGAATGTTAAGCTAAAACCCTCAGGAATGATTGCACACAAACTATTTTGTTGAATAGTATACTTTTTATCAGGCAGTTTGATTAGATGACCCTGACCTTGACCTAAATGACCTAATTAAGCTATTGTTTTAAAGTCGCCAAAAGGCGACATTGGCAGTCTCCTAAGAGGTCGCTTATTGGCGACGTTGGCAGCGAAAGAGTTAATTAAGATCATGAGTACATAATTGTTTGCCAATAAAAGGATTGTGGCCAATTTGCTATTACACAAAATTATAAATACAGAGAAAGATATTGCTAGACACACATACCTTCAACATCAAGTGTAGCAGTACAAGTAGCCTTGCCAACATTGTTGACAGCAACACAGGCATAGTTTCCAGCGTCTTCTGGCCTGACTTCATATATCAGTAGTGTATAATTATCCTCCTCGTGGATAAACTTCATCCTCGGATTGTCCTCATCCATGGGTCGGCCATCTTTCTCCCAGTGTACATTGGGTTTGGGGTTGCCAGAAACCTTACAGTCAAATGTAGCTGGTTCACCCTGAACAATTTCTGTGTCTCTAATGAGGTTCTTAAACTCTGGTGGGATGACTTTAGTGGGTTCATCGTCTTCTATAACCGTCAGCTTGGCCTAAAAGAGACATATTAAATATGATAATGTCACTTCCATTGCTTCATCAATATAACATAGGACGCTTTTTGACACCTCACAAGATATAGACTTCAGAAAACATTGTGGAAAATGAATAAATTGCTTGTGACAAGCAATTTCTTCATTTCCCACAATGTTTTCTACTATTAAAGGCAAAACACTTGAAATTCCATTCACTTAAAATTGCTGTGTACATTGGGTTTAGGGTTACCGGAAACCTTGCAATCAAAGGTAGCTGGTTCTCCCTGAACGATTTCTGTGTCTCTAATGAGGTTCTTAAACTCTGGTGGGATGTCTTTAGTGGGTTCATCATCTTCTATAACCGTCAGTTTGGCCTAAAGAGACAATGTATTAAATATGATATATCACTTCCATTGTTTTATCAATGTAACCCATTCCCATATATCAACACTTTTTGATGCCTCTCAAGATAAAGGCTTTAGAAAACATTGTGGAAAATGAAGAAATTGCTTGTGACAAGCAATTTCTTCATTTCCCACAATGTTTTCTACCATTAAATGCAAACACTTGAAATTCCATTCACTTGAAATTGCTGTGTATATTGGGTTTGGGGTTGCCAGAAACCTTAAAGTCAAATGTAGCAGGTTCTCCTTTAACAATTTCTGTGTCTCTAATGAGGTTCTTAAACTCTGGTGGGATGTCTTTAGTGGGTTCGTCATCTTCTATAACCGTCAGCTTGGCCTAGAAGAGACAATGTATTAAATATGATAATGTCACTTCCATTGCTTCATCAATATAACATAGACACTTTTTGACACCTCACAAGATATAGACTTCAGAAAACATTGTGGAAAATGAAGAAATTGCTTGTGACAAGCAATTTCTTCATTTCCCACAATGTTTACTACCATTAAAGGCAAAAAAATTGAAATTCTATTCACTTGAAATTGCTGTGTACATTGGGTTTAGGGTTGCCGGAAACCTTACAATCAAATGTAGCAGGTTCTCCTTTAACAATTTCTGTGTCTCTAATGAGGTTCTTAAACTCTGGTGGGATGTCCTTAGTGGGTTCATCGTCTTCTATTACTGTCAGTTTGGCCTAAGGGAGAATTTTTCTCATATTAATGCAAAATTATGCTGTACAAATCAGTACACATTGAAGTACTATTAGCTTCTTATAGACCTTGAGCCACCAATAACCCCTGCTCCCCCCCCCCCCCGAGGGAATTTTGAAGGGTATGATTTTCTGAAAGCTTATAACAAATGCTACAAGATGAGCATTGTTTGCACTTTGGCCGTTGGGGCTTTTGGCTGTAGCCCTTATCTAAAACCCTTAACCCTTTCAAATTTTTCATTTAAATAAACAGACAATTATTTGGTCATATCTTGATTGAATTTTAATCTACATATGTCAAAATGGTATCAGATGAAAGCTTATGACTTGCTCTTCTATTTGTAGTTATTTTATGCAAATTAGCTCATTTGCATATTCGTGAATATTAATGATTTTCCTTAACATTGCTGATTTTTGATGAAAATTTGGTTAATACTTTCCAAATGAAGGCGTTTCTGTCCAGAGGGAATTTTGTAAACATAGTTTATCTTAAAGTATGTTTTATTAGAAACATTTTGAGCCTTGTTTGCACTCTGGTGGTTGGGGCTTTTCGCCGTAACCCTTATCCAAACCCTTAACCCTACCAAATTGTTTATTTAAATTTTGAAAATGAATTTGGTCATATCTTGATTGAATATTGACACACAAGTGTCAGAATGGTATCAAATAAAAGCTGATGACTTGCTCTTTCATTTTCCGTTATGTTATGCAAATTAGCTCATTTGCATATTCATGAATATTAATGATTTTTTCCTAAAATTGCGATTTTCAACAAAAATGTGGTAAATACTTTCCAAAACAGAGCATTTTTGTGCAGGGGAATTATGTTAACATAGTAAATCTTCAAGAAAAGTATATAAGAAACATTTTGAGTGATGTTTGCACTTTGACCATTTTGGCTTTTGACCAAATCCCTTATCTAAACCCTTAACCCTATAAAATTGTTCATTCATTTCAAAAAGTTTTTGGCCATATCTTCGTTGAATATTGACCTACAGATGTTAGAATGGTATCAAATGAAAGCTTATGACTTACTTAATAATGTGCTATGAATTTTATGCAAATTAGCTCATTTGCATATTTATGAATATTAATGACATTACTTAAAACTGTGACCTTTTTTCCGAATATTTTGTAAATACTTTCAAAAACATTGTGTCTCTTCTCAGGGGGAATCATGTAAACATGGTTTAAATTAAAGAACAGTTTATAAGAAACATTTTGAGCAATGTTTGCACTCTTGCAATGGGGGCTTTTGGCGGTGACCCTTGTCTAAACCCTTAACCCCATCAAATTGTTCATTCAAATTTTCAAAAAGGTTTTTGGTCATATCTTGATTATGTATTGGACTACTGATATCAGAATGGTATCAAATTAAAGCTTATGGCTGGTTGTTCAGTGTGCTATTATTTTTCATGCATATTAGTTCAGTTGCATTGCCATATATATATTAATGATTTTCATTAAAATTGTGATTTTTCAGCGAAAATGTGTTAAATACTATCAAAAACAAGATGTTTCTGTTCAAAGGCATTATGCAAACATAATTTATCTTAAAGAACATTACATGAATAACACTTTAAGCAATGTTCACACTGTGGCATTTGGGTCTTTTACCCAAACCCCTTATCTTAACCCTCAACCCTATCAAATTGTTTATTCAAATTTTCAAAACATTTTTGGTCATATCTTGATTAAATATTGATCTACAAACGTCAAAATGGAATCAAATGAAAGCTAGTGAATTGATTGTATATTTGCAATTACTTCATGTCGATTTGCTCATTTACATATTCATAAATATTATTGATTCTTAAATGTTTGGGACAAAAACACATTTATTGTGGAAAATCCATAAAATGTATTCCATTTGATAGTGCTAAATGTTATATAGTAATCCTGTTATGTTATGTACATAGTAACCCTGTTATGTTTAGTAATTGATCTATGTCAGTTTCCATCATGATAAACTTGCCCAACTCCCACAGTTTGAGTAATTCCAAGATTGCCACCAAGTGCGATGTGAATCATTTATGGTCAAATTGTTCTAGAACAGTGCAATAAGTAAGTGTCTTAACCCTTTCCCAAACAGCAAAAAATAGGGTGGTCCAATTTGAAAGCTACTGCAGACATCACTATTAATGTTTATAAAGATAGGATTTGTGTATGAAATTGCTAAGAAAATATCGAGGCAAAAGGAGAAAATGCTGGTTATCAGCATTTTCTTCTTTTGTCTCAATGTTTTCCCAAGTCTATTCTAATAGGGACGTCAAAACCCGGCCTTGTTTGGGAAAGGGTTAATATGGAATTTCACATGCTGATCTAAACCTGGTAGCATAGTTGTAGCATTTAAATATCAGGAAAATATTGAACAGAAGATATCTATGGCCATCGAATGCCATCCTGGAAAACATATGCCATATTGAAAGAGATTGTATGTGTATCGCAAGGGAACTATTTTCAATTTATTGTGAGGTGGTACTATGCTGAAAGCACATATAAGAAATATGTGTAGATAAGGAAGAATATGAATATACATTCAGCATGGGCTGTCGGTAGTATGGATCAGTTCACATATGTTCTGATCTGATACAGACAAATAAATGCATCGTAATAAATGCAATAATCTTTTGATCACAACCAGTAATTGTCTGTACTCTAGCTACATACATCGCGTACATCTCTTGATTTTATGCATCTGATACATAGGCTCTATATATGGCGCCCCAAGCTTAATTTATCTGAATTGAAAATGCCTGAATAGAGCATAAAGGAATGGTAACACCAGTGTCCCTGATCTGTCAGCCACATATCAAATACACTTAAGGCCAACAAATTGACTTGTCTATGAGGAAAACATAAGGAAGGGCTCTCCAGATGGAGAAAAACCATGCTGTTTTCTCCATGTGAATGGCAAAAGTTAGGCCTTGATAATTGCTTAACAATTTTATTTTGCTATATGTATGCAATTTGTCTACATTCCAGGATCTCTGCTCAGCCATAAAACTTAAAAAAAATAATTGGAATGATTAATTTTATATGTGTATTAGAATAAAGTCCCCCATTTTGTATCATTCTATGGCATATGATAAAATGTTTATGTTTAAAGTCCTATTTAGCGTCAATTTTGGATTCATGTAGCAGTTTTACAAAGGATAACATTCTGTCAACTAAACTAGATATAAGCAAGAACACCAATAAAATAAAAGAAATCAATTTAACTTATTTGCACTTAAAACAATAAAGATTAAAAAAGATCAAATGGAAACTAAATACATACATTGAAAATAAGATTTATAGGAACAAAATATGATGGGCTGCACACTTTAAAATTACTGTTTCTTCCAAACAAAACATCAAATAGATTTCAAACAAGGCTTAGATGTTGTTAAAAGAGTGAACATGGATATTAAGTGGTTGAAAACTCACGAGAAAGAAACAATCGGACCTTTTGGTACATAATTTAAAATAAAAAAACTTGCAAAACAATCAAAATTTTAGACAAATCATTAATATGCATGCTTATGCAAATGAGCTAATTTGCATAAAATATCTGCATATTAAAGAATAAGTCATTAGCTTTCATTTGATACCATTCTTACATCAGTAGGTCAATATTCAATCAAGATATGACCAAGCATGTTTTGAAAATTTGACTGAACAATTTTATAGGGTTAAGGGTTTGGAAAAGGATTATGACCAAAGGCCCCAAGCGCCGGAATGCAAATATCTCTCAAAATGTTTCTAATAAAATATTCTTTAAAATAAACCATGTTTACATGATTCCCCCAGAACAGAAACACAATGGTTTTGAAACTATTTACCAAATATTAGCAAAAAGGTCACAATTTTAAGTAAAATCATTAATATTCATGAATATGCAAATGAGCTAATTTGCATAAAATTTATGGGAAATTATTGAGCGAGTCAAAACCTTTCATTTGATACCATTATAACATCTATTAGTCAATATTCAACCAAGATATGACCAAAAACGTTTTTAAATGATTGAACAATTTTATAGGGTTAAGGGTTTAGATAAGGGTTTTGGCCAAAAGCCCTAACGGTCAAAGTGCAAACATAGCTCAAAATGTCTCTTGTATAATTTTCTTTAAGATTTGCTATGTTTACATAATTCCCCTTCACAAAAACGCCTCGTTTTGAAAAGTATTTACCACATTTTTGTCGAAAATCGCAATTTTAGGAAAAATCATTAATATTCATGAATATGCAAATGAGCTAATTTGCATAACATAACTGAAAATTAAAGAGCAAGTCATAAGCTGATACCATTCTGACACCTGTGTGTAAATGTTCAATCAAGATATGACCAAATTAATTTTCAAAATTTAAATGAACAATTTGGTAGGGTTAAGGGTTTGGATAAGGGTTACGGCAAAAAGCCCCAACCGCCAGAGTGCAAACAAGGCTCAAAATGTTTCATATAAAATATACTTTAAGATAAACTATGTTTACAAAAATTCCCCTTGGACAGAAATGCCTTGTTTTAGAAGTTATTTATCAAATTTTTGCCGAAAAATGCAAATTTTCAGGGAAATCATTAATATTCATGCATATGCAAATGAGCTAATTTGCATAAAATAACTACAAAATAAAGAGCAAGTCATAAGCTTTCGTTTGATACCACTTTGACATCTGTAGGTCAATATTTGATGAAAATATGACCAAATAAGTAATGTTATTTTTTATGAAAAAAATGATAGGGTTAAGGGTTTTAGATAAGGGTTACAGCCAAAAGCCCCAACGGCCAGAGTGCAAACAACGCTCAAAATGTTTGTAAGATAATGTACTTTAAGAAAAAACATGTGTACAAAATTCCCTCTGGGGGGGGAGCAAACATGTTTCTAGCCCAGGGTCTATTAGTTCTATTAGCTATTTACACAAAAAAGATTATTGTATCTGTTATCTTTTCATACGTTACATAGAAATATTGTACAATTCAACCTTACTGTGACTAAATCATCAAGACTTGATTGGAAAATTTACCCAAAATATGTTGTTTCTGCCAATGAACATCAATTCTAACCATATGTTTTGCATGAAAAGCAAGACTGCAAAGCAAAGGAATTGGCGGATCAATAACCAATATTCTTTGACTTATACATCATCATCTTTCACCAAAATTGGAACTTTTCAAATGTGTAATCAAACACTTTTAGCTATACATTTAGAAATTCATGTTCAATAATATATTGTTATACTCACCTTGCACTGTACAGTTCCATACATATTATAAGCCTTGACAGTGAACATTCCTGTGTCTTCAGGGAAGACTTCAGGAATCATGAGTTTACTTGTGGTTTCCGTGGTAACAATTCTGAAGTCATGTGATGAGTGGATCTCAAAGTTGTCACGGTACCATGTGATCAGTGGAGGTGGGTATCCCTTGAACTGGACTTCCAACCTGTGGATGACAGGGAAATTATTAAAGTAAAATGTAAACGAAGCTTGTCTCTAATTCTAAACTTGCATTGTTTCCTAGTAGACACATTGCTAAGAACAAGACAAATCATTTTTGTGGGACAGACACTCAGATGTACAGAGAAGAGACGAAGTGATGACTAGATAAGAACGCCTTAAAATAATTAATGTTATTTTATCATTCTATTTTCGAAGTGCTTCAAAATTTAAAACTTTGATTTCTGGAATAATGCATATACTTACCAAGATTATATGGTCTACATGATATGAACAAGATTTTTTAAAGTGGAAATAGTTACCAGCTTTTCTAGCTATTTCTAAAACGATTTGAAACTTCATATACCATGTGTACAAGAATCATTACATTTAAAACTCTTTTGAAATCCATTAGATTGCTTTCAAGACAAACAATGAATTGGCCATTATAAGGAAAATAAATTCCATAGATCATAGATGATCAAAGGAAATTTGGGTACTGATTATCAAAGAGATTGTTAGTGAAATAGGGAAATAAAATGACTATCTATTTATCTAAGGTAATTTTAATACAATTATGTAGAAACAGATAAATAAGGACGGGACTAGAGAGTCTACAAAGAATGAAGGATGGATGAAAATAAGACAAACAAAACTCACACATCATGTCTGAAAATTTACAGGGAAAGAAACTAAATGAAATCAACAATTTTAGAACAAGCAGAAAATATCTCTAAGAATTTAGAGGTCTAGTTCATCAGTACTGCATCAAACTTATGCATAATCAATTTTTTGGACACAATGATTAAGTGTAAAACAAATCCAATGAAAGAATTAATTTTGGTCATCAAAATTTGTTTATAAATACGAAATGCCTAGTTATCACTTTTGACAATACCAAGTCTTTCCACGAAGGCTATATCAATGACCATTGAGACAAAAAGCTAACAACAACAAAACAAACATCAAAACTAATGGCATACTAATTATTTTCCAAGAAAACTTACTCTAATGGTTTTCCTTCTACGACCCTGGCAGGTCTGAGTGGTTTTGTGAAAACAGGTGGTTCCCTGCGCTCTAACAACACTTGATGCTGGGACACATGTGTCTCGTCCTGCTGCTGGGCTGGGATGACGGGAACCATCTTGGCTTGTTGGATCTCCAGCTGTATCTCAGGTCTGTCAGGTCGCACAACTCGTGCCGGGACCTGCTGTTCTTCTGGCTGTTTGACTGATCTGAGTTCACGATGACGTGTGATGTACTGTTGTTCAGTGATAACTGTCTCCTTGTCAAATCTGGATATTGTGACTTCTTTGTCTCCAACTGTTGGTATACAAATAATATCATTGATTTTTTTAAGTTTCCTGCATTCTTGCAACTGATTCATTTTATAAGATGAATTTCTGGCCACTAGTATTTGGATAACTATTACTTAAATATGAAGGAAGCAAATTAAAGAAAAGATAGGTAAAATTTGACATACACATGTCTTAAGAGTGTATAATTTTGTACATGAATGAATGTGCATCAATAATAGTGATACCTTCTCCTATCTTTCAAATCAAACCTTCATATGCAACAGTCACAAAACCTAATACTTGTAAACCATCTGAACACATTTAATGTCTTGAAAAAAAAAAAATAAATTCATAACCAACCTTTTTCGACTTGTTTAAGTTTGTATTCAGTTGCTTTGGGTTCTGGTCTCTTGAGCTCAATCTGCTTTCTCTTGTCGAGTTCAATTTGTATGTCACCTGGAAAACATACACAACAAATTGTTATAACAGTTTTTATGGCATTCAATGGGTAAAAAAAATCTGTATGTTTCCTTTAACCCTTTCCCAAACAAGACCTGGTTTTGATGTCTCTAATAGATATGGCATGGGAAAACATTGAAACACAAGAGCTGTCACTGTAAGACGACAATGCCCCCGACACCGCTTTGATTTTAAATTATGGCCAATCTATGTTCAAGGTCAAGGTCATCCAGGGGTCAAGGTCACCAAAGTATGTGCCTACAGAAAGGTAATGTACCAAGGAATGTTGTGGTAAAGTATGAAGCGAATATGTTAAGTAGTAAGGAAGTTATGGCCAATGTTAAAGTTTTTGGACGGAATGACGGACGGACAGACAGACGGACGGACGGACAGACGGACGGACGGACGGACAAGTCAAATTTATGATGCCTCCCTATCGGGGGGCATAAAAAGAAGAAACTGCTAATATCCAGCAGTTTCTCCGTTTGTCTCAATATTTTCTGAGCTACATTCTACACAAATTCTATTTTTAACACCTTCCATTTTGTTATTTGTGGCAGTTTTTGAAGTGGAAAGCCTTGAAAATTTGCTGTTTGGGAAAGGGTTAAATCAGTAGCAGGACAAGAAAATTACAAGAATGCAGTATCCTGTTATATTCAATTATTATACAACATTTCATGAATTTTGGTCATGAATGATTTTTGCTTCCGAAAATTAATTGATTTTCAACTTTCCTTATTCACCCATTACTGCACAGTGATGACGTCGCGCTCAATGTTGGCGTACAATTGCGTAACCGACGTTATTTTGCATCAACGCTACAGTACATACAAAGAAAGAGCGGAAAGCAACTTTTCTCGTGATTTCACTTCGGTTTTAATTTTGTTTCGGTGTGTCACATGCTACATGCATATATTTTAAGCTTCAATCTATAGATATTGATGTCATTGTACCAGATCTAGTCAGAGAAATAGAACTTATTTTCTCTTTCGATTACAAAAATCTCCGAAAGACGTATTATTGTATTAAGAACTTTATAAAACCGCACCATTTTCATTTCAAAATGGCATTGATTTAAAACAGTCATTATATGAAGAAATAAAATTGATGTATACTCTTAATATCAATCATAAAAATATAAATGAATAACGAAGAATAAATGTCGCATTCGCAAGAATCCGAAATTAAGATGCTTTCCAATATTTGCCTCGTTGTGTTCCGCATCCGCCATAACCTAGGTATCGAGTAAATATATACATTTAAAGCACATGTGAATCTGATCGTATTAATTTAGAACTTGATATTTCATATAAAAATTCAAATTATCTTGATAAGCTTTCTCTCGTATTCATGTAGTAACAGATTTTTTATACGACGTCGTTGACGAACATCGCAGATTATTCACGCTTTTTGTGCGTTCACACATTAGATTGTTATTTAGATTCTCTTTTTATTTTGTATTATAAACAAGACATGTCATTTTTACATTTTATTATGTGTTTAACCTTTCTATATATTTCTACATTTGGGTTGGTATATCAACCGAAAATATCAAAAACAAACTCCACCAAACAATTTTCTCCACTTCCTTAACTGACGTTTTCACTCTTTTTCCATGTCGTTACGTCGTACCATATCCCTAGCTATATCCTTGTTTTATAATATTGAGCCTTGAAATTTTTCCAAGTATCTTATATGATGACCTTCTTTAGGTAAATAAAATATTAGAAGTTTTGCTTGAGCATGTTTTGAAAAATAATCGTTTTGTGAAGATTTACAAGTATAATTTCACGGCGTGCTACGGGGTTGCATTCCCTAACCCTTTTAATGAGAGAAAAAATATCGTTTTCATGAATTGAGACTTATGATATTTTATCAGAGATTTAATTATATGATAAAATTGCATACGGGAAATAATAAATGCAATCGAATGAAAGGTAATAAAGTAATGATGAAATTCTACGAACTTTTTGTTCAGCCCTCGTACGTGACGTTGACGTAACGTTTTCGGACAGTGTGACATTTTCGCTAGATTTATAAAAGAACGTTTTTCTTCTCGACAAACAATCAAATTTCGCAAAATTGCAAATTTACTTATTGACATATGTTTGTACTTTAATGTTGATGTCTTTATACTTAATTAAATGTGTAAATACGATTTCTAACATCTCTTCATTTGTACACATTAAAACTGTTTAGTGTGTTTTTCGGCGCGTGTGACATTGTCGCTAGAATTAAAAAAATAAATTTTTCACAGATTTTAAAACGTGAAACTCCACAAAAAATTATATCTTTCAAAACTACAAACAATGTACTTTGAACTGAATAATTAAAGTTTCTACAATAAAAGACGTGTTTTTCTGTTTTGTCGTACTAATTAAATACATCCAAATAAAAAATCGGAATCTTACCTTTTTATCTATACTAATTAATCACACATTATTTAAGTCATTTGCGTCTTTTTTCTGTAAAACGTGTTTTGACTTATAGAAGAGATGACTTCACGTCATTCCTTAAACGTTTTGGCGAGAAAAGCGCTGTTTTTGTTCATTTTCGGACACATTTTCACTCACGATTGTGTTAATTTTGTTACATCTTACCTTATCATTTAATGACGTTCGTAAACGTTTCGCATTAGATTAAAACTATTTTGAATCTTTAAAAACAGTTTTCGTCGGTAGCATTCACAAGAAAAATCATTGCCGAATCCAAAGATATAAATATCGCAAAAAATTATTAATCCTATGCATTATGGTGGTAGTTTGAAAAGGAGCGGTATGACGTTTTTTCGTTTGTACGCCAACATTGAGCGCGACGTCTGATGCCTTTTAACTCTCTCACAAGAAAAGGCTTTAGGAAAACAATGTTTTTTACCTGAAAAGACCCAAAATATCAAATTTCATTTACTTTAAATTGTCATCTTCATATCTTTGAATTTGGATCAATATCTTTGAATTTGGATAAGTCTAAAATTTTGCCGTCTGGAAACTCTAACCTTTAGGAGCTTGTCTGAGCTGTGATCTCCAGTTATCATGTGGTATAACCTTGAGTATAGTGGACACTTCAGCTTCTCCCTCAGTGTTTCTGGCCACAACTCGGACTTGTCCAACATCTGTCTCTCTGGTTTTGGGTATCTAGGTAGTGAATCATGTTATATGTTAACTCTTACCTTTAGGAGCTTGTCTCAACTGTGACCTCCAGTTATCATGTGGTATAACCTTGAGTATAGTGGACACTTCAGCTTCTCCCTCAGTATTTCTGGCCACAACTCGGACTTGTCCAACATCTGTCTCTCTGGTTTTGGGTATCTAGGTAGTGAATCATGTTATATGTTAACTCTTACCTTTAGGAGCTTGTCTCAACTGTGACCTCCAGTTATCATGTGGTATAACCTTAAGTATAGTGGACACTTCAGCTTCTCCCTCAGTGTTTCTGGCCACAACTCGGACTTGTCCTACATCTGTCTCTCTGGTTTTGGGTATCTAGGTAGTGAATCATGTTATATGTTAACTCTTACCTTTAGGAGCTTGTCTGAGCTGTGACCTCCAGTTATCATGTGGTATAACCTTAAGTACAGTGGACACTTCAGCTTCTCCTTCAGTATTTCTGGCCACAACTCTGACTTGTCCGACATCCGTCTCTCTGGTTTTGGGTATCTCTAGGTAGTGCATCATACCATCATAGGTGATCTTGTGTCTTGTGCTCTGAAAAGGGCAATAATGATCAAAATTGAAGCTTTACAACATTTTTTTTACAGATCATAATCTGAAGATAGAAATATGAAGTCCTTGTAATGACATCAATAGTATGAAATATCTGTGGAAAGCAAATATCCATAAAAGACTTGCAAAGCTCTGAAAAGTTTATTTGTCAAAATGGGGGAAGGTTCCGATGAAAGCTGACTTAAAGTTACCCAATCTTTTTGTACAGTACAGGGTTATGCTCTTGGGATTGCTAAGAAAATGTTCAACTTTCAAGCAGATAAACTGAGGCAAGAAGACATAGCTTTCTTGCGAAAAGTCAGTTATTGTCTGAAGATAACAATTTGTGTACACAGATAACAAAGGGCTTTTCAGACTGTATGATTGTAATACACTATAGCGCAAACGTAATCAAATAAAAATGTTAAAACTTACCGAGACAATGAGGCTGCCGTTGACATACCAGTTGACCCTAGGTCGTGGGTACCCACTGACCTTGACGAGGAACTTGGCTGGATAGCCCTCCTGTACTTCTACTGGCTCTGGTTTCAAGTCTATAAATGGTACTGTCTTAACCTTGGGCTTCTCTATCTCTTGTTCTTCTGTCGGTGCCGCAAATCTGTATTGTAAAATGTAATGCAATGAGACACTTGTTAGTTTTGAATACACTCTCAGTCTAAGATACCGCTTAACAATTTTCTATACAAATACAAAAGAGAAGGAGATTGATCATAATCATGTCCACCACATGCCTCAAGAGAATAATATACAATTTACCAAAAACAAATAATTATAACAATTTTCAGAAAAAGTTGAACTGCGACATTGACGAGTTTTACATTTGTGACATACAAACAACAAAGAATCTCTTTCCAGGTATCATGATTCAAGCTCAAACAATATCAAGAGTTGGAGCTTTGAAATAAAATGTCAACAAATGAATGCATTAAGGAGAATAGGTCAGACTTTCACATGAGCAAATGAAATATGTCTTATCACATGTACGACTTTGCACAACTTACCCTCTCCAAGACTCCTCCATTTCTTGTAGATGGATGGCACCATCGCCTGGCAGCTGTGTGTCCATGATGATAGAGCGGCGACCTAAAATAAGAGGGAAATGATTGATAAGTTCACAGGTCTTTTTAACATTCTATCAGATTAATTTGCAAAATCCAAGTCATAATTGAAGATATACAGTCTTCAAACATAGGTGGTTCATGAGATAAATAACACTACATAAGGCTGGTAGTTTCTATCAAATTACAGATCATCACAATCTTGTGTACATGAAACATGTTCATTTAACAACAACATAAAGTGAGCATAAATAGAAATCAGTAGGATAATTGTCAGATCTTACTTATAGTGGCAGAAATGACCTAACAATGAGCAGACATAGCACAATCATGGTTTAACCCTTTCCCAAACCTGGTTTTCATGTCTCTATATGAAAAGGCTTGGGAAAACATTGAAACAAAAGAAGAAACTGCTGATAACCAGCAGTTTCTCCTTTTGTCTCAATATTTTCTGTGCCATATTTTACACAAATCATGTCTTTTTATCATCGTTTTTTTCGTCTAAAGCAGCTTTCAAATTGGATCACCCTAAAATTTTGTTGTTTGGGAAAGGGTTAAGTGATTTGTCTACAGATACTATACAAACCTCTACATCTGACTTCACTGACTGTTTCCACTTCACTATACAAGTTTGTAGCTCTGCATGTATAGATACCAGAATCCTCTGGGTACATGTAGAGTATGTCCAAGTACAGACACACACACACATACACACACACACACATACAGACAGACAATGTAACAATAATAAATACTATACAAACCTCTGCATCTGACTTCACTGACTGTTTCCACTTCACCATACAAGTTTGTAGCTCTGCATGTATAGATACCAGAATCCTCTGGGTACATGTAGAGTATATCCAGGGACAGACACACACAAACACAGACAATGTAACAATAATAAACAAGACACAAACCTCTACATCTGACTTCACTAACTGTTTCCACTTCACCATACAAGTTTGTGGCTCTGCAGGTATAGATACCAGAGTCTTCCAGGTACATGTAGAGTATATCCAGGGACAGACACACACAAACACAGACAATGTAACAATAATAAACAAGACACAAACCTCTACATCTGACTTCACTGACTGTTTCCACTTCACCATACAAGTTTGTGGCTCTGCAGGTATAGATACCAGAGTCTTCTGGGTACATGTACAGGATGTCCAGGGACAGACACACACATACATACAGACACACACATACATACAGACACACACAGAGACAGTGTAACAATAATAAACAAGACACAAACCTCTACATCTGACTTCACTAACTGTTTCCACTTCACCATACAAGTTTGTGGCTCTGCAGGTATAGATACCAGAGTCTTCTGGGTACATGTACAGGATGTCCAGGGACAGACACACACACATACATACAGACACACACATACATACAGACACACACACAGACAATGTAACAATAATAAACAAGACACAAACCTCTACATCTGACTTCACTAACTGTTTCCACTTCACCATACAAGTTTGTGGCTCTGCAGGTATAGATACCAGAGTCTTCTGGGTACATGTACAGGATGTCCAGGGACAGACACACACACATACAGACAGATAGACAGACAGTGTAACAATAATAAACACGACACAAACCTCTACATCTGACTTCACTGACTGTTTCCACTTCACCATACAAGTTTGTGGCTCTGCAGGTATAGATACCAGAGTCTTCCAGGTACATGTAGAGGATGTCCAGGGACAGACACACACATACATACAGACACACACAGAGACAGTGTAACAATAATAAACAAGACACAAACCTCTACATCTGACTTCACTAACTGTTTCCACTTCACCATACAAGTTTGTAGCTCTACAGGTATAGATACCAGAGTCCTCTGGGTACATGTACAGGATGTCCAGGGCAACAAAGCCAAAGTCATGGCTGGGCTTGAATCTGTGACCTGTAAAAGGTAGGACACAAAATTATACCATGTTCATGGTACAACAAAGATTTTATTTTGTACATTTTGCAGTGTTTATGTAAGTATAGGGTATCAACGAACAAAAGATTGGTTAAGCATTTGCTTCCTTTTAAAGATCTGTCACTCCATGGAAATTCTTACAAAATATTCATTTCATCAGCATTACAATTTATTTTTGAATATTGTAATAACTACATAGGGTCACTTCGGGTAACTTCGGACCATTTTTGCACCAATCATGACAGCGGACTTTTGACCCAAATCGCTGCTACTATCCGTAATTTGCACCCAGGATCGTTTGGTACCGATATTTGGAGCGAATCATACCTCGGATGTTTCCGTAAAACTCAATGTAGAGATAATGGGTATTCTCTAGTAATTAGTGGAAAACTGAATGTGTTTCTTTGTCAGTAAAAATGAGAAAGTTCGGACGCGATATAAAAACTTCGGACGGTGGACGATAAACTTCGGACTGGTAAAAATATGGCAAGAAACTTCGGACACTTGTTATGTTTTTTTTTTTTTTTTTTTTTTAAAATAGATCTAGAGTAAAATCGGGTAATTTCGACAGTCGTCTAAATTCGACAATCTTCTATAATATTTACAATATTTGACACACAAAGCGTGATAATAGCATTCTAATATCGAACAACTTATGTCGGGGCAATAACTGGCGTTTAAAAATAATTCATGTCCTCCAAACACCCACCCTTTACCCGAAAAAATCGCGGAAGAAAAAAGGTCGTCAAATTTTCTGATGGGCAAAAATGGCCGTTACAGATTAACGTAGGAAAGTGGATCTAAACAAAGACATTTGAAAAAAAAATATGAAAATCATTTTTGTATGATAAATGTGTCTAAACTAAGTCGGAAATGTATATATTTTCAATTAATTAGTTGATAAAAAGTATCTCTCAGCTTTACTTTCAACTTGAGAAAGGATGTCAAATTTATACAACAAAATATTTTAAGTTCGTATAATTTCGACATGCCCTAAAACATGATTAATTGTTTGAATTTGGATGTTCCTACATCGACAGAAACAGCCGACAGTTTAATTGTTTTGCTTATTTTGAACAGTAGAAATAACGATAATGCCTTTTTATCAACTAACAGACCCAAAAATACGAATTTTCCACAAATTCCGCATTAATTTGCCCCTGAAAAGTTTCACGCGGAAAATTGTTCCATTATCATATTTCGAGGTCAATCAAAGTTCCAGGCTGAAGACAAATATAAACTTATATTTAGATCTAATATGTCGAGTCTTACTTTGTGAGAAACATCCTTATTAATCCAACACAATTGTAAAACAACCCGACGCATGAAATTTAGATTTTATACCCCTCAAGATTTGACCTTTTGAGGTGCAGAAATTCCTTATTTAGCCACTATCAAAACACCCGAATGCGGTTCTTTTATTTCTTGTGGTACCGCCTTGAAGGTCACCTGAGTAAATTGTGTTTAATTCATTGGTCGGAACAGTTTGTCAGTCTCCACCCATTCGATCATGTTTATGCTTGATTGACAGGGATATTCACATGCTGATTTCTCATTCCTTTGTCAGAACAAAATGACGTCACACAATCGTCATACCACTAACCGTCTGAGGGAGAGTTTTTAAACATCAAACAAAGCCGCAAGCCACGCACGGAACACCTGAAGCGGAACCCTTGTTATTGATTTTTTTTTAGATAGGCTCATTCCAATACAGTACTTAAAGCTAATCACTTGTTGAAATTTCGGGATGCGCGTGTAAAGTTTAAATCAATTTGGTCATGGAATAATTGAACCATTAATTGGAATATTTCAACGACAAGGTATCATATTTGCATTTCATACAAGGAGACAAAACTTTCTAGACATTGTTGTTTGGCGTCCAGTGTTTTAAATGAAAAATGGATATTTCGTAGATGCTTTATGGGGATATTTTTGGTTTTGGAAAGGGACTTTGTGTGGATGAATCTTTAAAACTTTGCCGACCAGTTAGTTCCCGTGCCCGTATTTAAATTACATGTCCGAAGTTTATCGCCTAGGAAAATTGGGAGAGAAAGTTCGGACGGTTTATAAAATCTTCTTTTTCTAAAAAAGTGGTGATTTTAAAGAACAAAATCCTGGAACGTAGCAAGCAATAGACATGTTTTCATACAAATTAAATATAAATACAGACATTAGCGCTCTACCTTTTAAAGTATGATCTTTGGCTTTATTACAAATGAACGTGCACTGTATACCAAATACCTGTGGTCTAAGAACTCGTGTTGATACCGAGCTAAATGGCAATTGTCTTTGTGACGTCATGTGATGACGTATACTATACGTATTTACAATAAATTCTAGGAAAGAGAATTCAAGACGCAACAGGAGAAAAGGCGATTGTTTTAGAGAACAAAACATTAATGTTGTGCTTTGTTTTATATTTACGTCCGAAGTTACCCGAGAGTCCGAAGTTACCCGAAGTGACCCTAAGTTTTATAAAAGGGCCAAAGACTTAGAAAGTAAGATTTAATTAATATCTTACCATGTCTTAGTGGTTCTCCATCCTTGAACCATTCCACTTTCATGTGTGGGTCACCAATTGGTATGAGTTTACACTCAACATGTAGCGACTCATTCTCCTTTAAGTGGACCAAATTCTTGATCTGGGTCTTGAACTTGGGTGGCAGCTGTCTGGATCGTGTGTACAAGTCTTCAGTTGCCGGTGGTTCACCCTCACGACGGATGTACTCACGGACGGCACTCTCGTGGTCAACTTCCCTGTTGATGAGAAATATTTAATTAACCCTTTCCCAAACAAGACCTGGTTTTGACGTCCCTAGTAGAAAAGGCTTGGGAAAACATTGAAACAACAGAAGAAACTGCTGCTAACCAGCAGTTTGTCCTTTTGTCTCAATATTTTCTATGCCATATTTTACACATATGTTATCTGTAACAACATTCATTTTGTCATTTGTAGCTGTCTCTGAAGTGGATCACTCTAAAATCTTGCCATTTGGGAAAGGGTTAATAAACAATCATGAAAATAAGGATATATTTGGTACCTGAAATTCCCCAAAATGCAATTTGGGAATCTGCCCACATTTACTTCTCTCTAATTTAAGTACATATAATTCAATGCTACAGTTTTGTTCCATACAAGTTATAAATCTGCTTTCTATTTATAAAAACCTGTAAATCTGTCAGGCATAATTATGTTAGAGAAGAAACAACTAATTTATGTGTTAAATTCAGCAGACTGAAAAAATCATCAAGTACTGTACACAGACAGGAAAATAAGCTTTATCATGAATATGTTACAAAAAATTAAGGCAGTTCTAAGCCAATTTGTTTATCTTTTCAGTAGAAAAATACATAACCAACATACAGATGCATGAAAAATATATGGGAAATGACAAAATCTTGTTAAAAATATGAATGTTTTTGATAAAAGCATGATACAATCAAGCAATGTCCACATGTAGGTCAACAACATAACACTTTTTAATGAGTATTGCTTCAGCTTTCTTGGTAGCAAAGAAAGCATGGTAATATCACAGTATACGAGGGTTGTTCGGAAATTATTGAGACAACGCTTATAGGACTTAAATTATAACAAGCAAGGGATTAACAAATATACCAAAACAAAGACAATTTATATTTCTCTACATATGTAACTTTTTTCGAAATTTGCTGTTACAATAAACAAACTGGAGTCAATAAACCATTCCTATCTGGAAGGTACCGGAGCACCGCGACGTCATTCTCATGACGTCAAAATAACTGATAACTGAAGCCGATCCATTCACTGCCTAGACACTTGATTTTTGTTAAGTTTCTGGATTGTAGAAAAACATTCATGTTTCATCGCATGTGATTATGCGGTCGAGAAAACTTTCACCATCTGCTCGCCACCGATTTTAGAAGATTTTCGATGCCGCAACTCGCTGTTGTTGGTCACTTTCTGATATTAGGCTGGGTACCGAATGGGCGCACACACGTTCCATGTTGAGATGTTCAGCCAGTATCTTATACGCCGTGGCTACACCAATGTCAGATGCTAGCAATGTCCCGAACTGCCAAACGAGCGTCTTCGCCAAGTGTGTAAGCAACGTCAGACGTCAAAACGCCAAATTTTCCGTGATGATCATCGGCCGGCCCGCTCTTTTTGAGTTGTATAGAGTTGATGTCATTTCAAAAAATCGTCTGGGCCATCTATACTCCAGCGCTCGAGACACACCGCTACCACTCTGTGCCATTTCCATCAATTTCTCTGTTTCCACGAGAGTCTTTCCTAATTCCACGCAAATTTTATGTAAGATCGCTGCTCCGCCTTTACGTCACAGTTAATTTTGACGTCGATGTTGCGATAGTAGCGACTGCCGCAAAATCATGATAACCTGCGTATTAACGACTCCAATGTTTTGAAATTTTAACTGAATCACGTCACAGATGGACGTTACGCGCAACGTAAATTTAGTACGTTAATTCCCGTGTTTTCATTGTGAATTTAGTTGTTTAAGTTGTACGATGTAAATAGAATTAGAAATAATTACGAGGTGCTCCGGGTCGGGATACCATGCATGTAAAATATGTGAATTTAACCAAAAGAATGCAATAAAATCATGTTTTTTATCTACCTACAATTTAAATAGAGGTTGTTTCGAACATATCTGTTATATCAACTTGATCCGATATCTTTTTATGAAAATAAATGAAGTGTCTCAATAATTTCCGAACAACCCTCGTAATTTGTAGACAAAAAAGGTGCATTACGTTTCTGATGAGACAGGTGAACGTCAAGGTCAACACCAAACAATAATTATGATGTTTAGTAATAACTGATGTGTTTTTTGGTAAGAAGCAAGTTATATTTTGTGGTCAACATAACATAATAACCACTAACGGTTTGGTTTTGTTTGGAAAGCTTCATGATAAGAATGACATTATTTTTCTGATGATACAATGTACATGGGCAGATTCAGCGGGGTAAACTTGAAGGTCACCACAAGGTCAACACAATACAATATATCGTCGTTTTTCAATGAAAACCTTGTAACTGCAGCTTGTTTTAAGCTGCAGTTACATGTTTTTCGTTGAAAAGCAGCAATATGAATTGTTTAGTATATTAATGTTGGTTTGATCAGGCACACTCAAGCTTATCTTAACCTTTTCCTGGAGGTCGTATCCACGACGACCATTGGCAAGGTCGGTGGCAGATAAGGAGCTTCAGTTTTCTGTGACCTAGAAATCAAATGACTTTATAAATAACCTTGACATTTAAATCTAAAATTACCCTAATCTTGATTAACTTAAAAAAAATATCTTTCAAAACAGTAGAATAAACAATTTCTACACAGGCTCTATGGTGACACTAATATTTGCATACTTCTAAAGAATGCTAAACAGGGTACAATCAATTTTCCTAACTAAAACATTTTAACAGTATGGCAAAAGCTAAAAGGATTTTCGAAAAAATGTGAAATATCAATGAAAGTAAATATCTAAGAAATTAAATTTGTATAAAATAGTAGGGTATTAAACATTCAACTTTCACCTGTAAAACAAACATCTAACTTTCCCATAATTCACATATCATATTAGCCCTCGCCATGGCACCATGATTAACCCTTTCCCAAACGACAAAATCCACTTCACTTCAAAAACTGCCACTAAATGACAAAATGAAAGTTATAAAAGATATGATTTGTGTAAAATATGGCAAAGAAAATATTGAGACAAAAGGAGAAACTGCTGGTTATCAGCAGTTTCTTCTTTTGTTTCAATGTTTTCCCAAGCCTTTCCAATTAGGAGCATCAAAACCAGGTCTTGTTTGGGAAAGGATTAAAGTCAGTTCCACAGTGCATGATTAGTTCAAATAATGATCAAACTAAATGATAAATGACAAGGGCTATATTCTCCCACACAAATCAATTGAAGGTGCATTAAGACAAACATAGCTAAAACTAACATAAATGCAGCAGAAGTGCATTAATTCTGGAATACATTTGAATTACTCTGCAGAAAACAGAATATTATATCTTATATATTATTTCTTTTCACTTATTAACATACAGATTACAGAGACACCGTTCCTGCAGATTGGATAACAAATTTGCATATAACATATTTGCAGATATTTCTATGACCCTTGTATAACTCCAGTGTTAAGGTCATGATCTATTGAGTGCATTCAATTTGATTTCCATTGATATTTTTTCTGATATTTCCTCCTAGAAAAGGAGCTGACTGGAACATAATCTTGCTAAAAGCAAAGCTACAAAGGTGTTGGGGTAAGGAAATTATTAAAACATACATAACAATTTCCAACAAACATACCAGCTCACATCTTTTAGGGTTTTACAAACAAATTTACAAAAACATAATTAAAACAGGGAATGGTAGTTCTAATTCTTTATCTCACAGCCCAATTAAAGCTACTCTCAATCTCCACATAAAATGGTCACATGACCACAGACTCAAGTCACATGACACATATCCCCATAGCAACTAAGTCACATTACATGGTTACCTGGCCCAGATTTCAGCAGCCATTAAAACATCCTTTCTCTCTGGTGCCCAGTTCATGGAAGGTCCAGGCATGTAGGGCACAGGCTCTTGAACAGGGGCTTTTGGCTTTCCTGGCTTTCTAATTCTGACCCTTTTACCCTTTTTAGGCTTCTTGGGATACAGATCACCCTGAATGACCAGTTTTTCTGGCACTGGAGGCTGAATTTTCTTAATAGTGACAGCCTTTTTGAAAAGAGTAGATTCAGTTGTGTCCCTTGTAACACTTTTGACAGTAATATTCATTTCTTTTGATTTTTGTTCCCTTGACAAAACTCTCCTAGTGAAAGAAGACCAGTCTTCGTCTTCCGTCGCACTTGACAAGATAGAAAATTCAAACCCATCACTTTTACTGGGTTCATCCAGAGTGATTTTAGAGACAGATTTGTGCTGGGTGTCCTGGACCTTCCATGGTGGGCGTATAGGTTTGGGTTTTATTGGGGGAGGTCGGATTTCTGTGTCAGATTTGCTGAGAGAGGAAAAAAGAGAAAAGCAAGTGACAAAATCTGTAAAAGGAATAGCAAAAGCTGAAAAATATATCATTCTTAATTGAAGAACCTATGATAAACTTATATAAAAGGTTTTCTTAGACAAAAGAAACATAGCTTTGGCTTGAAACTGACTTATAAAATAACCCCTAAGGATTCCTCCCTTGATTTTGGTAACTATGGCTTGTTTCGTAACTTTTATTTTTTCACATGATTATCATCATGTTGATCTACATAAAAGCAATAACAATTATTAAGAAAGAACAAGTCTTGTTAATCATAAACCATATATCCATATTTTCTCACAATTTACAACATCAATAAATATATATATATAACATTTCAAAAAGGCATACAATTTTGAATCAAACTTCTTGATATATCTTGCAAAAACCTTCATGCATAAAAATACATAGTTTTGAAGCATCTATTTGTTAAATTCTACAGTTAATTTCAATAAAGAATTGAACAAATAACTGTTTTATTTTATAATTAGGGCAATAGAACATTACTTCAAGTACAACATCTTGATTCAATTAGTAACATTAAAGGATCGTAATTAAAGAACTTTGCTTTCTAAATCCAAACCCTAAGAACAAGACTATTGTAGAAGTTTTCATTTATAAATGTGACCCGTCACGCTAAAAGGGTCCTTATCCGAACTCAAAAAATCCAAATTTTGACAAACTTGTCAGACTCAGCACAGGTCAACCAGATACTACATGTGAAAAATGAACATATCGTAAGATAGGGAAAACATTCCGGATTTAGAAAATTACATAAAAGTGAAAAGTATTGGCCCTAGTCTGGCTGCGCGGACTGCGCAGACTGGCTAGGGTCGATATTTTTCACACACCCGATAAGGTCCCTTTTAGCGCGACGGGTCACAAATATCTAAAATAATCTTGCACATAGACTTCACCAAAGTCTTCCAAAAAATGAAGGAGGATTCATGCTATATTGCAAAGTTTCTTCATGTTTTAAAGAAACTTTATTAAGTTTGTACAATTTCAGCATCTCTTCATTTCATTTAAGCATGCATTTGGCAATAAAATTTCAATTTTTGCCAATCAATTTGGTAGATTGTCACAATAGGGATTCATAAAAGGTCAGGGGTCACACACTTATGTACCTTGCGGGTTTGTCTTTAGGTGGTGACGGAGTTTTTCTGGTTCGTCTACGCTCCTTTGGTGATGGCGGCTTCTGTGGTCTGATTACCAAATAAGGAATTGTTTGTTTAAATAACATTAAAATTTACTGAACTAACAATATGTAAGTTTTCCTCATGTGCATGCAACTTAATTAAGTATTCCTACTAAACATAATACCTAGAATACAACTCCAAAAGAAGAAAGAGACAAATCAAAATCAGGAGTTTAAGAAATGTATAGAAACAAAGATTTAGAAAAGAAATTTTATGAAAGATTAAAATGTATGAACAATGACATCTTATGCATTTATTAAAGAAAAAATCTATAACATCATTGAAATCGTCTTATCATTTAAAAATATATCCCATCAAAAATAGTGATGTCTATCTGAATTAAAGTTATATGAATTCCATGATATATATCTGTTTTATTTTAACTTGTTCACACAAATTTGGGATGGTGGGGCTCCATGCAGTACACACATATACCGCACCTGAATAGTTTATATTTAGTTTCCAGAGATGCAGGGATCTGCGGCTGAATGGCTGGATATGGCTCATCAAATCTACAAATGGCATAGTTTCATTTAAATAATATTTCATTTTGTTATTTAGAATATTAATCAATTGACAATTTCAGGACTTTCAGATAGGCTTTTAGTAAAGTACACAATATTTAAGGCTTTTTTTTTTATATGTATACATATAAATGAGTTGTGCACTGACACTTTCTTCATTTAATTAATAAAGGAAAGTAAAGATTCTTTACCACATCATGGATTTTTTAGTAACAATGACAAGTTTTACTTCCAACAGATTAGTTATCAGCCAATTGAAACTGTATAGAACACAGCAATAACTTGGTGTAATGTTTTGCTTTAATACTTTACAATTACATCTATTTAGTAGTTAATTTAACATAGAAACACTTCAGCCTTAACATAGAAACATTTTCCACACTCATTGGGTAAAAATCAAGTTAACATTTTTCACACATTAACATTTAACAGGTTTCAACAGGGTGCATTACTTTAACAATTTACACAAAACTTGATTTGGAACAATTCCATCTTTCTTTGATACATAAACAAGTACTGTCTGCATGTCAACCACAAGGATTGGGCGGGGGATAAGGGAACAAGTACCACGCAAATTAAATAGTCCCCTTTTCTTTGAAAAATAATGTTAGGGTTGTTAAGGAGGTTAGCAGTCTTTGAGGACACGAAAATTATAACAGGGATCTTTTCTACTATGTCACTTTTCTCGTGTGGACCAAAAACACTGGGAAAAGGTCTACAGGGGACATATTCTGACAAGTTTTGACGGTCAACTTTCAACACAGGGACATGCACCATGCGTTAACGCACCTTGTAGGCTCTTCATCAGCTGAATAACTGACCAGACGGAGTGAGCCCATTTCTGTGTCTGATACATAGTGTATTTCTTGTACATAGCCTTCTTGTTGGATCTCATAGTGGCTACAAAAATATGGTGTCTTATTTAGTAAAATAATAGTTAAATTATGACTAATAATTAATTTTTCATATTCATAACTAATGGGATACCCAATGTACCTATCTGTATGTATTATATTACTTCATATTGAGTTCAATGTTACTGCTAATTGATATTAGTGAGATACATCGTGGAATTAATCATTTTTCTTGACATTGTAAATGGCTTTCATTGGTGATTGAAGAAGTAAGAGATGATGATTATGAAAAGAAGAAGCTGAAATAACAGAAATAGAAATTCTACCAGATGATGCTACTAGAATATATTGAGATCAAATCTACTGATATATAATATTAAACAAATACAAGAGTTTAACAATTTTTACAACAGCAAATCATCATAAGTGTTTCTTAAAGGCAGAATAACGCTTTTAAAACATCTTGCAAATTTTCCGAGAACTTCGTACACAAAAATAAATATATATTATTAAAATATGGTCTTTAAATTGCATATATGCCAAATCTTAGCTTTCTACCTTGTGTATTGGCTTAGATGTCGACAGATTTAAAACCCCATGATTTGTTGTCCCGGGGATAATATTTACAATAATGGAACATATGGGGTTTTAAATCCGTCGACATCCTAGCCAATACACAAGATAGAAAGCTAAGATTTGGCATAGATGCAATTTAAAGGCCATATTTTCATAATACATATTTGTTTTGTAAGAAGTTCTCGGAAAATTTGCATGATTTTAAGTGCCATTCCCCCTTTAAATATTCAATCAATTTCCTACAAAAATCTGAAACTCAAATGTACAAAACAAAAAATACAGACAAAAATAAAGAAAGCAAAGCAAACAATACCCAAACCTGTAAAAAATGGGAAGGTTCTGTGCATTTTGAAATATGAGGATAGGATTTAATCTCGGTTTGAAAATGAAGGAGAATGTCTATTAAACTGGATTTTTCAAGTATACCTTTTCCTATTTTTCATGAAGTCAAGCAGAAAATAAGGAATGCAAATATGGAATTTATGTATGTAAAAAATATGTTTCAACTGATTAGTGAATAAAGCAAGATTGGAACGAAATGCATGTCTAAGGCATATACCCCTACAATAGCTTTTTATTATCAAAATATATGACATGTGATCATGCCTTCAAGAGATGACCGTGATGTTGGTAACTGCAGAAAAGATCTTTCATGAGTACAAAAGTCAAATATGAAAGCCCTATCATTGCAGTTTGAATATTTTGACTAGCATTAACTTTTTGCAGACACTCAGACTGTGCAAATATCAAATGTCAATGATCAAAAAATGCAAGGCACATTTTACGAAAGCAAAAATGTAAGGTTTTTCTTCTGAAAAAGACAAGAAATAAAGCAGGAGTGAAAAACTAAAAGGCAAAATTCAGCAAACTTTGGTAGCCACACCACATCTACGAATCTATAAATAGATCACCTCTCAGGAGATTCGGCTTTAGCTTTACGTTTTGGTTTAGGCTTAACCGTAGGTGGCACCTTAAGGTGCACCTGTTCCGTTGATTTGGCCTTTGGCTCCTCATAAGGTGCGGCCACTGGCTTATACATCTGAGGCTTAGCTTGTGTGATTTTCCTTGGTTTGGGTGCAGTAGCTGGTGCCTCCTTTGGAGCAACATGCTTTGGCCTACAAGTTGTCATTCAAGACAATATTTCATTCAACACATATATCATTCTACATGTATATGTACAAGCCTTGGAAGAATAAGATTGTTTCTTGATACTTTTCTATAAAAACCTCATATCTGCAGCTTAAACCAAGCTCCAGTTACATGTTTTTTGTAGAAAAGCAACAATGTGTAACTGTTTGGCCTGCAAGTTTTCATTCAACCCAATATATCAATGCTTGCAATCTAACATGAAGCTACAAAAACAATTGTATCACTGAAATGATAATTCAAAGAGCTTCTATACACATATTCTACTCTATTCACATACAAATTAGACAATGCAATGCCAATATGATGACACATATAGCACTCAACGACACATTTTATATGCAGAGCATATATCGATACATGTACATTATATTTGATTTGTACATTAATCTTAAAATTCTATCATGATTGTCACATCATTCAAATTATGTTGCAGTGAAAAAGATAAATATTCATCAAAACTGTGCTATGTAACACTCAAATTAGTAACAATTTATGCGATACACACAGAAGGTGTTTTTCCAAGCACTCCTAATCAGTCTTTCATTTTTGAATATTTTGAAAAAAAAATATGAACACTGGTTGCAAAAATAGATATTTTCTAGACTAGATGAATGTATCATTTATAAGATTGTTGTTAATTGTTCAGTTTTTGTTTGTATTTTTTACAGAACACAATTATTTTGAGAGACTCAAATACAAAACAGCTTATTCAAGTAATCTTGATTGAAAGAACTTTCACAAATATATACATGGAATTGTATACTAGTTCTGTGTGTACACATTCCTACCTTTCTACATTACATATGAGTATACAGATCTAAGATTATAATATATTTATGCCAGAATCTGGAGAAAGGTCTCTTTATGCATTTGAGATCAACATGGATCAAGATCAGCCTGTGCATATGCACAGTCTGATCAAGATCTATGCTGTTCTCTCATAGCTTAATCAAAACCTGTGTCAACTGTACAACAGAAGTAAGGAACTTGATATTACTACACAAGGGCACTATTAACCCTAACCAATACAAGACCTGGGTGTAACATCCTTAATAGACAAGGCTTGGGAAAACATTGAGGCAAAAGAAGAAAGTGCTGCTAATATTTTCTAGGGTATATCATACCTGATTAACATCCATCTTGTTGTGTGCAGCAGCTATTGAATTTGACTACCATAAAATTCTGTCGTTTGGGAAGGGGGCTAAGCCTATCTGGAAACAAGATACTGTCAAATACAATGTACTATAATAATTACATTGCTCCTTTTCCAGATCCTGGCTTGTTTGATTATATATTCCTGTATATATGAAAGCTAAACCTTGTAACAATATTGTCACTACTTACAATTCTTCGTCTTCCGAGATTGGCACCCTTGGTGGAGCAGCTCTGGTTGGCTCTTCACGTCTGAAAATTATGAAAATGTTGATTGGAAAATGATAATTACTTCATTTTTATCTAACTGTTATCTTTTTTCCTGCTGCCATAATATGCAATTAAAGCAACACTTGTATGAAATACCAAACATAATTATGATTTGAAATATCTGACATTACTGAATGATAAGCATCAAGTATTTTAAAGTA
The DNA here is from genome assembly GCA_963680895.1 of Fragum sueziense. Taxonomy (NCBI): domain Eukaryota; kingdom Metazoa; phylum Mollusca; class Bivalvia; order Cardiida; family Cardiidae; genus Fragum; species Fragum sueziense. The sequence continues at coordinate 21,856,400 of OY804609.1, read as the reverse complement.
TTCTGTATTGAATTATTTTATATATAAAAAGAGAGAATAACTAGTAAACAATATGTTTCCCATCTTGCCATTTTTCAATTCTACCTAAAACTTCTGTCTGCATTAATTTCATCTTGACCAGTCAAATGTTTTCTATGGTCATTGATTTATAATGTAGGCATAGTAAGATGATAGCAAAAGAAAATAATTCGTGTGATAGGAAAACATGTTCTTGTAAAAAACATGAAGCAAAAAGTGAACCAAAACTGTGGTACATATGGTTATCAGATGGAGAAGAAACATATAAATGAGCAATATATTATCAAGAGTGAGCATAACAAATGGTACATTTTTACAAATGGCAAAAAACAAACATTCAACATATTTCTATCAATGCAAACTAACAAGGGTGGTTCTATACATGCAGGGATTCCTGTGTTGTCAGATTGATTATTCTGTTGTCAGCATTGCGTCTCACCACTTTGCAAATTCTTCAGTTATGTTTGTAGGATGCAGGTTTAAAATGTTGAAGACTTCTTTGGTAAGTGTTACTTTATTACATGCTGGGTAGTTGAAAAGCACAATCTTGTTGTTAAACAGGCTTGCATATTGGTCCCAGCCTTCCATGATCTCTGGTTCAGATATCAATATTGGTTTGTAATGAGGATTAAATAAACATGCCTTGACAGTTGGAGAAGTAGACTTTGCTGTAAAACATCTAAAACATGCTGGATTTGTTAAAATCGCAACCATGCTGTGCGACCATCTTGGGAGGCGCCAAATAGTGATAGTCTTGTAGATTAAGCAAACATAAATCAATGGATAAATAAGCTGTCTTTAGAAAATCATCTGTTTGTTGGTAAATGTGTAGTCTTTGTAAACATGCTTGATGAGTTGTCACAGCAATCATGCTGTTTGGCCACCTTTGACAGTCTAGCCAGTCTGAGGATTTAGCAAACAAAAATCAATGGATCATAAAGCTGTGGTTAGAAATATTTCTGGAAAATGTTGGTAAATCATCAATCTTACTAAACATGCTGGAAGTGTTGTCATGGAAAACCATGCTTTTAGGCCATCTTGTGAAACTTCAACGGGTCCTTGACGATTGAGCTAACAAAAAATCAATAGATCAATAAGCAATTGTTAGAAAATATTCTGTATGTAGATAAGTCATCAACCTTGTTAAACATGCTGGATGTACTGAATCGTCAACCAATACTCTCTGGCAATCTTGGACACTTGTCCTTGTAGATTTAGCAAACAAAAATCAATGGATCAAAAAGCGGTTGTTACAAAAATCTGCATTTGGTAATCATGAATTTTGTTACACATGCTGGATGCGTTGTCACGGAAACCATGCTTTTTGGCAACCGTAGGATACTTCCAGTTCTTGAGCAAGCAAAAATCAATGGATCAAAAAGCTGTTGTAAGAAAATATTCTGCAAGTTGGTAAATCATCAATCTTGTTAGACATGCTGGATGTGTTGTCACGGCAGCCATGCTGTTGCACCAACCTTGGATATTCCATAAAATCTGTAGGCACGACTCTGGTATAGCCGTATTCTGTGTCTGACACATAGCTGATCTGTTGTACAGGTCCCTCTTCTTGAAGCTCATAGCTACAGCAACAAAGAAGATAGTTGAAGGTCCAAGCTTTATACTATTGAAACAATAAATTTTCTCTAGACTAGTACTTACTTAAATCATTGCAAGTTTGTCAATGTTATTATTATGTAATTTTAAAGGTTCATGATTCTGCTACTATTTTTTCATCAAATGGAATTAATACAGACAGGTCTCCAAAATTTCAAGTTCCTTATATCCTACAAATTCTGCTACGCATACAAGAATGTTCTATGGATTATTTTATGCCCTTTAATGACAGACCAATTGTTCAGAAGGCTAGATAACAAAAGATGAAGCCAAACCAGAAAATATCATTTCGTCCCTTGACAGCCAGAAGTGGCTATCAGCAGTTAAAATTTAACTGCTGATTGCCACTTCTGGCTGTCAAGGGACGAATTATAATATGTTGATCTTTTTTTCATTTTTTCTAAATCAGTGTAATTAGTAACCTTGGAGATGGACTCTTTTTCTTGCCAGGTTTGGGTTCTGTTTGTGGTGGTGCCCATTTCTGTACAGGAGGTACATATTTCATGGGCACAGGCTCTTGTATAGGCTTTGGCTCTACTTTGGGTACTGCTGGTTGCTGTACCGGCGGTACATATTTCATTGGCACTGGCTCCTGAACTGGCTTGGGCTGTGGTTTGGGCACACCCTTGGGCTTCAAATCCATCTTGGACACCTTTTTAGGTGGCACCCCGCTGTCTGGTATGTCAAATTTAGCCCGGGCTTCAGCCATTGTGGGTATTTTGGGCTCATCTTCCTCAAGCTCCATTTCCATGGGTGCAGCCATGGGCTCTGGTCTCTCAAGTCTCTGGGGTGGCATTCTGTATCAATCGTTTAATATTATATATAACAAGTAAATGTGACCCGTAACGCTAAAAGGGACCTTATCCGACCTACAAAAATCCAAATTTTGACAAACTTGTCCGACTCAGCACAGGTAAACAAGATCCCGTATACGAAAATGGAACATATAGTAAGATAGGGTAAACATTCTGGATTTAGAAAATTACAAGCAAGTGAAAAGTGTCGGCCCTAGTCTGGCTGCGCCGACTGCGCAGACTGACTAGGGTCGATATTTTTCATGCTTCGTATAAGGTCCCTTTTAGCGTGTCGGGTCACATATATAACAAGTAAATACATAAGCAACATAATAACAGAAACATGAAGTACAGTAACATGATAACAATAGAGTAGAAAACTATCTAAAACCTTTATGCATTCTATAAACATGTACTCTAAAAGAACAAAGACTAACTTAATTGGCTAAAATCAAATTCAACATCACAGAAAAGTGAAAATTTCAAACATAGACATGAAAAACAGAGAATATATATTTACATAGTTGTTGTGTGTGTAAATATTGTCAACTTCTGTCTTCTGTTTTCTACATTATTGACCCTATATTCAAAATAGATATATCCTTGCTTACAACCTTTGAAATTGCAATACTTTAAGTCAAAATTTTTCATTTTGTAAGAATACTTAACATAACATTGCATCAATTGTTCAAAGATATATAGGCTTGCAGGTTTCACAACATCAGAGAGCATCACGATGGTTAATCATGTGACTAAGAATTTCAGGAAATTGTCAATATCTTTATCAATACATGACCAATTTGAATTCGGTTTGAAGCAAAGTAGTTGAAAAAATGTCAGGAATAAGCTGCGCATGGTGGATTTTTGAAATATCAACTGATAATAACTTTTTTACCTGCTGATTTTTCAAAAACTCAACACGCCTATCTAATGTGGGACGTCTGTCCGCCTTCTCTGCTTTAAACCGAATTCAAATCAGTCCCATATGAACAAAATTATTGGGAGATTTTCTGTAAAAATTGTTGCATCACATGATTATCCACCGTGGAGCATGCAGAAGAAAGAAAGTATTAAGAACCTTTTCCTCCTGAGTTCTGGTGAGGCCTCGACAGAGGCACAGATAGGAGTGGGTGGGGGTGGTTTAGGAAGAGTGGAAAATGGTGAGCCTTGATCGGGAGAGTCAGATGACACATAGCCGGGGTACACTCTAAAATAATATATACAAACAACAACACTTCAAACAACGGCAAAAATGATGGGATTGTCAAGGTGTGCAAAAAACGATTTATTTTTCAAATTAAAGCTAGTTTTCTATCTGAGTTTAAAAATTAATTTGATTTGAATATAGTTGGTTTTGAAACTTTAGATCAAATTTAATAATTTGTTCAGTCAATACATGACAGTCACAAATTTTTGTACATTTAATTTAGGGATCTTTCCTATAAATAATTGCTTTTGCACATCTTGAAGAAAAAATCAAATTGAAATGAATATAATGCAAAAAATTTAAACAGCAATTATACTGCAATAGAATAACTTTGACTCTAAGAATGAAAAGTGCAAAATATTTTCTTATAGTTCTAACTATTTTCAATTATAGCCAGTTTAACTCATATTATAAAACAGCATATTGTATCATATAAAATGTATGTCTCTTGTTCAAATTGAGCATTTATAACAATACATGAATAATAGCTTACTTGTATTTTAATATAATTTCTGTATTATGGAATGCAATTAAACTGCAGATGCTTTAAAAATTTATTTATGTTAATGACATTCTATACAAGTAATGATCTATTCTAAAGGTTGACATCTCTACCATTTTGGTGAAAAAAAAGTTCATAACAACTCAATGTGTATACAACCAGGCTAAACAATACAGGATTATCATACTCGGCAAATATTTTCATACAAAACAGTTTGTACATAGCAAGTAAAAGGTAAAAAGGTCAAGAACAAAACATAGGACTAAAGCAAGTTCTGTTAATAACACCTTATATATCCAAAGTTTAGACAATAAATAAGGCAACAATCCCACAAGTCAAAATTCTAACTGGTCTAAAATTCAAAGCAATTGCAGGTGACAAATCAAATGTTAAATTAATCTGAATAGAAATCCTTGAGGTAAAATAAGGTAATTTATTAATTCAGAACTTGATTCTTGTGTTGTAAAACCAGGGTTTGTTTGCAGACAGTCAAACATAAGACATCAATCATAATTATTTCAGAAAGCTTTTTCAGCTGCACCGTTAGAAACATCTGAGGTGTTATTAGAGATACACATGCAAAAATAAAAAGACAAAAATAAAACTTTCAAAACCATACATTCAAGACCAGAATTATTTTCAAAAGTTCAAAAATCACCTATTAACCTTCTCCCGAAACAACAAATTTTAGAACAGCCCTATTTGAAAGCTGCTGCTGACATCAAAATGACTACAGATAAACACCAAATGTGTGCACATCATAGCACAGAAAATATGTTCAAGCTGTTTTTTCTGTTCTATTCACATTTTTTGTTTTCTATATTTTCAGCAAACATAATCATTACGTTGTTCTTATCATTCAACAACAACAAACATTACATTCAATTTCATTTCATAACATTAAGCATAGTAAACAAAAATCCTAGACCCTGACAAATAAACATGCATGTTAATGAAGATAAAACATGCCCAATATTGACCTTTTGAGGTCCTCCTCTTTGATAAGTCTTAAAAGAGCACTGTCGCCATCCTTGACATAGGATATCTCCTGTACAGGTCCTTCTGATTGGATCTCATAGTGACTAAGGAAATAATAGGAATAGAATCATAAATGAATACCTAGTCTTCATCAAAATCTGCACTTACCAAACACTGAACAAGGAATCATGGATCCATAACTGGTACCATACCATCATAATTCTTTTTTTGGTTGTAACAATGCTATGAATGTCCTAAATCTTTCCAAACTATTCATATACTCTCATTGTGAGATTTAGAAAGTCTAGCTAAATCTGTCCCCCCAATTCACTAAATGCTAGACTGGCATTCAGAGCCACGAAAAAGGAACTGCTAATTGACAAATGGAAAACAGATTTACAATTGATTACTAAATAAATGGTGGCAATAAACGATCTTGTTTACCCCATATATGTTTTAAAGATCTTTCTATCTGATAAGAGCCAAAGAATGTATACATAGCAAAATCAATAAGAATGACTTACGGTGAGTCTTGTCTGGGTTCCAGTCTAGTGTCAGGGGTGTACTGGGGTACCACTCTATCTGGTACGGGTACCGGCTCTGGTTCCTTCTGTCTCTGTCGTGGTGCCACCTTGAACTTGGGAGATACTTCCTCCTTCTTCATCGTGTCAGCTGTAGAGGGAAATATACATTACATTAAACCTTGCCATGTAGAATTAAAAGAAGCCGGCAGTATAGGAAAAGGCCAGATTGCACATATGTGCAGGCTGGTCTTGTCCTATTCTGCCTGCCAAAGCAACCGGAGTATTCCGGGATCAGCATGACCATTTTACACAGTATCTGGAGTGTACTGGGGTATCACTCTATCTGGTATGGGTACAGGCTCTGGTTCCTTCTGTCTCTGTCGTGGTGCCACCTTGAACTTGGGTGATACTTCCTCCTTCTTCATCGTGTCAGCTGTAGACGGAAATATAAATTTATGATTACATTAACCCACGTCTCGCTAAATTTAAAGAAGCAGGCAGGATAGAAAAAGACCAGTCTGCATGTATGTGTAGGCTGGTTTTGTTCTATTTTGCCTGCCAAAGCAACCGGAATATTCCGGGATCAGCATGACCATTTTAAACAGTATCTGGAGTGTACTGGGGTACCACTCTATCTGGTACGGGTACTGGCTCTGGTTCCTTCTGTCTCTGTCGTGGTGCGACCTTGAACTTTGGAGATACCTCCTCCTTCTTCATCGTGTCAGCTGTAGACGGAAAATTACATCAAATTAACCCTTGTAATGCTAAATTTAAAGAAGCAGCAGTATAGAATAAGACCAGACTGCATGTATGTGCAGGCTGGTCTTGTCCTATTCTGCCTGCCAAAGCAACAGGAATATTCTGGGATCAGCATGACCAGTATCAAATAATGTCTGGAGTGTACTGGGTTCTAGTCTAGTATCATGAGTGTACTGGGGTACCACTCTATCTGGTACGGGTACCGGCTCTGGTTCCTTCTGTCTCTGTCGTGGTGCCACCTTGAACTTGGGAGATACCTCCTCTTTCTTCATCGTGTCAGCTGTAGACGGAAATATAAATTTATGATTACATTTACCCTTGTCATGCTAAATTTAAAGAAGCAGGCAGTATAGAATAGGACCAGACTGCACATATGTGCAGGCTGGTCTTGTCCTATTCTGCCTGCCAAAGCAACCGGAGTATTCCGGGATCAGCATGACCATTTTACACAGTATCTGGAGTGTACTGGGGTATCACTCTATCTGGTACGGGTACCGGCTCTGGTTCCTTCTGTCTCTGTCGTGGTGCAACCTTGAACTTGGGAGATACTTCCTCCTTCTTCATCGTGTCAGCTGTAATGAGAGATTGGTTGATAAAGAATGTTGTAACTACATCTCATTCAATCTGTAGTTATGACATTTTAGAATGTAATCAAAAACCCACGCAATGTTCCACAAGCTCTCCCATGAACAATCTTTGGATTTTCTATCCATTTTTTACTTCTGAAGAAGAAGTCATTAACACAAACAGGTTAGAGCTTATGTATTACATGTACTGTTCTGCATGTTACTATGGATTTACCAGTAACATGAAAGGTAATTTTAGTTATCACATACATGTATATTTACTAGACAATTTACTTACGTTGTACAATGAGTTTAGCTCTGCATGACGCAGATCCAGCTACATTAACAGCTGTACATTGGTACCATGCAGCGTCATCTTTCTTAGCATCTTCAATGTAGAGAGAGGAACGGCCATTCTCTGTCTCTACTCTGTAAACAAAGCAAGTGAAATTTGTAAGTTCACTTATAAATACAAATTACACAGCAGTAGCAAATCCAAGAGAGAATATCAAAAGCATAATAGAATGCAATGCTGAAGCCAGAACATGTTTAATAAACCAAGATTTCCACAAAAAGTCTAAAAGTCATTAACATCCCATACAGTTTAAAGCATGAAAATCTGTTAAACAGCTCTAATAACCTTTCAATTAGGCTTCAGTTTTTTTCAAGATACAAATTCAATTTACTATTGTAATCTTTAATATTCTTCTTGAAAATGGGAATTAGTAATAGAGCTTTTATCAGAAAACTTATTAGCTTACTTGTAGTCTCTGTTAGGATTGATCATTTTGTTGTTTTTCTGCCAGCTGATCATTGGTGTTGGTGTACCAACGGCCTTGGCTGTCAAGGTCACTGATTGACCTTCCTTGATGGTGTAGTTCTGCATACGTTCTACAAACTTGGGTGGCTGCATTTGTTCCCGTTCTGAAAAAAAATATTATCAAAGGACATGTATAGGTTTGTTTCTTTTGATATACCAGATTTCATGCAGCTTTTGCATGTGTTGGAAAATATGACAATAATGTTATCTTGCAAAAGTGCTTCTGCAGCGTCACTGCTATTAGGCAATGTCTATGAAACATTGTACGCTATTTAGACAGAGGGTCAATCATTTCACCATGCAAATTGCAGATTAATGTTTACATATTTTCTCTTGCACATGTTTAAAGCAAAACTTTACTCATAAACTTAGTTTTGTCAAATAATAGACATAACTCCACTCTGCTGCTGACCTTCAAAGAGGAGCACCATTTTCTTTCAAAGATTATGAGTCAAATGAAACGTCAAAAGGAAGAAAATACCTAAATAACTTACCAAGAACTCTGAGGTTGACAGTAAAGGAAGTTTCTCCACCTTTATTTGTAGCCACACATCTGTATACACCACCATCATAGGGCGATGCCTTGGTTATAATTAGTGAATGTACACCATCCTCATTGACAACCATCTGCAATTAGTAAATAAACAATATGATTAAATAATGAATTGAACTATTATTTCAATGAATAAACAAAAGAAAGCTGCCCTGTGAAAATGCCTTTGAAGGCAATTTCTTTTTACCTTGATTAACCCTTTCCAAAACGACCAAATTCTATGGCAATCCTATTTGAAAGCTGTTGCAGACGACAAAATTAATGTTGATAGAGATGAGATTTGTGTATGATTTTATTTCATACAATATTGCGATAAAAGGAGAAACTGCTGATTATCAGCAATTTCTTCTTTTGTCTCTATGTTTTCCCATGTCTTTAATAATAGGGACGTCAAAACCAGGTCTTGTTTCGGAAAGGGTTAATAAACACACCTTAAAACAGAGTTATAACTTGTTAAGTTATGGAAATCATTTATCATTTATCAGTTTTATTTCTACAACAACTACAGCAATATGGCTTTTTCAATTTCATGGATTCATACAGTTGTAAAATATGAAAGCCACACATCTCGAATGATTGAAAAATTATAAACATACAAAAGGTTTTTTGAAGACAGGTAGTGCAAGATTTGTACGTCTCAGATCTTTTGCGCTAAACTACAAAACAAACCTTATGATAATCATCTGGGTGCACAATTTTGTCGTTACACAACCACTTGAGTTCTGGGGCTGGACGTCCAGTGACCAGGGTGTCAAATCTGACCGTGTGACCCTCCCTAACTTCCGAGTCTTCAGGTCGCATCTTGAACTGTGGCTTCAGCTGAGATTCAAACACACCACTCTGGTCTTGTGGCTCTAGCGAGGTCTTGCTTGTGTCCCTGTACAACAAAAGATATTTGTCCCGTAAAAGGATATCGTTGATCACGTTTGAAAATGTCCTAACTACAGCTTATCTAAGCTGTGGTTAATTACGACCTTTTCGAACGTGACCGACGATATCTGAATGTTCTTTGACAAAATCATAGAAAGCAATTTTCACAATAAAATATTTTGTGACAATTAAGATGGTATTTGAGCAAGAAAATGTTGTTGACATACAGCAAATCTTAGTATCAATCAAGACCAAGGAAACATGCAGATACCTTGTGGGTACACTTTTAATGAGATTTGATATGCATTTAATGGCAAATGAAGATTTTCAGAGAATTCGCTCGTCTTTTCCAACAATTTGGTAAATAATAATTACATTTGTTCAGAGAAGTCTGTATAAACATGTCATATGTTGCCTTCAATACCATCATGTTTACAGATATCATTATGATATTAAGATATCATTTAACAAAGAAAGCAAAACTAACCTTCTCATAATTCTATCAAGAGTATCAGGATGTACAAATGAGGTAGCATCAATGTTTCCAACTTTGTCAATCATTAATTGACTAGAACATGTGTCCTTTCCGAGAGAGTTGACAGCCAGTACAGTATAATATCCAGTATCCTCTGGAAGGGCCATTCTGATACGGAGAGTACAGAATCCATCACGATTGTATTTGATCTCATATCTGTTGGAGCGTTTGACTCGGTGTCCGTCTTTGTACCAAGCAACCTGGGAATAACAAGATGGATTTTTCTGGCTACATTTTTTAGACAGAAAGCAAACTTTTGATGAGCCAAATTTTGTAAATTATACTTAAATTGGCAATTTGATATGACTAAATTATTCATTGATAAAATAACCCATGAAGTGTATGATTTCACCCAGTGTTGCAATAGTTACATCCACAAAAGTGTCATTTGTTTGGACAGACTACTTGGAATTACTTACAATGGCTGAATCAAGCAATGTCATAAAATTAAGCACTACCAACTTGTGACATATTGTATGTATTATTTGGAAGTATAACATGTATCAACTCATAGTTCCGTGGCTTAGATCTGTTCCTATGGAACATCAAAAATACATGAAGACAACTGTTATTGTTTTTCTCACCTTTGGTCTTGGTTTGCCCAGTATCCTACACACAAAGGTTGCATCAGCCCCTTCTATAAGATGGAAGTCCTTCATCCTCTGAACGATTTGTGGGGGCATGTCTGGTGCTAGAGCATTTTCTGCTACATCTGTGTCATATTCAGAGGTTTCAGTCTCGCTGGCAAATTTGACCTTGCCATCACGATACTGAATCTCTTCTCTTAGTCTGTCCTCGAAGTGAGATACAGCAAAGTCCTGAAAAAGAGAACAAATTCTTTAAACACTCATTTATTGTTAGTAGTCAGAATGCAGAAAGATAAGTCGGACAGTATGTCCATAAAGTGTCATGAACAATTATGAGCTGATATCAATACTTAATAAAGATGAGAGGTTGGGAACTCATCCATTCCCCTTTGTCTTTCTTAGAAAAGGACAATTACTTCAAGAAAATCTTTATTTGAACAGAATAAATCCTCAAAGCTTTGAAATATTAGAATTTGTAAATTAACTGTTAGAGAGAAGGAATACTTTAAACTTTCGGACACTAAATTTCATTGAGTCATTGAAACAATGGCTTGTTTGATTGAGGATACAAGAAAGCAACATAATCAATATTTACCGATTCATCACCAGTGACAGGCTGGTACACCAATTCCTCCGGCTGTGACATTCTATAGTCAACATTACTCTCCAGGATCAAAACAACAAAATCTAAGTCTGGTCCAAATTGAAAAAGAAGTTGCAGATAACCATTTAAAGTCAATGAAATTTCACATTTTTCGCTATTCTGGGTTATTTCGGTTGTTCTGGGTAGAAAACATTGTGGGAAATGAAGACATTGCTTGTCAAAAGCAATGTCTTCATTTTCCACAATGATTTCTACAGCCTTTATCTTGTTGCCTCAATCACATTCATTATAAATGATTTAATCATGCAAACAATGATAAACTAATTACCGATTCATCACCAGTAACAGGCTGGTACTCCAATTCCTCCGGCTGTGACATTCTATAGTCCACATTACTCTCCAGGATTCTCTCCGAGCGTGGGATAAAGAAATCTTTCTCTGTCCGTCTCTGTTGTTGCTGGGATCTCTGTAATACCTCCTGGTCAAATGGTATTTGTGGTGGCATGGACTTGGGCAGTGGTGGAGGGGGTACCTCTTTTTCTAAATAAAACATGAAATAATATAATGTCAGGATCGGTGTTTGCAACAAATTCTTAATAGTATGTTTACACAAAATTTACAGACTAGAAATCTCTTTACCTATATGAAAGGAAAAGAGAAATGGAAAGCACTCTTTTCTAATATTATATTTGAGTTTATCATTTGAATTGTCTCACTAAGAAAATACAAATGGGCACACACAGCATACTATTTGATAAATAACAGATGACATTTAGAGATTCAAATTGTCATAATCACTTCCTTTCATTTCTCCGAATCAAGCAATTATTTGACCATTATATTAGAATTTAAGGTTCTACTGCAATTTTCAGTCATGCAACAACAAAATTCATTTAGGGAAAAGAATAAAATGGGGGTGACTGGCATTTCCCTCTTTTATCAAATGCTTCAAATAATGATTCTGCATGGGAGATCTAAATTGGTTCTTTATCATTTTTAAAGAAATTTCAACTCACTCTCTACTGGCAGTAGCTGTGCTGCAGTAACTGCCTCCCCGACTGGATTGACAGCATTACAGACATATTCTCCAGTGTCTCTTGGTGAACATCTTGAAATAATCAGTGTGCAGCGACCAGAATGTTCATCAACGGAAATTCTGTGTCTGAAATGGATAAACAGTAATTAAAACACATCATTAAGGTAGTTATTTAACAGTTTTGCAACAAATGATTATGCAACAGCTACAGAGGCAAATTTGGACTTCAAATTTTGAGAGTTGAAGACCTTTAGTATTTTCAGCCAACATTATTTTCACTAAAGCCTGAACATATAAACACAAAACAATTGTTTTAGGGCTACTTCTAATTAATCTGTAACATAAAGCAAAATTTTCTTATCCTCTAATGATATTTTGTAGAATTTCTGATTCAGTAGTTTGAAGAACATTAAGCAACTTTTCAGCAAAATTTTTCAGTATAGGGAATCTCCAACTCTTTACAAAGTCTACCATAAACAATGCATTTACCTTGCATCAGGCCTGATGGGCACACCATCCTTGGTCCAGTAGACTTCTGGGAAAGGTTGTCCAGTCACATGACATTCCAGGATAATGTTGGTATCCTCTACGAGTCTCGAGTTTTGTAATCGCTCCACAAATATTGGCCTCACAGCTTCAATTGGTGAAGGAATCTTCTCCTCGCGAGGTTCCTCTCTGAATGGCTTAAAGGGAGTCTCCCTGGGTGGTGCCTTGATGGGCTCGAATGACTCTGTGACAGGCTTACGAGATACTGAAAAGTAAGATAGAAATGTCAAATATGTAATTTAACCTTTTGCTTGGTTGATATTTTCATTTTCTCTTTTCCTTCAAGTGTTTTCTGAATCTTTCTCTCCCCTTGCCAGGAAGTATCAATGTAAGTTTTAAGCCACCTTAAGATATTTGAAAAGTAGGTCATGGTCACTATGTCAAAGTTTATGGTCTCCAAAGAAACATATTGGCAGAAACCATCTGTATGTGATTTAAACAATGTTTTAACATAAATGCTTTTTAAACGAAATGACCTTTTTAATTTTCAACAACGTTTTACATTTAAAGTAATCTCCTTGATACTTACTGACATCGACTCTAGCCTCTGTCTTAACAGTTCCGTCAGCATTTGTAAGGACACATGTATATTTGCCAGTGTCCTGGGGTACCGCCTCCCTGATGGTCAGTGAGGTCTTCTCATGGCCGTACATAATCTCGTACGTTTGGGAGGTCTGAATCTCGATCTCCTCACGGTACCATTTGACGATGGGCTCTGGGCGACCTTTGAAGGTCACTTCCAGTCTGATAGGCTGGCCTTCCTTGGCAGATTGATTTCTCAGTGGCTAGAAAGAACAAAAATTTTAATCAAATTATCTTTAAAAAAAACCATCAACATTTTCAGAACTTCCTTGAAATATACTACTTGAATATTTGATTTAATAATTGCATAAATGGCCAAATTTCTTGGTTGTCCACTTAAAAAACATTTGCAGTCAACAAAATGGATGTTGATAAAGAAAGCATTTGTGTTTACTATGACATCGAAAACAGTGAGACAAAAGGAGAAAATGCTGGTTATCAGCATTTTCTCCTTTTGCCTAAATGTTTTCCCAAGTCTTTTTGAAGAAAAAAATGAAAACAGGGTGTTGTTTGGGAAAGGGTTAAAACCTTGTCAGAAATTATGTGCAGAAAAGGCTCTTTACTACTTTTCATCCTACAAAAGACTAATTTTGCAATTGATTCATGATAAAGCTTAACCCATTCACAAACATGTTCCAAATTCAAAGACATTACAGACGACAAATTCAAGTGAATGAAATTCAAAATTTGTTGATCGTTTTCGGTAGAAAACATTTTGGGAAATGAAGAAATTGCTTGTCAAAAGCATTTTTTTTTCATTTTCCACAACATTTTCCAAATCCATTATCTTGTGGGGAGTCAAAAAGACTCAGTGTGTGGTAATGGGTTAAAAGACTTACTATTGATTCAATATAAATCTAAAAGACTTACTTTAACCACAGTTGGTTTCTCTTTTGGAAGTGGAGCCTTTTTAGGTTTGGTCTCTTCTTCCACAGGAACACCAAATTTGGGCAGTCTATGTTGGGTTCCTGGCTTCTTCTCTGGTGTCATCTCAGGTTCATCGACGGGAATACCGTACAAAGGTATCCTCTTCTTGAACTCCGGCAACTGTTGTTGTTTATCAAGCTGCATCTGTATCTCCTCCGCATATTTCTTTGGTTTTGGTTGCTCTGTGGGTTTGTCTGATGGTCGCTTTGGTGCAACTCTTGTACCAGGAGCTCTAGCAGGCTCAAACAGTTCTCGAGCTTCACTTACTGGTTTCTGTGCTTCTTCTTCTATCTCCATTGGAGCTGGGATGGCTGAAAGGGAATTGAGAATATTGTCACTTAACCCTTTCCCAAACGCCAATATTATAGGGTGATCCACTTCAAAATCTGCCACAAATGACAAAATAGACGTTATCAAATATAGAATTTGTATAAGATATGGCATAGAAAATATTGAGACAAAAGGAGAAACTGCTGGTCATCAGCAGTTTCTTCTTTTGTCGCAATGTTTTCCCAAGCCTATTCCATCAGGGAAGTCAAAACCAGGTCTTGTTTGGGAGAGGGTTAAAGTTGTTGCACAAAAGTCAGTCTAAGCTAATCTGGATCTTTACAGTATGTGATTGATTGAGTATGCATGTTTACCTTCATTTATTTTTTATGACAAAACCACACATTTATGGAACTATTTCACCATTCTCATAGGTCATGCAAAATTGTCAATGTGTCTGTTTCATCATGGGTTACTTGGGTCATCTTTGTTAAAACATGAAAAGGAGCTACTTGAGTAAACAACAATTATGGAAATTTCAATCATTAATCATCTTTTACAAAAATCAGTACAATTGTTTTTAAGGGCCATATCTTCTTACAGATTCATTGAAAGCAAAGCTACTCACTCTCTACTTTAAGGTTAGCAGACATCTCAGTCTTGCCACCAACATTTTGAGCCTTGACTGTAAACTTTCCAGAATCTTCATAGAACACTTCTGGGATGTACAGAGAGTGGATATCTCCCTCCTGCAAAATAGAAATGCATGCATGTAATTTATGGCAACAAAAAATATACAAAGATTCATGGCAATGTTCATTCAATTTGCTGAAAATGAAATTTGATCTTGAATTCAATAGATAATGATGAGCTTGCTGTCAACAAAGTGGAACTTAACTTTCATATGTGACAAATGAAATTGACCAGGTTACCCCGATTCTTCTGAAAATCCGGATAACCTTGTCAATTTACACTGTCAAAATTGCTAAAATTTCACCATGTGTTTGGTACCTAATGATGGATAGAAAATGTCGAAGGAAGAAAAGGGCAAATGTCTACCTGAATAAGTTCAAAGTCTGGAGAGCTGACAATCTGTGTGCCGTCCCTGTACCATGTGACTTCTGGTGGGGGATGACCGGCCACTCTAACGGTCAGTTTGACCGGTTCTCCTTCCTTGATGGAAATATCATACATTCTCTCTGTGAAGGAAGGTGGCAGAACAGATGCTGTAAAAATAGATACCACAAACTAGATGATTACTTGAAAATGATATCAGTCAGAGTTCCTACTCAAAAGCCATTTGTCCATTTCTTAATCTCTTTTTAATGCAAATGATATAGAAGCAATCTGATTGGTTGAGACCAGAGTCATGAAAAAGTCAAAGCACTTCTCAAACATGGCACTTAACCCTTTCCCAAACAAGACCTGGTTTTGACGTCCCTCATAGAAAGGGTTTGAGAAAACATTGAAACAAAAGAAGAAACTGCAGATAACCAGCAGTTTCTCCTTTTGTCTCAATATTTTCTGTGCCATATTTTACACAAATTCTATCTCTAATAACATCAATTTTGTCATTTTTTTACAGTTTTTGAAGTGGATCAGCCTAAAATTTTGTCGTTTGGGAAAGGGTTAAAAGATGATTCAGTGTTTGAATTGACTACAAATTACAAATACTTCAAAGAATTCAATACTTCAAATGCTCTCAGCTTTTAATGCCATTTAAAATTTTATTCAGAAAGACAACTGTTTAATTTACCTCTGACAATAAGTTCAGCACTGCTAGAAGCAGACCCTGCCTCATTATTAGCTTTAACTGTGTATTTTCCGGAGTCTTCCTCGAACGTTTCTGGTATGGTCAAACAGACGCGACTCTCTTTGTAAGAAATCTCAAAATCTGGACCATCAGCGATGTCTTTACCCTCCTTGAACCATTTAATGGTAGGTTCTGGTTTACCTGCGGAATAAAAGTTACCTTTAGTTTTTTGCTTGAGCCTAATTTTGTATATCTTATTGTTAACTTCTTTTTTTCCAGTGATGTCACAAAGAATGTAATACTGGGTACTAATCCCCAGTCCTAGTATTGCAAGTACCAAGGACTAGGCTTGGGCTATGCAATACTATCATGATTAAGAGTTTCATACAAAATAAATGCTGTCTTTTTCACATAAATCTTGATTCAGTCCTGATATCAAACAACAAGAAAGCGTTCTATACTGAAACTTGTATGGAATAAGGAAATGAAAAATTCTCATACTTGAATTGAACACAATTTTCTACCACTAAGGATATCTAGTCAAAATCATAATCTAATTGGCTGTTAGTAACTCTCTTTTTCAAATTCTGTTGCCTGGAGAAGCATTACAACATATGCTGACATTATTTACTAGCCTTTTCTTTCAAAAATAAGATTTATAGTAACAACACTTGTACCAAAACTCACCTGTTACAACCCCCTCGAAAGTGACTTTAGTTCCTTCCATGGCGTTGATATTCTTCAGCGGCTGAAGGAACTTGGGAGGGATGGGAACAGATATTGTCAGATCTACCGGCTGATATTTGGGGTGTAAGTCCTGCGTTATCGTCGTAGCAAAGTGCTCCTGTGCGGAGATACCCTCGATCTCAAACTTGGGTTTGACGTCGGTGATGAGGGTTGTTGAATGTTCCTCCATTGATGGTATGTATGTCGGACCTTGTTGTCGGACTTCAGTAGTGATGACTCGTCTTGTACGGGTCTCTGTTAGGGTCTCAGTTGATGAGTAGCGACCCCTGAAAAGGGAAATGCAACATTGAAAACTGTATGCTTTTTGCAGATTTAAAATGTTCAGATTAATCTTAAAATGCATGAGAATCTTAGGATATACAAAAATTATTTAGGGAACCAATCAATGTAGTGCTCTTACAACACAAATCAAATATTTTGCTAAATATACATACTTAGCAGATACATTTATAGTCCAGCATTTATAAAAGGCTCTCCAAGATTATTCTTTGGTTTATAGAAGTTTTAGTCTGGAAGCTACCATACAGTAACATCAGTGGAATATGTTTCTTTTTGAAATTCAGGTGCATATAAATCAGTGTAAAACATTCATTTGAAAATGAAACTATTGTTTGAAAATGAAACTATTGTTCATTAATGGTTATATCAAACTTACATTCTAGATTCGAAAGTCCTGCTCTCCACAATGGGGAGTATCTCACTGACAGGTTCTTCTACATGTAACATAGCTGAACATGTGGTCTTGCCAGACGCGTTCTCTGCTGTGACGGAGAATCTGCCTGCGTCTTCGTCGAATACCTCCGGGATGTGGAGACAGTAGCGATTACCCTCCATGGATATTTGGTAGTCCTGGGATACAACTGGTTGTCCATTGATCAGCCAGGTCACCTGTAGATAAATTTTTCTTGCATTAAATTTCCAACAAAGTAAAGGAATCTTTTTGAAGTCTGGCATTAAGAGGGAGACAATAAGATATCTAATCAAAGGTATTGAGATGAACAGCAGCAAGTAACTGCTACTCTTACAATAATTCTCTGTAATCTATTGGATTTTTGTCAAAGCTCAAAAATGAGAATTAAAATAGAGATATACAAGTTCAGAACCTTCCTTAATTGCTCCAAAAGATATAATCAACAAGCATTCTGAAGTATTGCAAAACAATACCAAGTCCCCTACTGGCTTTATATATGTGTTAAGAAAAAGAAGCCCAAAAATTTTCAATGTCCAGCATCCGTATCTTCCTAAAAAATCACTGGACCGGAACAAAACTCAACATTGTTCTGTAACTTATCAATGCGGGTCCTCATACCAAAAATCTGCTCAATAGCTGCAAGCATTAAGAAAAAAAAGTCTGGAAAACTAATTTCTCAGAAATTTTTTAAGTCCAGCATCCATATTTTCCCCCAAAATCACTGGACCGGAACGAAACTCAAAATTGTTCTGTATCCCATCAATATGTGTTCATATATCGAAAATCAGCTCAATACCTGCAAGCGTTTAGAAAAAAAGTCTGGAAAACTGTAATTTCCCAGAAATTGTCTAAGTCCAGCATCCATATCTTCCTCAAAAATCACTGGAGCGGAGCGAAACTCAAACTTGTTCTGTAACTCATCAATGCCGGTCTACATACCAAAAATCAGCTCAATAGCTGCCAGCATTAAGAAAAAAGTCTGGAAAACTAATTTCCCAGAAATTTTCTAAGTCCAGCATCCATATCTTCCCCAAAAATCACTGGACCGGAACGAAACTCAAACTTGTTCTGTAACTCATCAATGCGGGTCCACATACCAAAAATCAGCTCAATAGCTGCCAGCATTGAGAAAAAAAGTCTGGAAAACTGTAATTTCCCAGAAATTTTCTAAGTCCAGCATCCATATCTTCCCCAAAAATCACTGGACCAGAACGAAACTCAAACTTGTTCTGTAACTCATCAATGCGGGTCTACATACCAACAAGCATTCTGAAGTATTGCAAAACAATACCAAGTCCCCTACCGGCTTTATATATGTGTTAAGAAAAAGAAGTCCAAAAAATTTCAAAGTCCAGCATCCGTATCTTCCTCAAAAATCACTGGACCAGAACGAAACTCAACCTTGTTCTGTAACTTATCAATGCGGGTCTACATACCAAAAATCAGCTCAATAGCTGCCAGCATTAAGAAAAAAAGTCCGGAAAACTGTAATTTCCCAGTAATTTTCTAAGTCCAGCATCCATATCTTCCTCAAAAATCACTGGACCGGAACGAAACTCAAACTTGTTCTGTAACTCATCAATGTGGGTCTACATACCAAAAATCAGCTCAATAGCTGCCAGCATTAAGAAAAAAAGTCCGGAAAACTGTAATTTCCCAGTAATTTTCTAAGTCCAGCATCCATATTTTCCTCAAAAATCACTGGACCGGAACGAAACTCAAACTTGTTCTGTAACTCATCAATGCGGGTCTACATACCAAAAATCAGCTCAATAGCTGCCAGCATTAAGAAAAAAAGTCCGGAAAACTGTAATTTCCCAGAAATTTTCTAAGTCCAGCATCCATATCTTCCTCAAAAATCACTGGACCGAAACGAAACTCAAACTTGTTCTGTAACTCATCAATGCGGGTCTGCATACCAAAAATCAGCTCAATAGCTGCCAGCATTAAGAAAAAAAGTCCGGAAAACTGTAATTTCCCAGTAATTTTCTAAGTCCAGCATCCATATCTTCTTCAAAAATCACTGGACCGGAACGAAACTCAAACTTGTTCTGTAACTCATCAATGCGGGTCCACATACCAAAAATCAGCTCAATAGCTGCCAGCATTAAGAAAAAAAGTCCGGAAAACTGTAATTTCCCAGTAATTTTCTAAGTCCAGCATCCATATCTTCCTCAAAAATCACTGGACCGGAACGAAACTCAAACTTGTTCTGTAACTCATCAATGCGGGTCTACATACCAAAAATCAGCTCAATAGCTACCCCCGTTTAGAAAAAAAGTCCGGAAAACTAATTCACCGGACTGACGGACGGACAGACAGACAGACAGACAGACTGACTGACGGACAGAGTGCAAACCTAAAGTCCCCTTCGGCTTCGCCGGTAGGGGACTAAAAATCAGCTCAATAGCTGCCAGCATTAAGAAAAAAAGTCTGGAAAACTGTAATTTCCCAGTAATTTTCTAACTCCAGCATCCATATTTTCCTCAAAAATCACTGGAGCGGAACGAAACTCAAACTTGTTCTGTAACTCATCAATGCGGGTCTACATACCAAAAATCAGCTCAATAGCTACCCCCGTTTAGAAAAAAAGTCCGGAAAACTAATTCACCGGACTGACGGACGGACGGACGGACAGACGGACAGACGGACGGACAGACAGACTGACTGACGGACAGAGTGCAAACCTAAAGTCCCCTTCGGCTTTGCCAGTAGGGGACTAAAAACAATTTGTTAAACTTTCATTATGGTTTCACTGTGATAACAATTTACAGAGAACAAAATGTTTGTTACAGAAAATGCAAAAGTTATCCAAAAGTTTTAATTGATTACAATTTATCTCCTTACCTTTGGTTTCGGGCTGCCCACAATTTCACATTCAAATGTGACTTTATCTCCAGGTCTCACAACTTTGTCAGTAAACAGTTTTACACATTCTGGTGGTGAATGTTTCACCTCAGTCATGGTTCTTCTGACCTCTACAGACTTGGTCATCGTGTCCTCGGAGGGTATTGCCGGTTTGACGACAAGTTTGGAGTAGCATTTGGCTTCCCCGGCTTTGTTAGTGGCTTTGACCATATAATTGCCACCATCTTCGACAAATACTTCGGGGATTGATAAGTTGTGGACGTCAACAAATGCAGTCACCTGTACAATCAAAGAAGATATAGTAGTCCGCTTCCGTACCGCGTTTTTTACGGTACCGCGGTATTCCAAACAGTGTTCATTTGCGGACAAAGTATCCATTACCAACTGTGTGCATTAGCAAAACTAAAAGCAAAATCATTTACTCTAATCTTCAGTGATTACTGCTATTATCATTTTGGATGCTTTTGATTTACTTTAGAAAGAGAAATCATGGAATGTTTTCATATCCCCATTCATTATTGATTTTTCCGGACGCCATTAAGTACCGTGGTACCCAAGAGGACAATCCTAACTTCATTTCATCTTTCCAACCTTGTTGGTCTTTTGAACATGAAGGATGATATGTGTAAGCTCATAACTATCATGCAGTGTCAATTTCTCTTCTACCAAAATCAGAAAATTGAAAATTGTACCAGTTAACTTGAAATTATATTATCTGATGAAAGAGAAATATTTATCCAAGAAATATTCTTAGCAAAAAGAAATATCATTTCAATTGCCAATTACAGAATTTTGAGATAAAACAATTGTTTTTCCATAAAGCTCACATTTTGTGTACATATGCAAAGTAGCAGAAAAAATTTCATTTATCAGAGTTGCAATCCAAAGGAATAATTTGCATTTTGAAATTTTAAAGAATAATTAAAGTTACTTACTTGGAAGTCTGCACTAGACTCAATTGGCTTATTGTCTTTGTACCATTGTACCACTGGTAATGGATGACCTTGAACTCTACACTGCAAGGTCACACGCTGACCTTGGTGGGTGTGTACATCTCGGAGTGGTTGTGTAAATTTGGGAGCTGATATCTCCTGACTGATAGAGGCATCACTAAGCTCACTGAGCGCTGTAAACAGAAATGAAGGAAATTATTAATTCATTTTTCATGGACACATTTGATTTATTGGGATTTTATGCATTTTCAACTGGTATGGTCATATTGTGATGGCTGGAGCACCTTAGTAACCCTGAAATCCTGGTATTTCTCTCACCAGTACTACCACAATATTCAAACCAACCCTCCAGCTGCTCTCTCACATAGATGATTCACACCTATTGGTGAGAGACAAATGACATTTGTCAAATGTCAGAATGGATACTGGCCGAGCCAGGGTTTGAACTGGGGACCCTTTATTGACAGACTGTGACGTTACTGACCGAGCTAACTTACA